>JAYESA010000011.1:54852074-55305719 GCA_036927795.1 Iris macrosiphon
CGATAAAAAGTTCAGGCTGCATAACCCTCTCGAGCTCATGGCCCTCTCAGTCACATAGCTAGCTGAACGCATGTGAACTTCACCTTCTCTAATAGTAGATTTGGCCATGGCAGAAGCTCCAAAAACTAAAATTTTATTTCGACCATAAAATCCTCATTTTAAGTCCAAATCAAGTGAACCAAAAGCTAAAATGCTTGAAATTGAAAGCTCTATCATGTAACAAAAATTGGTTTTTAAAAATACATACTAAATAGATCAAAACCAAGAAAAACTCAGAAAGCCCATAAAAGCTCTAAGTTAAAAATGTAGATCTGCACTAATCCATCCACAAAATTTAAAAACTCCAAGTTCTAAAAGTATCAAAAATCATGCAAAGAACATAATAATCAATTAATATGGAGAGTTTCTCCATTTATCATGCATGATGTACTTGCTAATAGAAAGGGGAGAGAAAACACAAGAGAGAGAAAAAATAAAGTAATAAAGAGATATAAGGAAAGGTTGGCTTATATATGGTAGGGTTGAGCGTTGAACCAATGGTTCTCATAACTTGAACCAATCCACAAAATGAATCATGAACATGGTTAAACCAGAGAATGGGTCAAGTCTCTATACACATGCAACCATGCTAAAATAAAATACGTTCCAAATACGTATATCGGGAACGGGGAGTGACATGATCACTACGGTCGGCTAAGAACTAGTCTGGCCAAAAAATTGCCTCAGCACGTGCCTAAGCTATTCGGAGGAGACAGACACCAGCATCAAAGACTAGAGACTCCCATTCTTTGACTATGAAGTCTATGGGATTCTACCCGAGGACCCGAAGGAAACTACTTCCATTAGGAGATATTTCCGCTGGTTCTATTACGATACAGCTACTAAAATAGTATATCGTTGTTCCTATGATGGGCTTCTGCTATGATGCCTATCGAATGCATAGACGAAGCAAGCACTCTACGAAGCTCATAACGGTGTTTGTGGCACACACCAACCCGGTCCGAAGCTACAGGATCGTATTCAGTGGATGGGTTACTATTGGCTAACATTGGTAGCGGATGCTGTCGACTATGATAGGAAATGCCCAATGTGCCAAATCCATGCAGACTTTATCCACTAGCCCTAAGAATTCATGTACCCAATGGTAGCATCTTGGTCGTTCGAAGCATGGGAAATGGACATCATCGGACCGATTAGTCCAACTTCGTCTAAGGGGAACCGGTTCATTCTCGCCATCACTGACTACTTCTCCAAGTAGACAGAAGTCATGCTACTCGCTGAGGTAAAGACATCAAACATAATTAGCTTCATTAAATATCACATCATATATCGCTTCGAACTACATCTAAGGATTATCCACAACAATAGTTCACAGTTTGCAAGTCACACGTTCTACCGGTTTTGTGATAAAAACTGTATCCAGAACATACCTTCTCCTTCTTACGATCCAGTAGCAAATGATTTAGCAGAAACATTAAAAAAACTGTCATAAAACTCCCCAAGGAGTACGTGTCTTCCAATAAGCACGACTGGAATGAGAAGTTGGATGGATGTCTTTGGGCCTACCTTACAACGGTTCGAACGCCGACTGATAGTACGCCATTCTTCCTAGTCTAAGGGAGTGTGGCGGTGTGCCCTCTTGAAGTCCAATTTCCCTAAATTCTGGTGGCCCTCTCGCACCGATTGACGAACAACGATAACCATCATCGACGGGTACAAGAGTTGGAGGTACTCGATAAGAAGCATCTTTTGGCTCAATAGCGCATTGAGTTGTACCAAGCATGCTTCTTAGGTGTTGACACAAAGTGGTCACGGTCAACCTGATTATGATAATTGTCAAAATATCGGAACTAAATAAAAATAAGCAGATACTAGATGCGAAGAAAAATGACTGAGATCAAACTATATCATTGCTAAAGACAGACATCTATACCAGCTTTTGGATCTCATGTGTCTAATCTTATATGATTTCAATAAATGTAATCTTTTCTTTATTGAGTCTACGATCGATGTAAGTCGAGTCATACTAGCAATTTGAAGTACCTATCCACCTACAAATACCTATCTAAGGAAGATTACCCAGTCTACTCAAATAAACTATCGAACCTATCCACCAAACCAATCCAAATTCATACTAAAACCTTACTTAAATAGGCAAATGAATTCGGACTAAATTCATATCGATCTCAGGCCAAACACGGTTACCTATATAGTATGAAATAAACCAAGTTATCACATCCCTGGTTTTATGGTCTAATGATCAAAAATTTGAATTAAAACCTTCCCGAACTCTGGCCAAATTCTGTTTGCTCATAACCTATAAATATGATTAAAATTCCCACTTTTTAACTCATTCAATCCTTCATATTTCTATCCTACTATGAGTAATTTATTGATCCTAAACTTTTCCATCTCCAAGATCAACTCTTTAGCTCTCTAAGTGCCAAAGTGCGATCTCGGTTTGAATTTGTTTGAGTTGTAAGAGCTTGGTTCATCAAGCCTTTCTTCTGTTTGAAATTTGGGTGCCCTTTTTATCAAACGGATGTCTGTGTGAAGTTTCAAGACTTCAGATCAAATCTCATGGTTATAAGAAGTGGCAAGCCTTCGGATCAAAGCTTGTGATTCATTATTGGTGATTATAGTGGATACAACTCCAAGCAAGAGTTCTCAGGCCTGGACTAGTCCTCTCAGAGAGAAACCAGGATAAAATCTTGGTATTTGTGTTTACTCTCTTCTAAATTTTACTGTATTTACTTACATGTCTTGCTAGCTATAACTGTTTTATATATCTGCTTCTCTTATAATTAGTAGTTGATTACCAACTATACGATACATAGTTTTTAATAGGTAATTTTATTCTGCTGCATACACAATCTATATTCACCTCTCCTCTAGAGTTTCCATATACGCTCCTTCATTTGGTATAAGGGCCATTTATCTTGATTACTGAATTAATATCTAAAGAGTATAATACTTGGCAACAACTAGATCACTCTTTCCCATCAATGGTGAAAGTCAACTTCCTGATTGGCCACCCATATTTGATAGCACTAACTACTTCTTCCGAAAACCACACATGAGTGCATTCTTAAAATCGGTTGGCTTTGATCTATGGACTTATGTTACTAATGGTTACAAAAGAGTTAACAAAGAAGATGATGAATATACTGAAGATGAAAAAAAATAGCAAGCGATGGGGCAAAGGCAATGTACATGCTCTACTGTGCTCTCAGCAAGGATGAATTCAAACGCATTTCAAATGAAAAATATCAAATAAGATATGAAAAATATTGGAAGCAACTTATGAAAGAAAAAAAAAAGATAAAGAAGAACCTCATGATACTGCAAGCTTATATTCTAATAAGCAAGTAGCAAGTATGGAGAAAGATGCAGACATTCCATACAACAACGATGGCAGTAACTCAAGGAAAGAAGATGCTGCAGGCTTATGTGAAACTTAAGGCATAGTAGCTAATACAAGCATTCAGTACGAGAATGACGAATTGACATACGACAGACTTATGCTTAATGGTAAGCGAGAAAAATGATGATTCATTAGTAAAAAAGATTTCTTATGATGAATTATCTGATGCATTTAATGATTTATTTAAATATTTTAAGAAGCTTAGAAATAATTATAAGCAAGCTTGAAAGGATATCGAATCTTATCAGTTTAAGAATGAGCAGCTAATTTGCTTACTTAAGAAGGCTAGAGAAAACTCCTATTCTGATAACTCCGTTAAAATCTCCAAATATAAGATTAGCTTATAAGAATCTCTTAACTGCTTTGATGAAAGCAATCAAGAAAACGCTAAACTTAAGGAGGACTCAAAATAGGAGAAGGAGAAGTACTCTAATGCCTCACTTAAAATTGATGCTCTTGCTGCTAGATATGAAGAATTACTTGCAAGCTCTAAAAAGTTAGAGATCAGACTGGGTAAACAGGTCATTCAACCTATTGCCAGATTATCACCCTCACTTTTTCCACCTAAGGGTAGTTGGGTAATTTGACATAGGTATTTCATTTTAGGAATATAATATTGAATATTAGTGTGATGACTATATTAATTATTTAATTATGTTAAGCTATAAATTATTTATGACTTATAATAATTATTTAGTTAAGAGACTTGTCTTATTTATTTTAGTTAGAGAGATTGGCCCAATATTTAGACTTGACACATATGGACCAATTTAGACTTGTCATGACAATTAGTGAGTCCAACTTGAACCCAAGTCCATTAGTCATTTCCACTAATTAATTTAAGGAGATTAGTTTAAATTATAATTAGTTAGAACCTTCCAAAAATATCCACCCTTAATTATTCCTCTTAATTCACCATGTAGGGGTAACTTAGACATTTAAATTTGCTTGGGGAAGGGGAGAAGAGGATGGCCACTATTAGAAGGGGGTTCTCCTCTATCTCTCTCTCTCTCTCTCTCTCTCCTCATTTGTATTATATTTTGCTTCCAAGTTCTAGATCCCCAAATTTTTATTTTCCCTTCATTGATTTTCTACACAATTCACTACCATTTTCTTCTCAAATTCATCACTCTTGGAGCCTTGGAGCTTGGAGAAGCAAGAAGCACAAAGTGGAGAAACTTTGGAGCTAGAGATCGTGTCCAAATTGTGTCCAATTATATTTTTATTAGAAATTTATCTTCCAATTGGTAATTACTTAATTTTTCTCTCATTATAGCTTCTTAATCATGCATTTGACCATTAGGGATGACCACATGGCATAGGATTATCTATAGGAACAAGTTCTAGGATATTTGGCTATGTATTGTGAGTTCTATGTGGTATTTTGTGTGCATGTTAGAGTAATTATGAATATGATACATCAATTATGTGTTATAAGACCAATTAGATCTAAATAAACTTAGATCTGGGTTATGAGACTAGGTACATGTCCAAAAATGGATACGTATAGGTTGTATCATGGTATTTTGTGATACGGTGCGACACAGGACCAAATTTTAGGGGTTTTGCATATTTCTTTTTAATTTCTATTATAACAAGTTACATTGGTCATGTATAGATGTTATATATGTGTAGGATTGATTAATTATGGAGAATTTGGATTTTAGTGTTCAAATTGAGTGTGTATCATAAGTGTAGTAGACTTGCACACCTACTGTTTGACTATAGGCCTCTAATGTATCATAAAACCATAAGTGTATACTATAAGGTATTTGTATTGGTGTATTATATATATAGATATATATATTTACATATATAGATATATATATATAATTATTGGTGTGTGTATTGATAGGTCAGTGTCAGTATATGACTGATTGTGTGTGTGCATGCGAGTTAGTGAGGAGTGGATGTGTTCATCAGTGGTGGTGAACTTGAGGGAAACTTAGTTCTCTGTGTATAGATATAGATAAAGTGCAAGAAGTATATGGTAAGCAATTAAGAACCAAGGGTTTATGTATCCTATTGTGCATCAGTGTATCAGTGGTATTGAACTCGAGGGGAACTTAGTTCTCTGTGTGTAGGTATGGGTGTCGAGCAGTGAAGGAAAGGGGTGAGCAAGGATAGTAGTTTGCAACTAGGTGGTAGTAGCAGTAGCAGTGCACATTCGTGTACTACATATAGGCAGTAGTGTAGTAGCAGCAATAGCAGCAATCTCAATAGTATTAGCAGTATACAGCAGTAGCAGCAGCTAGGAGCAGCAGAAACAATAATTGCCACAGCTGCTAGGAGCAGCAGAAATATCAATTGTAGTAGAATCATGAGCAAGCAGTCAATAGGAGATGTGTGAGAGTGTATTGATGCACTTGTATCAAAGGAACTCGAGTATCAGTTAGTATCAGTGCCTTTGTGCAACTGACTATTGGTGTGTGTGTGTTACCTGCCAGTGAGTGAGAGAGTTGTTGTTCAGTTGTAAGGGGTCTCAGGTATAGGAGATCAGACCTGTGTTTGATAGTACATTAGTGTAAGGGTACGAAAAACTAATGTGTGCAAGGCGGGAACACCTAGGCTTGGATAAAGGCCCGTTCAAACCTAGCAATTGGGGGTAGCAAGCATTCAGTTAGAAATAAGGAGGCTGATATAGGTTAAAGGTACAAGTAAGTATCTGAACAATGGGTGTGTTGGTTGAAGGAGTATCTCATTTCTAGTTGTACTAGGTGTGTGACTGAAGGGATATGTTAAGTAGAGCATCAATATCAGTTAGCATTATAGGAAGTTAGTGTGTATTAGGTATCAAACAATAGGATAATAGTTGTGATTTAGATAGTTTGTTTAGTTAGTATATTATTTTGTATGTGGTATCTGTGAGTATTTTAAGTAGATGTCAGTTAGTGTTATTAGTTTTGGCAGTTAGTTATTTACTTCGTGTCAGTTGGTATATCAAGATGGTTAAGTTATTATCAATAGATGAGTTAGAATTAAATATGTGTTAGTGTTAGTTAGGTATCAGATGTGTCAGTTGTCAATTAGTATATTATGTTAGTATAAATTCCCAGTTTGTTAATTAATTATATACTAGTTAGCATACATGGATACATGGAGTATATATATATATATATATATATATATATATATGTATATATATATATATATACATATATATATATATATATATACATATATATATATATATATATACTATGGTTTAGCTAGTACTAGTTAGTTAGTGACCCATATAGACCAATTGACGTAGTATGGACCTAGTTTGATCTAGTATAGTTGGTGTGACTTAGAAATTAACTTAGAAGCATGCATTAATAAATTTAACCATTTTTTCCATTTATACAATTTAACTTAATTCCCTAAATAGGACTGTGTGACACCAGCTTGGGCATCGAAATACACTCTTTGCTCAGGACCAGAGGCGAGTACATTTCTCTGTTAGTTTTTATTTCATAATAGTGTATATATCATATGTTCTAGAACTGTATATTTGATTTTGACACAGTGGTTTGACAGACTGGTACTATATGGATCCTGTCAGGAGATATTATCCCTTACCTTGTTCAACAGGTACTCCTTCATATATATTTATCGTGTGTATCAGATATTGATTTTAGTGTATCTCGTGTTCACATATTGCTCGTGTTCAGTGTGCTTATATTCGTGTTCGTAACGTTTCATGACTAGATCCATTGGTATTGGTTGGGGATGGAGGAATAGGAGTTGATTATGTAATCAAGCCAAAGTGTATTCATGTACGTGTCGATTACATATCTCACGTGTAATCGAATTACCATATTGTATTCGTGTTCAACCCAAACCGGTCATATGATAAACTTGTATTCCATGGCACATTAGCGAGTATTATCTATTTCTCTTATATTATAGTTATTTTATTATCTGTTTTTTATTCCAGTATATTATATGTTCACTCTAGTTCATTATATTCTGATGGTTAGTTATCTTGTATTTCTTCTAATATCTTTTGTATTTTCTCGATTATGTATTTGAAACTGCTTTCAGAGGTATGTACTATCTCCAATCTTGACTGGATATATTTTTCATATGAATGGCCTGTGGACCAGTGTCCCACGTACAACGGGCCACAGGATGGTATGCCAATAGAGGATATTCCTTTAGAATAGGAGGACTTAGGACCAGAGCAGGAGGAGGCTTAGATTATTTATTTAGACTTATATTAGACTTTTATTGAGGTTCTTGGCACATATATATATATATATATATTCTTTCAAGCTTGTGGATGTATTGTGACTCCTTCTTTCGTTATTCCATCTCGTGCTTTATGTTTCTTAATTTGTATTATGATTGAGAATAGATTATCAATATCAAATAATATTTTATTCATCCGTTTGGAGTTGAGATGATTGATGGGTACGATGTATATATATTGTAAAATATGTTTAGATAGTAGGGTTGACCCAGACAACGTTCTACCGCCAATGCTGCGGCATAGGCTGGACGTTGCTCACTTCTCGTGCCCTTATTTCGGGTGTGGGTCATGACACATTTTTAGTGGTGGCCCATGTAGGTCAAGAGTCACAATTAGAGTGATATCGTAGTAGTGCTCACCTAGAGTACTACTACGAGCATGCTTTAGGATATTAGATATAGGCTGAGAGTATACTCAATCACAACAACAAAATAATTCCAAATATCTATTTCCTATCCTTATCTTTTGAATATTTACTTTACTTTACATAATTTTGTCCTTCTTTGATGATATCATAGCTTACTCAATATTGATTCTTTTGTTTCAATCTATCTTCAGAGGATGCCGTCCAAGACGCGTTTCCAGCGCTCAGGCGCAATGTCAGTGAGGTCGGTCACTTTATCGCCTATGAGGGCAGCACCAGCAGTCACTGTTCTAGCAGATACATTCCAGAGGTTCCCTTTATGGATCCAGGTGGGTATTTTTGTAGCAGCTTGCGGGGGTGCTCCACCTCCGGTACAGAGGGCAGCGCCAAAAGTTTTATGGGATCTTCAACCCCCACCACCTGCAGTCGATCAGAGACAGATGTTTACACTCTTTCAGTAGATGATGGAGGTATAACAGTGTCCATCAGAGGTTATGAGATAGGGCATTGAGAATGCTCACAAGATTGTACTCTTCGCAGTTGTCAGAGTTGCCTGAGTCCAGCCACAGACGGTACCACCTTAGTTTATCCTACATCAAACGAGGCCGGGGACTATCATAGATTTCAATAGGATGGGACCGAAGGACTTTAAAGGCACTGAAAAGATTATTTATGTTGATAATTGGATAGAAGACATTGAAAGGAACCTGCGGCTGACGTAGATTCCAGAGAGGTTGAAGGTAGAGGCCACAGGAAGCATGATGTTTGACATTGCCTTGACTTGGTTCAGGACGGACTCCAGGATCTCAGCACTGGGACTTACTTGGAAAGCTTTTAAGGAGCTCTTCAAGAAAAATTTCTTCTCATATGTGGCTCAGACATCTCTAGAGAGCCCGTTTCAGTACCTCGTTTAGGGAGGTATGACTATGGATGAGTATACGACAGAGTATTGCAGATTAGGCTATTTTATGGAATGGCAGAACCCCAGAGGAAGGGCCAGGAAGTTCAATAAAGGCCTGAACAAGGAGATCAAGCCATACATGAATGGAGACCCCATTGCTACTTTTGAGGAGATTCTGAGACAGGCACAGCGGTCGAAGGATAATCTAGAGCTTGGCTCCAAAAGGCCGAGGGACATAGAAGGATCCAGTATAAACAGGGGTCCAATAAAGCTTCTTATTTTCAGCAGCAGTACCAGAGTAACTTCCAGCAGCCGAGGCAGCAATATCTTGGACTAGCTAGAGCGCATGTACTGCAGATGCACCAGATCCAGAGGCCAGCTATTCCTTGCCTATTCTGTAAGAAGCAGGGGTACGAATGGGATGCATGCAGGAAAAGATTAGACAAGTGCTTATTCTGTGGATCAAAAGACCATTAGTTGAGGGCTTGTCCTAAATCTCCAGCTCGTCCAGCTCAGGGCAGGGCACAGGCACAGAGAGCACCAATGATACCACCAGCGGGATAGCAGAGAGGACCTCCTCTACCACCATAACAACAGAAGTTCGCTCAGTACCAGCAACAACAGAGAGGTGCCCAATGACAGGGACAAATATTCCTCTTAACCATTGAGAAGGAGGAGCTAGTCGATGAGGTTATTTTAGGTTCAGTCTATCTTGATTCTTTTCCAACTCATGCTTTATTTGATTCTGGTGCTTCAAATAGTTTTGTATCTGTATCTTTTGCTCTGAAATACCATCTTGAGACTGAACCATTGGCGAGGACTTATAAGATCATGACTGAGGGGGGCATTCTTCTAGTTAGTGATGTTTGCATGGATCCAAAAGTTTGTTTGGGAGACCGAGAGTTATGCGTTTGCTTACTCATAATACCACTTTTGAGCTATGATATAGTACTCAAGATAGATTGGTTGAGTAGGCACTATGCTATGATTAAATATCGTGGAGGCAATTTTTTTTTCAAGTGCCAGGAGAGCCAGAGTTTGAGTTTGTCAGAGGAGCAATAGAGCAGAATAAAGAAGATTACTGTAGAGCTACGATAGAAGAGAAGGAGCCACCACATATAATAATTGCTGAGTATGGACGTCTTTCCGAAGGAGTTATCGGGGTTGCCACCAGACAAAAGTATGGAGTTCTCTATAGACTTGGTGCCAGGCACAGAGCCGATATCATAATATGTCTATAGAGTAAACAATAGAAAACTGGAAGATTAGAAGAAGCAGGTAGATGAGTTGCAGGACAAGGACTTCATCTGCTCTAGTTTATCACCGTGGGGTGCTCTGTTATTATTTGTACCAAAGAAGGATGGGTCGGTACATATGTGTATCGACTATAGGGTACTCAATAACCTCACTATCAGGAATAAATATTCTTTGTCACGGATTGACAATTTGTTTGATCAGTTGAGTGGAGCGAAGGTATTGTTGAAGATAGACTTGAGGTTGGGGTACCACCTAATAAAAGTGAAGAAGGAGGACATTCCAAAGACAACTTCAGTATGGGCAGTTCGAGTTCTTGGTGATGCCATTTGGGTTGACCAATGCTCCAACAGTATTCATAAACCTGATAAATAAGGTATTTTATCAGTACCTGGATTAGTTTGTTGTGGTCTTCATTGATGATATACTATTTTATTCGAAGATCCCGAAGAAGAATGAGAAACTTTTGAGGATATTTCTGGAAACCCTCAGGAAGGAGAAGCTATATGGCAAAATTTTGAAGTATAAGTTCTTCCTTGATAAGGTTGAATTCTTCTGGCATATGATTACAAGAGACGGGATCTCCGTAGACCCGAAGAAAATTTTAGCAGTTAAGTCATGGTCTACCCCGAGTTCAGGGACGGAGATCAGGAGTTTTCTTAGATTGGCAGGTTATTATCAGAGATTTATTCAGGATTTTTTTAGTATTGCGGAGCCAATAACTAGGCTCTCCAATAAGGATGTGGAGTTCATCTGGACTGAGGATTATTAGTCTGCTTTTGAGGAGCTAAAAAGGAGGTTGACTACAGCTCTAATATTAACATTGCCATCAGGGATAAGAGGATTTTCTATATATAGTGATGCATCAGGTAAGGGTTTGGGTTGTGTGTTTCAGCAGAACGGGAAGGTGATTGCCTATGCTTCTAGTCATTTATGCCCGCATGAGAAGAATTATCCTACCCCTGACTTAGAGTTGGCAGCAATTATTTTTGATCTTAAACTGTGGAAGCACTACTTGTACGGAGAGCTAGTAGAGATCTTTACAGATCATAAGAGCTTAGAGTATGTGTTTACAAAAAAATAGCTCAACATAAGGCAGCGGCGATGGTTGGAGTTGATAAAGGACTTCGATATTGCTTTGTAGTACCATCCAGGGAAGGCCAACGTAGTCATGGATGCCTTGAGTAGTTATCCAGTGGCTATGTACTTGACGAATAACAGATATTTATTGGCCGATCTTGATAGCTTGGGTATTGAGATGTAAGTTCCTGGAGTTGCAACACAGATGTTGGGATTTCTGGTACAGTCAGAGTTGATGGACCAAATTAGAACCATATAGTTCGAGGATGAGTCTCTGAGGAGCATCAGAGCATAGGTCCGGATAGGATTGTCAGAGGACTTCAGTTTTATAGATGATGGATTATTACGATACAGTACTGGATTGTGTGCGCTGAGTAGAGCATTGCGCTTGGAGATTCTTCAAGAAATGCATCAATCTCAGTATTCTATGCATCCAGGTGCCAATAAGATGTATAGGGATATGAGAGAGCATGTTGGGTGGTATGGTATGAAGCGAGAGGTGGCTAGCTTCGTATCCAGATGCTTGGTATGCCAGCAGGTAAAGACAGAGAGACAGAGGCCAGGTGGATTGCTTCAGCCTTTACCTATTCCAGAGTGGAAGTAGGAGCTTGTGACGATAGACTTTGTTTTGGGGCTTCTGCATTCTCCAGGAGGTAAAGATATGATTTGGGTTATCATAGACAGGTTAATCAAATTATCCCACTTTTTACTATTCAAAGTTTGTACCTCTACGGAGAAGCTCGTGGAGATATATGTGTGTCAGATAATCAGATTGTATGGAGTCCCTGTGAGCATAGTCTCAGATCATGATAGTCACTTTACGTCCTACTTTTGGATGAGTTTACAGGCTACCTTGGGCACTCAGCTGAAGTTTAGTATCGAATATCAACCTCAAACAGACGAGCAGTCAGAGAGGACTATTCAGACTCTCGAGGATATGCTACAAACTTGTGTTTTGGATTTTAGAGGCTCTTGGGAGGATCATGTTTATTTGGTAGTATTTTTTTACCACAGCAGCTACCAAGCCAGTATCGAGATATCACCATTTGAGGCATTGTATGGATGAAGATGTCATACTCTATTTTTATGGGATGATATTGGTGAGAGAGCCTTATTAGGACTAGAGATGGTTGTGGATGTAACAGAGAATGTGTAGCTCATCAGAGATAGGCTTCGGGTGACGCAGGACAAATAGCGGCATTGGGCTGATAGCCACCAGTGTCACGACCTGCACCCGGTATAGGGGCATGAGTACGTGGGTATGTCCAGCCTAGATTGCAACATCAACGATAGAACACTATCTTGGTCTTTTATACTATCTAATATCTCACACAATATATATATAATACATGTCATGCCATCTCAACTCCAAATGGAGAAGCAATATGATGATATAATAAATGGTAGTCAATACTCAATGACATATACAAACTGAAGGAAGATGTAAGCACGATATAGAATAGAAGAAAAAAATACAAATCTCAATACATCACTGGTCTAACTCAACATCTAAACACAACTCAAGATCTCAAAATAATAATATAATCAAAAGTCTAACGAGAAACAACTACTACAAGATATAGAAATCTAAATGGCCTTCGTATCTGGTTCTACATCATCAGGTGACACTCCATCTGTTAGCCCGTAGTAAGTGGGACACATCCTCACTAACCAGTCATCTAAAAAATATATCCAGTCAGGATTAGAGTGAAGTACAACCCAATAGCAGTTCCAATTAATTGATAATAACTCTATTCTGAAATAGAGAATATAATACAAGTTAAGAAACAATGAACAATATTATGCTATGGTAGAAGAAATATGTAAATAAGAGCAATATGGTATACACTGATCATTATAAAATAGAATAAGATAATAAAATAGAATATATTGAAGAACTATAACTATACTAAGTGTTTGGAATACTAGTTAAATATGTGATCGTCTTAGGTTGAACATTGTCTACTTAACGTTGGATAAATATTGTCTAGTTAAACATTGAATATTGTCTAGGCTTTGATCATATATCTAGCTAACACTTTTCCTTTTTCTGACTAGTACAATGGATCCAACTATGACACGTTACAATACAAGACACTCAAGGCATTGTAAAACATTAAACGTTGAATATTGATAATTGTCAAATATTAAATATTGCTTATTAACCAGATGAGAACACGAGAAATAATGAAACAATAAATAACATCTCATGACTATGACTGAAAATCCATGTGTATACTAAACTGTGTACCAATATGTCAGAAATCAAGTAATATATTACTAAATATTTGTAATATAGTAATTATCAAATAATTAAAACTATCAGAGAATGTACTCGCCTGAGGTTTAGAGCAAATAATATAAAACGGTATCCGAACTGGTATCACACAGACCTATATAAGGAATATTATATTAATACAAGATTTTAGAATAAAAATAAGTTAAACTAGTCAAATTATAGGTCATAAAGGCATTTCTAAGTCAAAAAAGTCAAACTAGGTAAACTCTAGGTCAAACTAGTTAAACATGGTCATACTAGCTATTTCTAGGTTGTATGAGTCTATCTCTAGGATATTGGGTCCATATAGTATGTAACTAGGCTAGCTATGCTAGGATACCAATAAAATACCGTATCATAGGATACGTAAGTTTTTAGATATAAAAATACTATTATATATATATATATAGAAGATAAAATATATAGTACCCCTAGCTAAACTAATGCTAAGTGGATACCTTGGCTTTGAACCAAATGGGATATCACACCACCTACACAACCATCTTGACATACAAACTCAATACCTTGAGTATAAACCAATACCTTGATATTATCGTGGTATCACAAGGTAATACAATATCTAACATTAGCTAACTAACCAACATACCTCGCTATATACTAACATGCACTTAACTTATAACAATACTATACCAACTAACATAACTAATATACCCATCGGATATTCAATACCTATATCCAATATACCTCAACTCTCATTACCTTGGTGTAACTCAAAGTAAACTAGAATTAATACTAACCAATGCTAACTTGTGCTTATATATATATATATATATATATATATATATATATATATATATATATACTTAACTTACTAACATATATTTATATACATAACTAACTTATCAATATAAACTAACTTAGCTAATTAACTAGCTTACTAAACTTATCTACAACTAAATTTCTAATCACTCAACTACTGCTGCCTATTGCTACTACTTTTCCTTATCGCTGCTGCTGCTGCAGCAACGTATTGCTTCTGTTGCAGCTTCTGCTCACTGCTGCTGCAGCTTACTGCTTCTGCTTGCTGCTGTTGCTGCCTACTACTTCTGCTGCTGCTGCTTCTGCAGCTTATTCCTGCTGCTTCCTGCTACTTTTGCTGCTGCTTCATCCTGCTTTTGCTTCTGCTTTCTGCTACTTATTCCTGCTGCTTCCTGCTGTATATTCTTGCTTATTCACTGCTTATTGCTTATTCAACACCGCCCTAACATACAACACACCTATACACATACACACTTATACATATATACTCACTAATACACACATACACTCACTGATATATATATATATATATATATATATATATCCACACTAATAATGCACATGCACTCTCTTATTCCCCCATGACCACCAACACATCAAAATTAAATATAGAACATACACATAGTTATATAGATACATATATATCATATAACAATTATAATTATAATACTCTAATAGCTATAACCAAGGTAAATTGAATTAAAATACAAGAAAACAAACACGTGGAGTGCACCGCACCCGTATTACACTCAATCTATGATACGCTTGCGATACAGCTCCACCACAGTACCAAACGTATCCCGAAGGACACGAGCAAGTCTAGAATCACAATTAAAAGAAACACAAAGTATTAGCTACTCATCTAGGTGTCCGTGTCAAAATGTGACATGCACAAACCACCGTGTCGGAAGAAAATCCCAAAATTGACCCGTATCGCCAAATTATCGGGATACGACCTACACGTATCCAATTATGGTCATGATACTAGTTACACACAATCAAATATATATCAATTTGGTCTAATTGACCTATTGATAAACACAAGATGTGCCAATCTCAAAATTCTCCTAAAATTGACATAAAATATCACATAACTTTCTCTATAGGCCCTTTGTGAACCTAATTCCAATTTCTATGGGTAGCCTTAGTACATGAAAGGGTTCCAAATAATTAAATTATAGATTTAGAGTCTAATTAGAGAGGGCAAATATAATTATACCTATTGGGAGATAGATTTCCATTAAAATCTCCAAATTGAGTGTCAAGTGCTTCAACTTGTAGATCCTTGCTCCTCCTTGTAGATCCTTTCTTTCTCCTTGTAGATCCTTACTTCCTCCTTATTCTAATAGCCTCCAATGATAAATAGGAAAGGAATTGGAAAGAAATTTGGGTAGGGATTGGTGTAGGGATGAAAGAATTTGGAAAAGAAAAATTATAGATCTAGATTTGAAAATAAAATAAAGAGAGAGTGTCTCTCTCCATTCCTAATGTGGCCGACCTCTACCCCCCTCCTCTAATCTACTATGAAATATCCACAATACCCCCTTGGGGATTGTCATGAAGGAATTAATTAAGGAGGAAAGGTTCTAATCTAATTGGTTTAACTAATTAATTTATCCTCCTAATGAATGGGCTTACTATTGGGCTCAATTCTAACTAGAATTAAATGTTGGTCCATGAATCTAATCTAAACTAGTTGGGTCCACTAACACAAGTCAAATTAAATATGCTAGCCACTAACTAAATTAAATGCTAATAGCCTCTAATTAAATATAGCACTCTAATAATTAAATAACTAATACAAGCATCAAATAAATATACATGTCCCACTAATATTAATATTATATTCCTAAATTAATTAACTAGGCCAAATTACCAAATTGTCCCTAGCTAGAAAAGTGGAGGTGACAACCGTAGACCATTCGAGTTTGAGGTATAGATTTTTGTTTTGTATTGCTTGTGATTGCTTATTTTTGTTAGTATTAAGGCCGTGTTTCGTGTTAGATTGGTGATATAGTTTTCTTGAGGATTTCTTCGATACGGCGTATGATTCATTTTGGTGGAGGCGGGAAACTTAGTCCACGGTACATCGGACCCTTCGATATTCTTGACAGGGTTGGTGAAATGGCCTACAGACTAGACTTGCTGCCTGCACTAGAGGAAGTGCACAACTTGTTCCATATATCGCAGCTAAGATGGTACATAAAAAATCCAAGCTATGAATTGGATCACTTCGAGATCGAGGTTGGTCGTACTCTCAGCTACCGAGATCATCCCATAGAGATTTTGGACTGTAGGGAGAAGGTTCTGTGGAACTAGACGATTCCTTTGGTGCACAATGCGTGGAGGTATCACTCTTTCCAGAAGAGAGCACCTGGTAGCGAGAGGCCGAGATGTGCTAGCGATATCCTTATCTATTTGAGCCGTGAGGTATAATTCTTTCTTGCTTGTATTGATTACTATTGGTAGTTAGTTTCTTCCTTAATTTTGAGGATAAAATTTTTCTAAGGTGGGCAGGATTGTGACCCTAACTTTTTCTAGCTAGGGGTAGTTTGGTAATTTGACATGGATATTTTTTATGGAATATAATATTAAATATTAGTGTGATGATTGTACTAATAGTTTAATTATGTTGAGCTATAAATTATTTGTGACTTATATTAATTATTTAGTTAAGGGACTTGTGTTATTTATTTTAGTTAAAGAGACTAGCCCAATTTAGACTTGACACATATGGACCCATTTAGACTTGTCATGACAATTAGTATGCCCAACTTGAACCCAAGCCCATTAGTCATTTCCACTAATTAATTTAAGGAGATTAGTTTAAATTACAATTAGTTAGAGACTTCCAAAAATATCCACCTTAATTATTCCTCATAATTTACCATATAGGGGTAATTTGGGCATTTAATTTTTCTTGGGGAAGGGGAGAAGAGGCCGACCACTATTAGAAGGGGTTCTCCTCTCTCTCTCCTCATTTTTATTAAATTTTGCTTCCAAATTCTAGATTCCCAAGCATTTTTTCTTCAACTAATTTTCTAGACAATTCACCACCATTTTCTTCGTAAATTCATCACTCTTAGAGCCTTGGAGCTTGGAGAAGCAAGAAGCACAAAGGGAAGGAGCTTTGGAGCTAGAAATCGTGTCCGGATTGTGTCCAATTATATTTTTTATTGGAAATCTATCTCCTAATTGGTAATTCCTTAATTTCTCTCTCATTATAGCTTCTTAATTATGCATTTGACCATTAGGGATGACCCCATGGCATAGGATTATCTATAGGAACAAGTTCTAGGCTATTTGGCTATGTATTGTGAGTTCTATGTGGTATTTTGTGTGCATGTTAGGGAAATTACGAATTTGACTCATCAATTGTGTGTCATGAGACTAAATAGATCTAATTAGACTTAGATCAGGGTTATGGAACTAGGTACTTGTCCACAAATGGATACGTGTAGGCCGTATTAAGGTATTTTGTGATAAGGTGCGACACGGGACCCAATTTTGGGGCTTTTTCACAATTCTCTTCAATTTCTATTGTAGCAAGTTACATTAGTCATGTATAGATGTTATATATGTGTAGAATTGTTTAATTATTGAGAATTTGGGTTTTAGTTTTCCAATTGAGTGTGTATCATAAGTGTAGTAGACTTGCAAACCTAGTGTTTGACTATAGGCCTCTAATGTATCATAAAACCATAAGTGTTACTATTAAGTATTTGTCTTGGTGTATTATATATATATATATATATAGATATAGATATATATATATATATATATATATATATATATATATATATGTATGATTATTGTTGTATGTATTGATAGGTCAGTGTTTGTGTATGACTGATTGTGTGTGTGCATGTGAGTCAGTGAGGAGTGGATGTGTTCATCAGCGGTAGCGAACTCGAGGGGAACTTAGTTCTCTGTGTGTATATATGGGTGAAGTACAAGAAGTATATGGTGAGTAATTAAGCAGTAGGGGTTTGTGTAACCTATTGTGCATCATTGTATCAGTGGTGTTGAACTCGAGGGGAACTTAGTTCTCTGTGTGTAGGTGTAGATGTTGAGTAGTGAGGGAAAGGGGAGAGCAAGTATAACAGTTTGTAACTAGGTGTTAGTATTAGTAGTAGTCCATATTCGTGCACTACATATAGGTAGTAGTTCAACTACAGCAATAGCAGCAATCTCAATAGTATTAGCAGTATGCGGCAGCAGTAGCAGCTAGGAGCAGCAAAAACAACAATTGTAACTACAGCTAGGAGCAGCAGAAATAATAATTATAGTAGAAGCCTGAGCAAGCAGTCAATAGGAGATGTGTGAGAGTATATTGATACACTTGTATCAAGGAAACTCGATTATCAGTGAGTATCAGTGCCATTTTTTAAGTGACTGTTGGTGTGTGTATGTTACCTGCTAGTGAGTGAGAGAGTTGTTTTTTAGTTGTGAGGGGTCTCGGGTATAGGAGATCAGACCTGTATTTGAAAGTACATCAGTGTAAAGGTATAAAAAACTAATGTGTGCAAGGGGGGAACACCCAGGCTTGGATAAAGGCCTGTTCATACCTGGCAATTGGGGGCAGCAAGTATTCAGTTAGAAATAAGTAGACTGATACAGGTTAAAGGTGCAGGTAAGTATCTGAACAATGGATGTATGGGTTGATGGAGTATCTCATTTCTGGTTGTACTTGGTGTGTGACTGAAGGGCTAAGTTAAGTAGAGCATCAGTATTAGTTAGCATTATAGGAAGTTAGTGTATATTAGGTATCAAATAATGGGATATTAATTATGATTTAGATAGTTAGTTTAGTTAGTATATTATTTTGTTTGTGGTATCTGTGAGTATTTTAAGTAGATGTCAGTTAGTGTTATTAGTTATGGCAGTTAGTTATTTACTTGGTGTTAGTTGGTATATCAACATGGTTAAGTTATTATCAGTAGATGAGTTAAAATTAAATAGGTGTTAGTGTTAGCCAGGTATCAGATGTGTTATTTGTCAGTTAGTGTATGATGTTAGTATAAATTATAAGTTAGTTAATTAATTATATACTAGTTAGCATATATGGATACATGGAGTATCCATAGATATATATATTTATTAATATATATATACTATGGTTTAGCTAGTACTAGTTAGTTATTGACCCATATAGACCAATTGACATAGAATGGACCTAGTTTGGTCTAGTATAGCTGGTGTGACTTAGAAATTAACCTAGAAGCATGCATAAGTATATTTTAACCATTTTTTTCCATTTATACAATTTAATTTGATTCCCTAAATAGGACTGTCTGACACCAGCTTGGACATCGAGAGACACCCTTTGCTCAGGACCAGAGGCGAGTATATTTTTCTGTTAGTTTTTATTTCATGATATTATATATATCACTTGTTCTAGAACTGTATACTTGATTTCGACACAGTAATTTTATGGACTAGTACTATATGGATCATGTAAGGAGATATTATCCCTTACCGTGTTCAGTGGATATTCCTTCACTTGTATTTTATCGTGTGTATCGGTTATTGATTTTAGTGTACCTCATGTTGACACATTGTTCATATTCAGTATGGTTATATTCGTGTTCATAATGTATCATGATTGGATCCATTGGTATTGGTTAGGGATGAGGGAATAGGAGTTGATTATGTGATCAAGCCAAAGTGTATTCGTGTACATGTCGATTACATATCTCACGTATAATCGAGTTACCATATTGTATTCATGTTTAACCCAAACCGATCACATGCTAAACTTATATTTCATCGCACATTAGCTAGTTTTATCTATTTTTCTTATATTATAGTTATTTTATTATCTATTCTTTATTCCAGTACATTACCTGTTCATTCTAGTTCATTACATTCTGATGGTTAGTTATCTTATATTTTTTTATTATCTGTTGTATATGCTCGATTATGTATTTGAAACTGCTTTTAGAGATATGTACTTTGCTCCAATCCTGACTAGATATATTTTTAGATGATTGGCTTGTGGACCAATATCCCACGTACTACGGGCCGCAAGATGGTATACCATTAGAGGATGTTTCTTTATAGCAGGAGGACTTAGTACAAGATCCTGAGGAAGCTTAGATTATTTGTTTAGACTTGTATTAGACTTTTATTGAGGTTCTTGGCATGTATATATATTCTTTCAGGCTTATGGATGTATTGTGACTCTTTCTTTCATTATTCCATCTCGTGCTTTATTTTTCTTAGTTTAAATTTTGATTGAGAATAGATTATCATTATCAGATACCATTTTGTTCCTCCGTTTGGAGTTGAGATGATTGACGGGTACCATGTATATATATTGTGTGAGATATTTAGATAGTAGAGTTGACCAAGACAGTGTTCTACCGTCGATGCTGCGGCATAGGCTGGGAGTTGTGCACTACTCGTGCCCTTATTCCGGGTGTGGGTCATGACACAAATCTAGCACCAAACACGTACTATCTAAACATCTCAAGATGAGTATTAAATCACACAATCATGCCTTTATCTATACTAGACTACGAAAAAAATTTGATTGAGAATAGATTATCATTATCAGATTCTATTTTGTTCCTTCTTTTGGAGTTGAGATGATTGACGGGTACCATGTATATATATTGTGTGAGATGTTTAGATAGTAGAGTTGACCAAGACAGTGTTCTACCATCGATGCTGCGGCATAGGCTGGGAGTTACGCACTACTCGTGCCCTTATTCCGGGTGCGGGTCGTGACACAAATCTAACACCAAACACGTACTATCTAAACATCTCAAGATGAGTATTAAATCGCACAATCATGCCTTTATCTACACTAGACTACGAAAAAATATTCATGTCACACATCATAATCACACACATATTTCAAGCTCAAACAGTTCAATTACATGTCACTACTGCGGTTTGAAAGGACACATCTCACATTTATGTATGACTAAAAAAATTATGAATATGAGTATGTTTATTTGGATTCCTAAAACTTATCACTATGGATCCAAATCTTGGATACCAAAGTCTGATCATAATCGTGTAGGTGCAATGCTTTACCTCAAGACATAATATAAAAAAGGATGTTGGTGATTTCAAAAGCTACAAAGGGCATCTTCATGGCAATTTCACCAATAAATAGGACTAATGAAGTTATTTGCTAACATTTATTAAGAGTACATTATTATTTAGTAATTAATCATTTTCGCATAAATCCCATGCCAAAGTATTTTTTTCTTGACTCTGTATGAAGAAATATTTGTCAATGACTCTTTGAAGTTATGTTCTAATGGCTAAAATTATCTTTGGTTAATCGTCAAAATTGTCATTCTGTCAACAAAGGTGTAAACAACCTTAAGCGACACGGTACTTAAACGTCTTCGGACTACCGATAGATTAAAACTGACCCCTACAGCTAATTAAAAGACCTTACTAAGCAACGATGTACAAAGAGTTATTTACAAACATTTCTTGAATACAAATTTAATTATACATTCAGCAAGTTATTTTGGACTTACATCTATTTGATTTGAATGATTCAGTTTTACACTTTGGCAAGTATTCAATGCTCTTTTTAAGTAATATTATGATTAACACTTCTGATATAAACTTCAAGAATATATATGTAGTAATTAATTCTTTATATCAATATATACGTTACCTTTATGTAGTAATTGATTCACAGTTATAGTTCTTAAATGTATGATGTAATACCTTTTTCAATGCTCTTAAAAAAACTATTATTTGTTTTGACAATTATTATAATACCCTATATTTTTGACTACTTATATATGAAGATATCACTCATAGAAATTAGTATGTATTAATGGCACATCGTTACCTCTTATAACATGATTTAAATTCTTAAAAGTATGAGACCATGTACCTATGAATCATGCTACTATTCATTACTGGCATATCAAAAGCTTTTATTAAGGGGACAGAACTCGGGCTGAGTTCGTTCCGAGTTCAGACCGAACTCGGTCTAGGTATTCCAGACATCAGCAGCTCTCGGTTTTTGGTTTATATAAACTGTTTCTTCTTCCTCCCTTTATCTACCAAATGGAGAACTTCTCTTACCAACCAAAACCCTAACCCTAGTTTCTTAATTTCCTTCTCCAAGGGCTTCCCTCCTTCAAGATCTTATATTTAGATCGCTCTCAAGGATCTCCACTATATTCTCTATCCCTTTGAGGTATATATATATATATATATATATATATATATATATATATATATATATATATATATATATATATATATATATATCACTACAAGAAAAATAGTCTTTTTTGACGGTCAATTTTTTTACGTATGGTTAAATCCGCCAAGGAAAACAGTTATCTTGACAGTTTTAGATATACGTCAAGAAAATACCCATTTTTTGTTATGTATCAAAATTTAACAATATTACTTGACGATTTTATATGAAGCGTCAAGAAAAGCTATTGCATTACTTGAATAAATTGTCAGGCACATTTTAGATGCCATTTTTATAATTTTTTCAAAAAATAAAAATACTTGACCGTTTTAATAAAATTTGGGGATCGAGGGTTTCTTATATATTTCACATCCACATACATCTTTTCCCCCGATCCCAAATCCCTAACACCACCAACCCTCCCCTCATCACCCACCCAATATTCTGCACCACCAGCGGCGTCGACATGCCCGACTTCGACTACCCGTGCGGGGACATGAAGATTCAGCAGTAGGATGGGTTCAGCTTCAAAATCGTGTTCATGACGAATGATTCCTTCTTCTATGGAGCAACGCAGAACTCCCCGTACGATCGCCGCCTCCCCCTCTCCTCCGGTGGCAGGGCCCAACTCACCGTCTTTCTGCCCAAGGTCGACGAGATCTCCCTCCGCACCATCAACCCTCATGTCACCTCTCTCTCTCTATCTCTCTCCTTTTTTCGCATTTTTTCGTTGTGGAAATTGTCTTATTGTGCTATGTTCGTGTGCAATTTTCCTCAAGAATACTCTTTTCTAGCATTTTTGGCAATTATTGCTGGTAAAGTTTGAATCTTTGCATTATTGTTAGTTGCATTTATGTGGTAGTGCTAGTAAATTTTGAAGTACATTTATTATAGAATTTTGATGGAGATTTCTGGAATTTATGAAAAAAATTGAAATGTAGGGCTTTGGCTATTCTGTGATGGTAAAATTTTAAATATTCGAGGAACTTTTTGTCGATCATTTGAAAATTTTGTAAAACTTATGAAAATTATTGAAGAGCTTAGATGTGTTAAGGTTTCACGAGCCCTTTTCCTTTCTCTCTCTGTTTGCTTGTGGTATCTTCGTACATAATCATCTCAGGAATATTTTTTTCTACAGATTCAACGGTTACGTGTTGATAACTTCATCATATTTTTATTATTCCAATGATATTGGAGGAATTTTATAGTAGAAATTGATATGGAATATTTTATAATTTATAGGGATATTTTGTCTATCTAGATCACCTACGGCTATCTTGATGTCTTAGGAGTTTTGTCTCATGAGTTCTTTCCCTTTTCTCTCCCTGTCTCCCCTTTGTCCTTCTATTTCTGGTGAATCCCTTTCTCAAATCTCTTTTAAAGTCTCATGTCTATTTCTCAAATTTTATGGATTATTTATGGTCCTCACTCGTGTCTATTTTTCAAATTTTATGGATTATTTGTGGTTATGTTTTGGGTCCCTCGGAGACGCACTTAGACAGTCTCATAGGCCAAACGTTGTTCGGGGATGGCACGGCAGTGCTCATTGTCGGCCGAGGTACCCTAGTGTATTTTGCTACGCTAAAATCATGTTGCTCGATGTAATATAGGTTATAGGTTGGCTGTAGTATATTTGGTGATGCTCTCTTTTTGCACAATAATGTCGCATCTTATTCAGGAACCTTTAGCCTTTCGTAATCCTATCTGGCAAGCTAATGCTGAGAATAAATCGCAAGGTAGTAAATCTTCTAATACTCGGTAGGATTGTCCCCCCCCCCCTTTAAGAGAGAGCTTGTGTGTTAATAAAGGAATTAAGTGCCATAATTTGTGACTATTTGTATATGAAATATAAGAGAGACGATTTTGATAGGTAGCTGGAGTAATATTATAGAGTATGCAACGAAGTTCAGGTGTTATATTAATAATATTCTAAAGTCTAAGATTATTTCGATTGCTAAGTTTACCAGGCGAACCCCGACACACAATCCATCCTCTATTGACACAAAGTGGTCACAGTCAACCTGACTCTAATAATCATCAAACATCAGATCAAAAATAAAGATGAAGAAGATACTCGTGCAAAGTATATCAACTCCGTTAGTACTAAAGATAGACTCCGCCACGCTATTGGTTTATATTCAAATGTAATCTTTTATTTATTTGAGTCTAGGACTGATGTAAGCTGAGTCATACTAGCAAAACCCAAGTACTTATATCCAGATTAGTCCACTCAAATAAACCAAAGAACCTATCCACCAAATTAGGCCATATTCATTTACAAAGTCTACTATACTAAAAGACCAAATTTAGGCCAAACTCGTGCCGAACTCAGACCGAACTCGGTTACCCTTTTGGTATGAAATCAACCAGTTCAATAGCTCCTGATTTCTTGGCCCAACGATTAAAAATTTTAATTAAACCCCATCCAAATTTTGGTCGAATTATGTTTGCCTATACCCTATATATAGGATTAGAATTCTTTATTCTAATATCAACTCAATTATTCTTAAGTCTTCTATCCTATTGTGAGCAAACCCCTAAAGCTTTAACCTTTCCATCTAAAGAGCAACTCCCTAGCCTTCCTAGTGCCAAGTGTATTCTCAGACTAGAAGTCTTTAGAGTTGTAAAAAGCTTTGTTCCATCAGTTACTCTCTCGATCAAGCAATAAAGTTATGAGACTTCGGATCAAACCTCGTGGTATAAAGAAGTGGCAAGCCTTTGAATCAAAGCTTGTGATTCACTATTGGTGATTATAGTGGATACAACTTCGAGCTTGAGTTTTCAGGACTGGACTAGTGTCACGCCCCAGTTCCAAATATAAGGAACTGAGCCACGTGGCAATGGCCAGCGGGTATACATTGACAGGCATCCCAATCTAATGGACCCGACGGAGTGCACCTAAGCTGTATAGTAAAATGATAAAACCCAATACATGACACAAAGGCAGTAAAACTAAATCTCATCTACAAATATCAGATATATAGAGCACATAGAAAAAATAATAACTACTAATGTGCAGAAGAGAAATAACACGAGAAATGTATCATATTACAAATACGAGAAGAGTCACACGGGAATAGTACAAATACTGAAATGAAAAAAAGCAGTAAGATAACTAGGAATGGATCTAGAAGCTAGATAGTAATATCGTCCTAGGGTAAAGTCACTACCAGAGATCAAATAAAGTCCTCGAGGATGATCTCATCCTCTACAACCGGTCCTGCTCCTGGAGATGCACCCGGTCCATACTCCTCCGGTTAGTCCTCCTCGCATAAGACTAGAAGGGAACCAGGTCCTTAGAGGGACATAACAAGGTACAAAATACAGCAGCCATAGTATAATAGAAAGAAACAAGTGCAATGTCGGTGTAGTCTAGCATAACTACCTAAGTAAGACACAATTTTGAAGATAATATTCGACATGTGGGCTGTCCAAAATAAAACTGTAGCTCCGGACACGAAGACACACGGGACTTACCGTAGCGCCGAGCAAAGATTCATATGGGTGATACTACTACTCCTGATACAGGAACCCTACATAAATAGGAGATATACAAATATATAGTGTATGTAGAGGAGCCCAAATATCTAGTAACTGTCTTCCCTCCTAAAGCGGTCAACGAGTGTTCGTTGAACCTGAACCTCTATCTAACAGTCTCGTCATACTGATATAACTATCAACAATTATGACCCTAAAGTCGTCCCAATTTTTGGTCATGCTGACAGTATCAGGATACAGGAAATCTGGCACGATGATGGTGTCTGAATGTGTCCTAGGGTTATGATGTAATCAAGTGTATACATCAAGGTGTTATAAATATCTATCAATAGTTACCAGACACTACCGACGAACGTCTACACCCGGTTATGACCCGAACGTGAAGTATCGATTCTAATCCAAAGCGCACACAATGTATATAATAAATAAAGAATGTGAGGCTCCGGTACGATGTCCAAGTCTGCAGATCCCGTAGTACCTAGAGACGAGATACAAGCTCAATCAATAAACTATCATGATACTATTCTAAAATAAGAGGTGACACACGTCTAGCATAGGCTTCAATCTTTGTTACAAGCTCACATATACATATATATTACTCTATCTGTTCATTATTAGTTATCAAGTCCTCAACAAATAAACAACTTACGATATCAAAATACATACTCCTCAATCAATTTCGTCATTAGTAATCAAATCCTCAACCAATATACAACTTAATAATATCACAACATAATTTTACAACAAATAAACATGTTCCTCACTAACCATCAAAATGCATAAAACCCTAAGATCTCATATCTAGTATTTATAAAACCTAACCCTAACTAAGTTCTATTAACAATAAAAAATATTACACTAAACTAGAAGATAGGTGAGGGGTTACCTCGGTGGCGGCGTGTGGTGACACGTCGGGATGGAGGTTGCTGGCCGGAGGTAGAGGTAGGCAGCAGCAGCAATATGGAGGCCGGTCGAGCTACTGGAAGTGATGGAGGATCATGGTCGTGGTCGAGGGAGACGGAAGCAGGTGGATTCTCTGCTGTCGTGGCTAACTCTTGTAATTGCTGCTACTGTCGCTATTTGCTGCTGTTGCTGGTTTTGCGACGCTGTTGTCGCTATATCTATCGCTGTAGCTCTGTTCTACCCTTCTATATATATATCTAATTATAAATAAATACTATACATACACATGCTCCTTTCATACATCTATATGTACTTAATACCTATATAAGAATATATACATAGTAACATATAACAACTCCAATACATATACGTATATATAAACACATAAACAATATAATTACATATATATACAAGTATATATATATATATATATATATATTGTCATGCCCCAGTCCTAAAATACACGTAACTAGGCCACATGGCAATAGCCAGCTGACACATCTCCAAAGATACCCCAATTTAATAGATCATTACGAAAAGTGCTACGCTGTCCTAAAATACTAATATGTCCAATATCAGTCAATCCATTGGTAAAATATCTCATCCACAATATAAACAGCTAGAAGTACTAAATAAACTGCTGGAAGATAAACACCAGTCTCAAGATATCATAGTACAATCAATAAAGTCAGGTGGGAACAAACCCACTACTATGATGAAATTTAGTACTGAAATGATAGATAAAAGATAATGACTGGGGCATCGGCTGTGTCACTACCACATTTTTAGGAAAGGGTATTTTAGTCTTTTCCTATTTAATTAATTATTGTGCATGGTAAATAATTATTTATTGTATTATTTAATTATTGTTAGATGTTATTTAATTATTTTGGACTTGTATTAGTGGACCTAACTAGTTTAGTTTGGACCCATGGACCAACATGAATTAATTAGTTAGACTTGGCCCATTTAGAAAGCCCATTGTTAAGGAGATGGATTAAATTAATTAAATCATTAGACTAGAAGCTTCCTTCCTTAATTATTTCTTCATGAGAGGCCCCAAGGGGTACATTGGACATTTTATAATTGTTTGAGGAAGGGGTAGGGGCTGGCCTATTAAAAGAGGGGGGGGGATTCTCTCTTCTCTCATTTCATTCCAAATCTAGATCTAGAATTTTCCCACTACCAAATTCCCTTCATTCCCATTTCAATTCCCTACCAAATTTATTCTAATTCCTTTCCAATCTACCATTAGAAATTAGAGAAGAAAGAATCTAGAAGGAGGAAGCAAGGATCTACAAAGAGGAGCAAGGATCTACAATTTGGAGATAATTTTATCTCAATTGGAGGTTTCATTGGAAATCCATCTTCCAATAGGTATAATTCAGTTTTCCCCTTAAAATAGCTTCTAAATCTAAGATTTAATCATGGAAAATCAACCCATATGTATGTACTACCCATAGGACTTGGTTTTGTGTTTATAGGAGACCCATGGAGAAAGTTATGGTGCTTTTTGTGTCAATTTAGGGGGAATTCCAAATTAATATTATGTTGTGTGTGTCAATTGATCCTATAGATTAATTGGGCATGTGCTTATGTGTTTGGGGCTAGTGTCGTATCCACAATTGGGTACGTGTAGGTCGTATCCCAACAATTTGGTGATACGTGTTATTTTGGGGATTTTCCCTCCGACACGGGACTTTGTACATGTCGTATTTTGACACTGACACATAGATCTATATTTGACACTTTGATTTGTTCATAAATAATATTTGTAACTTGCTTGTGTCCTTCGGGGTGCAATTGGTTGTGTGTTGGACTCGTGTCGCATGCGTATCCTAGATCTAGTGGGATACGGTGTGATACTCTCCATTTGTGGTGTGTTTATGTGTAGATCTAATTATTAGTGCTTTAATTCTTGAATTATAATTAGTAAATATATATAGATATTATATATTTATTATAGTGTATTTATTATGGTATTTATTGTAGCATAGATCTATGTATTATATGTGTACTATATAATGTATAAATATATATGTAGCTTTCTTCTACATGCATTTATATATGTTACAAATTATGTTAGTAATGTAAAATATATGAAAATGTTTTATAAAATATATGTGTATGTTAATTAAGTAATTAGATTTATTATGTGATTATTTATATATATGAATGGATGTATTTTTATTAATATTTATGTATGTGTACTTTTAACTATGTTGAAATATGCACATTAGTACATAGGATGTGTATTATAGCATTTTGGTATTTAATTATATAGATATATATATTTGATATGTATTGGGATTATATATGTAGATATATATATAATTATTTATTCTGGTTTTATATATATTGATATATATATATAGATTATATATATATTTATTATTCTTTTAGCGACAGCAACTATTAATGACAGATTCTGTTATTAATAACCGTGGGCAACAGCAGCCACTGTAGCTATTAATGACAGATCCTGTCATTAAATACACAGCAGTGGGCGGGATTTAAGCAGCAGCGGCGACAGTTGGTTCAGTGACAGTTGAGAACTGTCACCGAAGGGGTGGCAGCAGTATAATTATCAGCAATAGTAACGACGGCGTTTGCAGTGACAGTTTGAACTGTCACTGAAGGTCTGTTTACTGAAAAATCAATGTTTTTCCACACTGTTTTCAGTGATAATTAGGCAGTTTTAGTATATAGTTTATATATTATATTTATATATATATATGTATATATATATATATTTATTATGAGATATAATACTAGTATTGTTATATTCTTAATTGTATAATATTAGTTTATATATATTATATTATATATAAGGGTAAATACTATATCTAGTATCTTGAGCATTACCTTGTGGAAACCAAGGTAAGTGGGATACTCAAGATACGGAGTTTGGGTTTCGAGTTTGTGACTTTGTGTGGATACCAAGTTGGTTCAAAAACCATGGTTCCTAATTGTTGTAATTAATATTCTATATTATTATACTTTATTGTTGATATATATGTATTATGAGGTTTACCTTGGATTCACGTATCTGAAGATACGGTATCCTAATATTTTAGGTTGTGGTTCCTATGACTTAGATTTTAGTATTTTGATCCAAGATTTTGGTGCTAGACTTGTGCAACCTAGAAATAGATAGTTTGACCATAGTTGACTTTAGAGTTGACCATAGTTGACTTTTGACTTAGAATTGACTTATTGACCTAGAAGTTGACTAGTTTAACTTATTCTCATTTCGGAACCTTGTATTGATGTTGTATTCCATATCTAGGTCTTTGAGGCACCGAGTCAGCCATCTGTATGACTGTTCATTGGACTTCAGGCGAGTACATTCTCTGATAGTTTCTCCTTTATGATATCCTCTATGTTCACTGTATCTAGTGTAGATATCCATATTCTCTTGATACTATGGTTACACGGATTGGTATATCCTGATTTCGTCATGAGATATTATTCCTTGGTATATGGTATATATGGTACAAGTATTATTTTATTGGTTATCTTGTACATGTACAAATACCGATTCTCGGGAAGAGTCACGATCTTCTTAGGGAATCTCGTGCCATAACGTGCCGTGGTTGGATCTATTATACCAGTCGGGGTTGGGGAGTATTAGTATAGATATGTGATCAATATCCCTATTGAATAAAGTACTGATTACTGAATAGTGTTGATCATGCATCGCATGTATGATTAGCCAGGCCGCATTGCATCTTGACCAAGCTGATCACATGTTAAGCTAGTACTCACACACTTAGTTATTAGTATTATTATTTCATTGGCATATTATTTATTGTTGTATTTATTTCCAGTATTTCCTTATTGTATATATATCTCTTATATCTATTGTGCCATCTTGTTTATCCACAGCTATTTACTATTACATAGTTTTTATTATTGATTAGAACTGCTGTTAGAGATGTACTCTGCTCCTTTCCTGACTGGATATATTTTTTCAGATGACATTGATGAGTGGTACCCTACCTATTATGGACCCCAGGATGTTGTGGGTTTAGATTCTGAGACCCTGGCTCAAGAGGGACTTATCCCAACTGAGACAGTTGACCATGGAGTGGTAGCTTCATAGTATTCTTTTGTACTGGATTTATCTCCAGCTTATTTCTGTATTTCTTCAGACTCATTGATGTATTATATTAGACTCATGAGTTATTTTGTGACTATTCTATTCTTATCTGATTTGTGCTTATTTCTATCTTAGTTCTGTGATTGAGTATACTATCATTATTGGTGGTTCATTATATTGTTAGATAGATTATCTAGACAGCGTTCTACCACCGATTCTGTGGCATAGGCTAGGCGTTGTTTCCGACTAGTACCCTTACACCGGGTGCGGGTCGTGACAGGCTGACTAGATAATAATGCACCCAATCCTAGGCAGAAGGCCTACCAAGTGATCACGGGAACTCTGACGGCTGCACCTCTAACTCCTCAGCTGTAGCGAACCTCGTCTCCTGTCTTGGTCCGTATATTGTGGGTAGTAAGCCTCGTCTAAATCTGGAAAGGTACCAGGTCCTCAGAGGGACGTAACAAGATACATAAAAACATGCCATATATAAATACTGAATAAAGTAAATACAATAAAGCGTGTGCTAACCATCTAAGTGAATGTAATATGAGGACAACTTTGGTACGTATGAGTAGGTGTACGCATAACGTCCATATCGCTCCGAAGAACGGGGAATCTGCAAGCATATATACGTCCATACCGCTCCGAAGAATGGGGAATCTGAATAGTATAATATCTATACCGCTTCGAAGAACGGGGAATTTATAATGATATATACGTCTATAACGCTCCGAAGAACGGGGAATCTGAATAAAGGGAGTCATTGGATCCGTGGCTCCTCCGGATACTACGGAGTCCAATGGTGTATCCAATACGCCTACTAGTGGTCCTCCCCTCCCAATGTAAATACGCAAAATTAATACTCGACGTGCATACCACGTAGCTACATGCTAGTCTCTACTATCATATAATATAAACCTGAATTATGCACTAACCGTGATGCATGTCACACGCACCAATAGCTAGTCGAATACGCGGACCCGCATCCCAATATGAATGTCACTGTAAAATGTGTAAGAGTGTCAGGTCTCAGAAGATATCAGAGTATCCTACAATGGGGTGAGTCTGCTAGTGACTAGGTCAAGTATGCTAAATCATTGACGTACCCGTCGATAGCAACCAAATCAATATCGGACGCACACAGTCATATGAAAGAGAACACAATTTATCATACACATATGCAGTATTAATTTAAACAGTAAATATGGCAAGGTATCTTGCCTGAGTCCTCGAGCTGCGAATGCCAAAATCTGGTTCCTGCAGTGTCTCCTGGCTGATCCAATGATCCTAAACACAATATAATATAGCAATCCAGCATAAGATACTAAACAATACATACATGACTACGACGTTGCTTTTAGGTATAGACGCAAGTTTACGGTGGATAGACTACAGGGTCGCGTGTGCACGTAGATAAGACACAAGCATGCCCTATCCTCTGTCACTGTGTACCTCACGTCAATAAATCACTCATTTATGGTTTCACGAAACTACACTACGTCTTGTTAAATTACCCTTCATTATTCTCCATGCATATTGTACTTAGTCTTTGACAACGCTTTCAGGTGGAACACAAGTTCTCTGCACAGGTCATTTGGTAGAAATAATTATTAACAATAGACTCCATTAAATCTATTTAAACATTCATACTAATACCCATGGTTAACTGTGACTTAATCGTGTCGTCATCCGACACGACGATGCGGTTGTTACGATTTATACATCATACAACGAAGGAGGGGGTGTTTACCAATCGTAGTTGAGGGGTGCTGTCCAGTCGATGTCAGCCTTCGGTGCGGCGGCTGTGGCATCGTGCGGCAACTCCGACAGCAGCAGCAAAAGAACGGCAGGGTCATAGCAGCAACTATGGCCGTTCGGTCGGCGGGGGAAGCAGCGCCTGGATGGAGGTCCAGCAGTGGGGTTCGGTGTTGGTCTATCATGGTTGGGTGGTCGGGATTGGATGTACAGGCAGGTATGGGACGGTCGAGATTGGATGCAGGCGGTCGGGATTGGATGAGGGGCGGTTGGGATTTGATACAGGCGGTCGGGATCGGATGCAGGCGGTCGAGGTTGAAGTACAGGTGGGTGGGGTTGATCTGATGGCGACTGGCGGTGATGGTGGGGGTGTTAGTGTAGTCAGAGGCGGTGGTTGTCGGTCGAAAAGGATGTGGGGCGGTCATGGTGGTTCGGCTAGGGTTTGGGGAAGATGAATGAATAGTAATTTCTTAGGGTTTTATGGTTGAAATATGTATATTTATATGTGAAAACTTTGTGGGCTGGCCTTGAGGCTTGGGCCGGCCAGTACTCCTGGAAGTGGGGGCTGGTCCACATGAAGAGGAGCACGTGGGCTGGGTTAGGTCCTGCTTGAGGTGGAATTGGCCTATAATTTAATTAATTTAAATAATTGAACATGGTGATTCCTAATGTGTTGAAGACATATAGAACTAGATTTGGGGTGGTACACAAGAGTCGTGGCATAGCTGGCTTGGTGTAGGCTAATACCCTAATTTGAGTACTTGGGAATTGGGTTGTGGTTGTTTCTCAATTTAAATAATTCCTATATTTGACGTGGGGTTTTACATATATAACAACATATAAATATATCTACTATACTATATATACCTATACTACCTCCTATCAATATGTATCTACATGTAAAAAATAGCTGCATAATAAATATACACATATAGTATATACATAGGTACATAGATCTAAGACACAATATTACATAAATATATATATACACAATATTATATATATATATATATATACATATATATAATTATATTTCTCAATGAAATAAGAACACAAAAGAATAGATCTACAATTAAATTACACAAACACATGGATCGTATTACCCCGTATCCCACTAGATCTAGGATACGCTTGTGATACGAGTCCACCACACATCCAAATGTACTCCGTTGGACACGAGAAAGTCATATATATTATTTATGAATAATATGAAGAGTCAAATATAAATCTACGTGTTCGTGTCAAAATGTGACATGTACAAAGTCCAATGTCGGAGGAAAAAACCCTCAAATCAACACGTATCACCAAAATGATAGGATACGACCTACACATACCCAATTATGGACACGACACAATCCTCAAACACACAAGCACATGCCAAATTGATCTATAGGACCAATTAACACACATAACAAATGTTAATTTTGGAATTCCCTCAAAATTGACACAAAAAGTACCATAACTTTCACAATAGGCCTCCTATAAACACAAAACCAAATCCTATGGGTAGCCTATGCATATGGGTTGATTTCTTATAGTTAAATATCAGATTTAGAACCTAATTTAAGGAAAAACAACTGAATTATATCTATTGGAAGATGGATTCCCAATGCAACCTCCAAAAATGATGAAATTGACCTCCAACTTGTAGATCATTGCTCTTCTTTGTAGATCCTTACTTCTTTCTTCTAGATCCTTGCTCCACTATTCTCTAATAGTGATTTAGGAAGAAATTATAATAAAATTTGGTAGGGAAATTAAGTGGGTATGAAGGAATTTGGTTGAGGAAAATTGTAGATTGAGTTTCCAAATAAAAAGAGGAGAAAGAAATTTATTCCCCCTCTCTATATAGGCTGGCCCCCTTTTTCCATCTTCAAGCTACTATGAATTGTCCATTATATCCCTTGGGGCCTCTCATGAAGAAATAATTAAGGAAGAAAGCTTCTAGTCTAATGGTTTAATTAATTTAATCCATCTCCTTAACAATGAGCTTTCTAAATGGGCTAAATTCTATCAATCAATTCATGTTGGTCCATGAGTCTAAACTAAACTAGTTAGGTCCACTAACACAAGTCCAAAATAAATAACTAACATCTAACAACAATTAAATAATATAACAAATAATTATTTATCATGCACAATATTTAATTAAATATAAAATTACTAAAATACCCTTTCCTAGAAAATGTGGTAGTCACAAGTCTACCCTCCTTAAAATAATTTTATCCTCGAAATTTAAAGATGAAAATTACCCCCAAAAAATAACAGAATATAACAAAAGAACATAACTAAAGAACATAACTAACTATGAAAGAACATAACATAATTAGGAAAGAACATACCTCAAGGCACAAACAATTATGGATAACGCTCTCGTATTTCATCCTCTCTCTCCCAGGTAGACTCCTCCGGAGAGTGATACCACCATGCGACCCGCACCAAAGGAATAGTATGGTTCCTCAGCACCTTCTCCCTCCGATCCAAAATCTCAACTGGTTGCTCTGGATAGCTAAGAGTAGGGCCCACCTCTATCTCCGAGTGATCCAATACATGACTAGGATCTGCCATATACCATCTCAACTGTGACACATAAAATACGTTGTGCACTATCTCCAATGTAGGTGACAAGTCTAGTCTATAAGCAACTGCACCGACCCTCTCTAGAATAGTAAAAGGTCTGATGAATCGCGGACTAAGTTTCCCGCCACCACCGAAGTGAATCGTGCCTCGTGTCGAAGAAATCCTCAGAAACACCAAACCACCCACTTAGAACAGAATACCACCTTAAGAACTTAATCTATAACAAACAATTAATAACAAACACAACAAAATCTAAACTATACCTCGAACTCCAAAGGTCTCCGGAGGCTATCGGCCCAATACCGTTGTCTGTCCTGTGCCATACGAAGTCTGTCTCTGATCAATTGAATCTTCTTCGCTGCATCAACAACTATCTCTGGCCAAAGAAAAACTCTCTCTCCAATATCGTCCCAAGACAAGGAAGTACGACACCTCTGACTGTACAGAGCTTCAAAAGGTGACATCTCTATACTAGCCTGGTAGCTGTTGTTGTAAGCAAACTCTAGCAAATAGAGATCGTCCTCCCAAGAACTCCCAAAATCTAGTACACAAGTAAGCAATATATCCTTGAGAGTCTGAATAGTCCTCTCGGATTGCCCATCTGTCTGGGGATCATATGCAGTACTGAACTTGAGCTGAGTGCCCAAACTCTCATGCAAACTCCTCCAGAAATGAGAAGTAAAACCACTATCTTGATCTGAGACGATGCTAATCAGAACTCTATGTATCTTAACGATCTGCCTTACATACGTCTCTGCCAGCTTCTCTATAGACAAACCCACCTTGAAAGCAAAAAGTGGGCCAACTTGGTCAACCTATCAACGATGATCCAAATCGCATCTTTCCCTCCTGGAGATCGTGGAAGTCCGGACACAAAATCTATAGTAATGTGTTCCCACTTCCACTCTGGAATGGGTAATGGCTGAAGTAAACCTCTTGGCCTCTGCCTCTTAGCTTTCACCTGCTAGCACACTAAGCATCTGGATACAAATTGTGCCACTTACCACTTCATGCCATACCACCATACACTCTCTCGCATATCCCAATACATCTTGTTGGCACCTAGATGTATAGAATACTGAGAGCGATACGCTTTCTGCAATACCTCCTCATGTAGCTCCCTAATAGGCACACACAATCTAACTCCAAGCCTCAAAGTTCCATCCTCCGCAATGGTGAAATCATCCTCCAATTCTGCTCTCACCTGAGGTCTGATACTCCTCAGAGATACATCCTCATAATGTACTATCTTGATTTTGTTTATCAAATCTGAATGTATCTGCAATCCCCACATCTGCATAGCAAAACCATAAACTATCACCACTATGCCCAATCTCTCCAAGTCCTCTAGCAAATATCGATCCTGCATCAAGAACATAGCTACCGGATACCTACTCAAAGCATCGGCAACTACATTAGCTTTCCTAGGATGATATTGCAAAGATATATAAAAATTCTTTATCAGTTCCAACCACCGACGCTGCCTCATATTCAACTCCTTATGCGTAAAAACGTACTTCAAGCTCTTGTGGTCTGTGAAGATCTCCATATGCTCTTCGTACAAATAATATTTCCACAACTTCAGGGCGAAGATGACTGCTGCCAACTCCAAATCATGGGTAGAATTATTCTTTTTATGAGGTCGCAATTGCTTGGAAGCATAGGCAATCACTTTCCTATTCTGTTTAAGAACACAACCCAAACCTTTCTCCGATGCATCACTATAAATAGTGAAACCTCCAAACCCTGATGGCAATATCAAAATAGGAGCAGACGTCAACCTCCTCTTTAATTCCATAAAAGCAACCTGGCAATCCTCTATCCAAACAAACTCCATATCCTTCTTTGTGAGTCTGGTCATCGGCTCGGCAATCCTCGAAAAATCTTTTACATACTTTCTCTAGTAGCTTGCCAATCCAAAGAAACTTCTGATCTCCGCTACCGAACTCGGAGTCTTCTAAGATTCCACTGCTGCAATCTTCTTCGGATCCACTAAAATACCATCACCAGTCACAACATGTCCCAAGAACTCTACCTTGTCTAAGAAAAACTCATACTTTGACAACTTTCCATACGACTTCTCCTTTCTCTGCACATCCAATACAACCCTCAAATACTTCTTCGGTGTCTTCGAGTATATGAATATATCATCGATGAACACTACCATGAACTTGTCAAGGTACTGATGGAATACCTTGTTTATCAGGTTCACAAATATCGCCGGTGCATTAGTCAAACCAAACGACATCACCATAAATTCATATTGAACATACCGAGTTCCAAAAGCATTCTTCGGTATATCTACCGGCTTCACCTTCATCTGATGGTAGCCTGATCTTAAATCTATCTTAGAAAATACTTTGGCACCACTCAACTGATCGAATAGATTATCAATCCATGACAAAGGATACTTATTTTTGATAGTAAGATTATTCAATGACCTATAATCAATGCACATGCGCACCTCCATCCTTTTTTGGTACAAACAATACCGGGGTCCCCATGGTGAAGAACTCGATTTGATAAATCCCTTATCCTGTAATTCGTCCACCTGCCTCTTCAGCTCGACCAGCTCGCTGTTGTTTACTCTATAGACATATTATAAAATTGGTTCTGCACCTGGTACTAAGTCCATAGAGAATTCAATATCTCGATCTGGCGGCAATCCTGGCAATTCCTCAGGAAACACATCAAAGAACTCTGCTATCAATAAATGCGGCAACTCCTTGTCTTCCACCATAGCTCCATAAAAAATACCTTTTCCCTGTTCTACAGCTCCTCTATAATCTATGCTAACACGGTGCCTACTCAACCAATCTATCCCGAGTACAATATCGTAGTTCGGAAGTTGCATTTCAAGTTGACACACACTCAACTCCTGGTCTCCTAGAGTAACTCTTCGATCGTTACAAATATTATTAACCAGGATAATGCCTTCCCCGGTCATGATCTTGCAAGTCCTAAGCAAAGACTCAGCTACCAGACCATGCTTCAGAGCAAAAGAAACCAATATAAAACTATGGGAAGCACCACTATCAAACAAGGTTAAAGTTGGAATGGAATCAAGAAGAATAGAACCTACGATGATATCTCCAGTGGGTTTGTTCTTCTCGACGGTCATAGCAAATGCTCGTTCCTGACGGGCACCTCCCTGCTACTGATGCTGGACTTAACACTGCTGTTGTGTCGGAAGGGGTCCCCTCGGCTGTACTACAGGTGGTCTCATCTGTGCGCTTGAAGCTGAATCTGCTCCCTGAACTGAACAACGTGGACACTCCCTTGACTGATGCCCTTTAGTACCATAATACAAAAAAAACTCCTAGCCTCCTCCTGCAAACTTCCTAGATATGGCTGGGCTTCTTGCAGTAGTGGCAGGAAGCTTGCTATAACTATCTCTGCAGCTATGGTGCCTGGTGAAAAGGCACACTTGCTGGAGTCTGGTATTGTTATTGCTGCTAGAAAGGTCTGGACTGGAAATAAGGACGTTTGGCAGATACTGTACTGCAGTTGGCCCCCAGAAAAGAATTATAGTCTCTCTTGGGCTTCAAACCCAACTCCCGCTCAATCTTGCGTGCCTCCATAAGTATCTCCGAGTATATCTTATAAAAAGACATAATGGGGATCAATATGGCACATAATATAAGACACTAAAAAAAGGACAGTTTAAGAGATCAAGTATCAATATCAAGGAGAATAGTTGAATCAAAAGAATTTTCCTAGATGTGATTGAGTATCCTTAGCCTATAGCCCACATCCTATACCCTATCGCAGGCTTACAGTAGTACAACTAAATTGTTGCACTACTACAATATTGCATAACTTGTGAAGCTAGACCTGCATGGGCCACCACTAAAAATGTGTCACGACCAGCACCTGGTGTAAGATTATAAGTCAGAAACAATGCCCAGCTTACGTCACAGAATCGACGGTAGAACATTGTCTGGGTAATTTATCTAGCAATATAATAAAACACCAATAATAATAATATATTCAATCACAGATCTAATGATAGAAATGAGCACAAATTAGATAAAGAATAAAAATAGTCACATACAACTCATGAGTCTAAATAATACATCACTGAGTTTGAAAGAATACTAACAAAAAGATGGAGACAAATCCAGTATAAGAATACTAAGAAGCTACTAAACCTGGGTCATCTGTCTCAGTTGGGATAAGTCCCTCCTGAGCCAGGGTCTCTGACTCTAAGCCTACAACATCCTGGGGTGCATAATGTGTAGGGTACCACTCCTCAGTGTCATCTGAGAAAATATATCCAGTCAGCAAAGAAGAAGAGTACATCTCTAACAGTAGTTCTAATCAATGATAAAAACTATATAACAGTAAATAGATGTGAATATAAAAGATGCACAATAGGTACGATAAGATATATATAATAAAAAAATACTGGAATAAATATAATAATGAATAATATGCCAATGAACAAGAATACTAATAACTAAGTATATGAGTACTAGCTTTAACATGTGATCGGCTTGGGAACATGATATAATATATATGGCCTGGCTAATCATATGTGTGGTGTATGATTAATACTATTCAATAATAGTACTTGATATAATAAAGGTATTGATCACATATCTACACTAAAGTACTCCATACCCTCGACTTGTAAAATAGATCCAACCACGATATGCTATGGCACGAGATTCCCCAAGAAGATAGCGACTCTTCCTGAGAATCAATGTCTGTACATGTACAAGATAAACAATAAAACAATACTGGTACCATATACACCATATACCAAGGATTAATATCTCATGACGAGATTCGGATATACCAATCCGTGTAACCATAGTGTCAAGAGAATAAAGATATCTACACTAAATACAATGAACATAGAGGACACCATAAATAAGAAACTATCGGAGAATGTACTCACATGTAGTCCAAAGAATAGTCTCATAGATGTCTGATACGGTGCCTCAAAGACCTAGATATAGAATACAACATTAATACAAGGTTTCGGAAAGAAAATAAGTTAAACTAGTCAACTTCTAGGTCAACAAGTCAATTCTAAGTCAAAAGTCAAACTCGATCAACTCTAAGTCAACTATGGTCAAACTATAGTCAAACTATGGTCAACTGCCTATTTCTATGTTGCATAAGTCTAACACAAAATATTGGGTTCAAATATTAAAGTCTAGATCACAAAACCCATATCTTAAAATACTAGGATACCGTATCTCCGGATACGTAAATCCATAGGTAAAATATCACATACAAATACCGAAACAATATTATTAAATAAAATCTTAGACAAACATCATATAGGTACCTTGGTTTTGAACCAACTTGGTATCACAACATAACCCATAATCTTGACACCCCAAATCCAATACCTTGGGTATCCCCAATACCTTGGTATCTCAAGGTAATACGCCAAAACTTGTTTACACTAACTACCCGTAATTATATACATATGCTACACAATAATTACACATATACTATACGATAAATATAATTAGAAAATTAGGAACATATATACGTATATATTACTTACCATATATATATACATATATATATATATATATATAAATATCTAATATTAAAAAAACTGCCAATCTGTCATAAAAACCCCTGTTGACCGTTGCTGAAGCTACTGTTGTAGGCGAAAACTGCTATTTTTAGCGACGCTTCTCTGCTGCCGTTGCTAACTGCTGTCACTGCTACTGTTGCTGCTATTTTTGCGACGCTGCTACTGTTGCTGTCGCTATTTGCTGCTGTTGCTGCTTTTGGGATGCTGTTGTTGCTGCTATCGCTATATCTGTCGTTGTAGCTCTGTACTCCCCTTATATATATATATATATATATATATATATAATATATATATATATATATATATATATATATATATATATATATATATCACATAATATTATTCTAAATATATGAATATAATTATAAATAAATACTATACATACACACACTCCTTACATACATCTATATGTACTTAATACCTACATTGGAATATATACATAGTAACATATAACAACACCCATACATATACATATATATAAACACATACACAATATAATTGCATATACATACAAGTATATATATATATATATATATATATATATATATATATATATATATATATATATATATATATATATATAAACATATAAATATATCTACTATATTATATATACCTATACTACCTCCTATCAATATGTATCTACATGTAGAAAAATAGCAACATAATAAATATACACATATAGTATATACATAGGTACATAGATCTAAGACACAATATACTTAAATATGTATACACAACATTATATATATATACATATATATAGTTACACTTCTCCATAAAATAATAACACAAAAGAATAGATCTACAATTAAATTATACAAACACATGGATCGTATCACCCTGTATCCCACTAGATCTAGGATACGCTTGTGACACGAGTCCACCACACATCCAAACGTACCCTGAAGGATACGAGCAAGTCATATATATTATTTATAAATAATACGAAGAGTCAAATATAAATCTACGTGTCCGTGTCAAAATATGACATGTACAAAGTCCCGTATCGGAGGAAAAAACTCCCAAATCAACACGAATTACCAAATTGATGGGATACGACCTATACGTACCCAATTATGGACACAATACTAGCCCCAAACATACAAGCACATTCTAAATTGATCTATAGGATCAATTGACACACACAACAAATGTCAATCTCGGAATTCCTCCAAAATTGACACAAAAAGCACCATAACTTCCACAATAAGCCTCCTATGAACGAAAAACCAAATCCTATGTGTGGCCTATGCATATGGGTTGATTTCTCATGGTTAAATATCAGATTTAAAATCTAATTTAAGGAAATAAATTGAATTGTACCTATTGGAAGATGGATTCCCAATACAACCTCCAAATATAATCAAATTGACCTCCAACTTATAGATCCTTACTCTTCTTTATAGATCCTTGCTTCCTTCTTCTAGATCCTTGATCTACTAGCCTTCAATGGTGATTTGGGAAGGAATTAAAATAAAATTTGGTAGAAAAATAAAGTAGAAATAAAAGAATTTGGTTAAGGAAAATTCTAGATCTAGTTTCCAAATGAAAAGAGGAGAGAGAAATTTATACCCCCTCTCTATATAGGCCGGCCCCCTTTTCCCTTCATCAAGATACTATGAATTGTACAATATACCCCTTGGGGCCTTTCATGAAAAAATAATTAAGGAGAAAAGCTTCTAGTCTAATGGTTTAATTAATTTAATCTATCTCCTTAACAATAGGCTTTCTAAATGGGCTAAATTCTATCAATCAATTCATGTTGGTCTATGAGTCTAAACTAAACTAGTTAGGTCCACTTACACAAGTTCAAAATAAATAACTAACATCTAATAATAATTAAATAATACAACAAATAATTATTTATCATGCACAATATTTAATTAAATATAAAATTACTAAAATACCTTTTCCTAGAAAATATGGTAGTGACAAAAAATAAAAGAAAAAGAAAAGTGGAGAAAAGAGAATATGATAGCTTATATAGGAAGAGATAAGATTAAAGAACTTTGGATCATAATCCATGCCCCTCACCCGGGTTATCACAGCTACCCACCAAGAAAACCAAGGGACCAACAGTCCAAAGCATGAAACTAAGGGAAACTTACAAAAATTTAGAACCTAAATAATGCATAAATGGCATAAAGCATGATATAAGAAATTTAACAATAAATAATTTATACATATATAATATTCATATATTGGGTACATATACTAGATAAGTAAAATGAGTCTCACACTTTATGTATTATATAGTTGGATGTTGTGCTCTTACAATTTATCCCATGTTCTAACCCTCAAGACACCTTAGAAATTATTATTATGATAAACCAATTATATTTTGCATCCTGTAACCGAGTATGAGTATTGCCTAATGTATCGCGGATATGATAAGTTCGCTAGTGATAACTCGTGAATAGCTCGTACTCATAACTGATCATTCTAGGAAGTTTTAGAGTGTCCGCCACTCAAGTACTTGAAATAATGATTAAATAATATAAAATTTGACTATCTCATTTGGTGGAAAGAATATTGCGCTAACGGCTACCCCGATCTCCAAGGGTCCCATGAGGCATGGAGCAACCCTTCTAGGCAAGGGCCCAATGACCTACCAACTTTACGCATGCCATGGTACATACAAGACCTGGTGATGTACCGAGGTAGTCGTATTATTTATTACATAATGTGGTTATAAGATCTTTGATGTGCTGCAGCACTTCAAGTTGTTATTTTTGAGCAGCGGTTCATAATATTATGTATTTCAGCATATGCATTCAAGTATATATTCCAATTATGTTTCAGTTTCAGTTTATGTTACAAGACAATTTACAAATAAGTTATTTTTACCAAACTAGTTTATGTTACAAAACCTCTTTATGTTTACAAAATCAGTTTATGTTTACAAAACCTCTTTATGTTTACAAAACTAGTTTATGTATAGAAAACCAAATTCATTTATAAAACTGCTTTATATTTTCAAAACCAATCTTATTTACAAAATTTATTTATATTTTTAAAAACTAGTTTATGCCTATGTTATGTTGTGTTATGCTATCAGTTATCTAGTTTAGTTCTTTATCCATCATTATTTGTGATATGCACTATAAGTACTAGACTAGCGTACCCTTGGCCATCCGGATTGACTGCAATGTCGGTGGTAGCGATATTCTTCAAAACATGCATTTATTAGTAACTAGGTTTTTGATAACCCTAGTTAGTTAATTATAGCAAGCCGTAGGCATGTTTAGACACGATAAATTATTTGTCTTGTCTGACAAGTTCGCTCTGTTATATTCTATTTTCTTTCGGTGCATGGTTAGAGTGTAATATTTTGCTCGGCTGAAGGTCTACAACCCCGATTCTTGTTTGGTTTAAGGTTTATGGTCCTGGTCTAGAGTAGTTTATATGCCCTTTTGCCGCTCGTTGCCTTATCTTCTTTATAGTTAGTTTATTATCAGTGCACCATTTTTTATAGTTATTTTATCGAGATAAGTACATTGGTACCGTAGAAAGGTCGACCCATATTTATTTAGTTATTCGTTTGTCTTTTATTTTTGTTGATTATGGTTTTGGTTAACACCTTGAGCTCCTTTGTAGTACTTGTTGCTTGGGGTTCTGACCCCATTGGTTTTGTTTGGCTAGATTACCCTAAGGAGACACAGGATCCACCATACTTCTAGTTAGATGGCTTACATCATAGGACTACAGCCAAAGCTTGGGAGTGTGTTTCCTTCTTCCACCCCTCGTAGTGTTATCTCGTTCTGTAGTATTTTAGCAAGGGCTGATATTAGCCCTTTTGTTCTGAGATTATTCCTCTGACTTCGGTCAACATGATTGTAGAAGCATGAAAAATACCCGTCTATGCGTCCAACAACCATGTGCCTCCAAAGCTTAGAAGAGATTAAGCTGCTGAATTCCCCTACAGCTCAACAAGGCGACGTCCGTGTGTCCCAATTAGTTGATATCACTACCACATTTTCTAGAAAGGGTATTTTGGTTATTTTATAATTAGTTCTATATGTGCTTGTTGAATATTTTTTATTGTATTATTTATTTATTATTAGATATTATATTTGATTTTATACTTGTGTTATTGGACCTAACTAGTTTAGATTAGACTCATGAACCAATATTAATTCTACTTAAATAGAGCCCAACAATCAAGCTCATTCATTAGTAGGATGACTTAATTAGTTAAACAAATTGGATTAGAACATTCCTTCGTTAATTAATTCCTTCACTACAAGCCCATAGGGATATTTTAGACTTTTTATACTTGCTTGCATCACAAGCAAGGGACGGCCATATAGGGGAGGAGAGAGACTCTCTCTCTCTCTCTCTCTCTCTCTCTCTCTCTCTCTTTCTCTTTCTCTCTTTCTCTCTCTCTCTCTCTCTTCATCCATTCATCTCATTTCTAGATCTAGAATTTCCCTCTTCTAAGTTCTTTTATACCTACACCAAACCCTACCCAAATTACTTTCCAATTCCTTCTCTACTCACCATTAGGGGCTATTGGAATAAGGAGGAGGCAAGGATCAACAAGGAAGAGGAAAGAGCACAAGTTGAAGTCTCTTAACACTCATTTGGAGACTTGCATTTGGAATCCATCTTCCAATAGGTATAATTCAGTTTTCCTCTCTAATTAGACTCTAAATTTATACTTTAATTATTAAGAACCCTCCTATGTACTAAGTCTACCCATAGGAAGTGGAATTAGGTTCATAGGACGCCTATGGAGGAAGTTATGCCATATTTTATGCCAATTTTTGAGGAATTCTGAGATTAGCACATCATGTATTTATTAATAGGTCAATTAGACCATATTAACATGTGTTTGATTGTATGAGACTAGTATCGTGTCCACAATTGGATACGTGTAGACCGTATTATTTTAATTTTGCGATAGGATTTAATTTTGAGGTTTTCTTCAGACACAAGGGTTTGAGCATATCATATTTTGACACGTGCATGTAGTTGAGTAGCTAGCTCTCCGTAGTTCTTCTAATTATGATTCTAGACTTGCTCGTATCCTTTGGAATATGTTTGGTGGTGTGGTGGAGCCTTATCGCAAGCATATCATAGATTAAGAATGATTCGGGTATGGTGTACTCCACGTATTTGTGCTTTTGCATTTTAATTCAATGGACTTGTATGTAGCTTTTTAAATATTACATATGAGTTGTATATATGATTAATATATAGAGGCATGGTATATATTTGTAATTGGTTAGGAGTTATATGTGTTTATCTATATCTATCATTAAGAGTATTTATGTTGCCTGTTGGGGAATTTATCCAAGCCATGAATACGTGAGGACATTGCCAGCAATGTGTCACTGCAAAAAGTAACTGAAGCAAATAGAATTTAGGATGTACAGGTGAGGGAAGTGCACTGTAGTTGTGCATTTGTGCACAGCAAGAGGGTCGGGTTTATTGTATTTTGCAGCAAAGTTTAGTAGTAGCAGCAGCATGTTGTTAGGAGTCGGGCAGTAGCAGCAGTAGCAAACACTGCTCGAGGCAGTAGCAGCAACAACAATACAACTAGGGGGCAGCAGCAGCAGCAATACCAGTCGGGGCAGCAGCAGCAGCAAGGCTGCTAGTAGTAGCAGCTAACATGGTGAGAGATGGGCCCTACTCTTAGCTATCCAGAGCAGCCAGTTAAGATTTTGAATCGGAGAGAGAAGGTGCTGAGAAACCAGACCATTTCATTGGTACGTGTTATATGGAGGCATCACTCGTCGGGTGAGTCTACCTTGGAGAGGGATGATAAAATGCGAGAGCGTTACCTATATTTGTTTGCTCCTTGAGGTATGTTCCTTCCTGATTCTGTTTTATTTTCTAGGGGTAGTTTCTTCTTTGAATTTCGAGGACAAACTTATTTTAAGGGGGATAGACTTGTCACTACCACTTTTTCTAGAAAGGATATTTTGGTCATTTTATAATTAATTATATATGTGCTTGTTGAATATTTTTTAATTATATTATTTATTTATATTAGATATTATATTTGATTTTGGACTTGTGTTAGTAGACCTAACTAGTTTAGATTAGACACATGAACCAACATTAATTCTATTTTGATTGAGCCCAACAATCAAGCCCATTCATTTGGAGGATGACTTAATTAGTTAAACGAATTGGATTAGAACTTACCTTCCTTAGTTAATTATTTCATGATAAGTCCATACGGATATTTTAGATTTTTTATACTTGCTTGAATCATAAGCAAGGGCCATCCATAGTAGAAGGAGGAGAGAGACTCCCTCTCTCTTCATCTATTTATCTCATTTCTATATCTATAATTTTCTACTTCCAAATTTCTTCATCCCTACACCAAACCCTACCCAAATTCCTTTCCAATTCATTCTTTACTTACCATTGGAGGCTATTGGAACAAGGAGGAGGCAAGGATCTACAAGAAGGAAGAAGAAGCACAAGTTGAAGGCTCTTGACACTCCTTTGGAGACTTGCATTAGGAATCAATCTTCTAATAGGTATAATTCAGTTTTCCCTCTCTAATTAGACTCTAAATCTATAGTTTAATTATTAGAAACTCTCTTATGTACTAAGTATACCCATAGGAAGTGGAATTAGGTCCATTGAAGGCCTATGGAAGAAGTTATGGTATATTTTATGCCAATTTGAGGGGAATTCCGAGATTGGCACATCATGTGTTTGTCAATAGGTCAATCAAACCAAATTGTCATGTGTTTGATTATATGAGAGTAGTGTCGTATCCACAATTGGATACGTATAGGTCATATCATGATAATTTGGTTATACGGGTTTATTTGGGGATTTTCTTCCGACACGGTAGGTTTGAGCATGTCATATTATGACATGGGTACGTAGTTGAGTAGCTAGCTCTTCATAGTACTTCTAATTATGATTCTAGACTTGGTTTTGTCCTTCAGGATAAGTTTGGTGGTGTGGTGGAGCTATATCGCAAGCATTTCATAGATTGAGTGTGATACTGTGCGGTGTACTCCACGTGTTTGTGTTTTTACATTTTAATTCATTGGACCTGTGTATAGCTATTTAAATATTGCATATGAGTTGTATATATGATAAATATATAGAGGCATGGTATATATATATATGCAATTAGTTAGGAGTTATATGTGTTTATCTATATCTATCATTACTAGTATTTATGTGGACTATGGGGGAACTATTCGTTCCATAAATAGGTGAGGACATTGCCAGCAAGGTGTCACTGCAATAAGTGACTGAAGCAAATAGAAGTCGGGTTATACAGGTGAGGACAATGCACAATAGTTGTGCATTGGTGTACAGGAAGAGGGTTAGATTTGCTATATTTTGCAGCAAGGTTTAGTAGCAGCATCAGCAAGCTATTAGGAGTCGGGCAGTGGTAGCAGCAGCAGCAGCGACAGTAATGCAACTAGGGGCAGCAGCAGCAGCAGTAATGCCAGTAACGCAACAGCAGCAGCGAGGCTGCTAGTAGTAGCAGCTAACATGGTGAGAGGGGGTCGAGTAATTATAGGTTGGAGTCGTATAGTTAGTATTTAAGCTTAGTTGTTTGTTGGAGATAAGTTTATGTGTGTTAGTGATTAGTGTTAGATATAAGTAAGAAGTTAGCAATTGATATATGGTTATATGTTGTTGTGTGGGTTATATGTTCGAAGAGGGTATGTGTTAGTTATTGGTAATATATGTTAAGTAGTATTTTGTTATAAGTTAGTATACGGTATAAGTTAGATATTGGTAAGGGAGGTATGATAGATACTTAATTATATATATGGATGCATCTATAAACCTTAGCTAGTTAGTTGTCATAGTTTGATAAGTTAGTAAGTATTACTTGTGATACCAAAGTAATTGTAGGTATTGGGTATGAGTATCTAGATAAGGGTAGCTAGCGTGATACAGTGTTGGCTCAAAGCCAAGCTATCCACTTAGCATTAATTTAGCTAGGGATACTAGAATGTAGTATATTTGTATAACTTATAGAATATTTTTATATAGATATATTTATGCTTCTCACAATACGGTATAGTACTAGTATCCTATAGCCACTATAGCCTAGTTACATAGTGTATGGACCCAATATCCTAGAGATGGACTCATACAACCTTAAAGTAGTTAGTTTGACCAAGTTTGACTAGTTTGACCTAGACTTGACCTAGTTTGACTATTTTGATCTAGAAATGGCTTTATGGCCTAGAATTTAACTAGTTTAACTTATTTTTCATTCTAAAATCTTGTATTGATATAATATTCCATATTTAGGTCTCTGATGCACTGTTTTGGACATCTTTGATACTGTTCATCGAATTTTAGGCAAGTACATTATCTGATAGTTTTCTATTTATGATATCCCCTATGTTTTTTGTATTTAGTATAGATATCCTTGATTTTTTGATATGACGGTTAAACGGATTGGTATATCCGGATCTCGTCATGAGATATTATTCCTTTGTAGTTATAGTATATCTTGTGCAAGCCTTGTTCCTCGTTTTTCTTGTACATATACATACATTAATTCTTGGGGAGACTAGCTACCTACCCAGCGAATCCCGTGTCATAACATACCATGGTTGGATCCACTATACCAGTCGGGACGGGGAGTGTTAGTGAAGATATGTTATAATACCATCCTTGTGCATGTCATTGTGAGTGTTGATCATACACCACACATATAATTAACCAGGCCCTAATCCTTATGCAAGTCCCTAAGCCGATAACATATTGAAGCTGATACTCACTCACATAGTAGTAGTATTTCTTGCTCATTTACATGATGCTTATTTCTTATATTTAATTCCAGTATTCCTAGTTTTATATCTTTTGTACTTGTATCTTGCGTCTTGTATATTCACTCTATTTACTATTGCATAATTTTTATCATTCATTGGAACTGCTGTTAGAGGTGTACTTTGCTCCTTTTCTGACTGAATATATTTTTCCAGATGATACTGAGGGGTGGTATCCCACTCACTACGGTCCACAGGACATAGTTGGCCTATAGCCAGAGACTTTGGCTCAGGAAGGTCTCATCTCGGTTGAGACAGACGATCTAGTACCTGTAGCTCTGTAGATATGTTTTATACTGGATTTGTCTCCAGCATTTGATATTAGTATTTCTTTTTATATTAGATGACTTATTGGTTATTACTTTGCCTCATGAGTTATATTTGACTCTTCAATTCTTTATATCATATTTGTGCAATTATTCCATCTTATAGATCTATTATTGAGTATTCATACTTCATTGGTTGCATTTTATATCTCGATGATCATTATTGTTAGATAGATAGTATATCCAAACAGCATTCTACCACCGATACAGTAGCATAGGATGAACGTTATAAACTACTCGTATCCCTACACCGAGTGTGGGTCATAAAAGCTGAAGCAGCATTGGTCGCAGATGGAACTGACACGTCATCCTAGCAACAGGAACATCTCTGACACAGAAACCTGACAAAAAAGATTTTCTCGATGCCTTAAAATACGTGAACATACTAAATGACAGAAGTCTCATCCAGCACCGAACTTCTATCTCAACGAATGTGCAGCGCCACATGTACAGCACAAGTGGACCCATGCATCCTAGATGTTATGCGGTCATATGCGTCTCTAGCCCATGCGTCCCAGACTCTATGAAGCCCTATGCGTCTCTGGCCCCACTCATCCCAGACTTTATGTATCTTATACATCTCGGGCCCAATGCGTCCCAAACCCCATGTGGCCCTATGTATATCTGGTCCCGTGAGTCCCAGACTCTATGCGTCCTATGCGTCCCTAGACCCATGCGTCCTAGGCTTCATTCATTCCATGGGTCTCTGGCCCCAGGCATTCTAGTCTTTATGTGTCCCATGTGTCTCTGGCCACATATATTTTAGACTCCATGAAAACCAAATCTTATTGTTATGACAAGAGTGATTCTCTCCAACCAAGTATGGGCTACGTGTTAACCTGACCAAGTCACGCCCTCAGAGGACGAGAACCACCAAGATATTCAGTATTAAAAAATCTCAACAAGCACCCATGTAGCAGCTTGGCTTGCTCACGGTTACAGTTGTACCCTATTCAGGAGGTACATGTGGCACCCTCTAACATCTATATGAACCAAAATATACACGCCCAAGAATGACTATATATACCCTGGTAGTATGCCCAAAAAGAGGACAGCTAAAAAGGGGTCGCCCAACACAGAGAGAGCATACCGAGAAAAGCCAAGAGAGAACATAAGATTCCTCACCCTATATCGGATCGTCAACAGAGTAAAGGAGTCGTTGAAGCAAACGTTATATGCCAATATGGTGTCAGCTGACCCAGTAGAAGACGGATCTACCATAACTCTTTGAAGTAAAACCATGGGCCCAATGCCTAGATGCATAATAGAATATACAGTTCGAACAACAAGAACCACCTACCAAGGATGAAGTCATACAAGTCAATCTGGGTGAAGAATCATCCTCCAAACATATCTTTATCAGCAAGAGTCCAACTGATGAGCATCGAGAATCTCTGCTACAACTCATCAGGGAATACACTGATGTCTTTGCCTGGAGATACGAAGATATGTCAGGACTTGACTCCCAACTTGTGGTCCATAAGCTCAACATCTTGCCAAATGCTATGCCTGTCAAGCAGCAGCAATAACGGTTTTGGTCGGACATTATGAACGTTATCGATAATGAAGTCAAAAAATGGATATGTAGTTGCTTCGTCTGCGAAGAACAATATTCAGACTTGGTATGCAATATCGTGTCCATCGTCAAAAAGAACAAGAAGATCCGGATCTGTATTAACTTCCGCGATCTAAACATGGTATGCCCTAAGGACGAATTTTTCCTTTCGATCATAGACATAATAATCGATAACATATGTGGCTTCGAGCACATGTCATTTTTGGACGGATTCTCAGGATATAATCAAATGAAGATATCTCCTAATAATCTTAAGCATACATAATTCTGAACGTCGAAAGGAGTATACTGATACACAGTCTTGCCCTTCGATCTGAAGAACATGGGTGCTACATACAAACAAGCTATGAGCACCATCCATGAGCATCAATGCAAGACGATCGAGTATTACATCGTTGACATTGCCGTCAAGTATCGATCAAAGATGATAAACTCATGGACTTGAAGACTATGTTCGACCTTATATGTATGCACCAACTCAAGATTAATTCCACCAAATCTTTCCTGGGAGACTCCGGCAGAATATTTTTGGGCTTTACCATCACTTCGCGGGGTATTCATATAGACCCCGACAAAACTAAAGCGATCCTTAAAATACGCCCACCGAAGAACCTCAGAGAATTTTTTGGCCTTCAAGGAAGACTTGCATACATCAGAAGGTTCATATGGAACCTCTCTGGGCATTGTCGATCGTTCACCCAGCTCATGAGGAAAGGTGTCTCCTTCGTCTAGAATAAAGAGTGTCAATGCGCCTTCGATGACATCAAGAAATACCTATCAAACCCTCTGGTGCTAGTAGCCCCAGTCATGGGGAACCCTTTTTTACTCTATGTACGTGCTATGGACCACTCCCTAGGTACTTTATTAGCCCAAAATTATGATACAGGCCACGAACAGGACATCTATTATTTTAGCCGGATGATGGTTGGCACGGAGCATAGGTACATCCTCGTTGAGAAGGAATGCCTTGCTCTTGTATTCGCTATCCATAAGACTCGGTAGTATATCATAGGCTAAATGATCCATGTGATCTCTCAGGTCAACCCCCTCATGGTCCTCATGACCAAACCTGGGACATCCAACTCTCGCCTAGCCACCTGGGCAATATTGTTGTCACCAACGACAGGGTATTTGTTCCACAGAAAGACGTCAAGGGTCAAGCACTGGCCGACTTCCTATCAACCCATCCATTGCCAAAAACTTGGAAACTCTACGATAAGATTCCAGATGAAGTTGCAGACTCCAACACCATAATGAACGCATAAGCCAATTGACGAATGTTCTTCAACGGTGCTTCAAGGACAGGGCCCAAGGCCGATTGACAAATATCCTTTGATGGTGCTTTATGGACAAATTCTCAGGCTACAATCAAATCAAGATCTCTCCATAAGATTTGGTTATCAACCGCACCTACTCCCTTACTGATTCATGCTCCAATAATATGGCAGAGTACAATGCTCTTATCATTGGACTTTAATTCGTTAAACAAGTGGGAGTTGACAACTTGAAAGCCTACCGCGATTACAAGATGATAGTCAACCAGGTCCGAGATGAGTACAAAGTCTATCACGAAGACTTATTTCCTTACCATCAAGCTGGACTTGGCATCATCTCGACCTTCGAGGGGTTCTTCATAGATCACCTCCCTCATCTGCAAAATTTTAAGGTGGATGCCCCAGCCGGATTCAAAGCCTGTCAATCAATACCCATGATCCTCAGGAGCTGGTATGCTCAAAGAACAACCTCTCTATGTGCTGGAGCTACTCAGTTGAGATGAGCACTGACTCACAAGACTGGAGACTTCCATTTATCGACTACGTAGTCTATGGAATTCTCCCCAAGAATCCAAAAGAAGCCACTTCCATCAAAAGATGTTTTCTCCGATTTTTTTATGATACAGCTACCAAAATGCTATATCGTCGTTCCTTTGACGGCCTTCGACTGCGATGACTATAGAACACAAAAGTGAAGCAGGCTCTCCACCAGGCTCACAACGGGATTTGTAGTGTCCATCAGCCAGGGCCCCAGCTACAGGACCGCCTCCATATAATGGGTTACTAATGGCCAATAATGGTAGCGGATGTCGTCGATAACGTATGGAAGTGTCAAGTATTCCAAATCAATTCAGACTTCATCCACCAACCCTCAGAGTTCCTATACCCGACTGTTGCGTACTGATCGTTTGAAGCCTGGGGTATGGATATCATTGGACCAATTAGTCCACCCTCATCCAAAGGATATCAGTTTATCCTCGCCATCACTGACTACTTCTCCAAGTAGGCAAAAGTTATACCACTGGCAGAAGTAAAGACGTCCAACGTGATCAGCTTCATCAATCATCGTGTCATATACTGCTTTGGCTTGCCATAAAGGATCATCCATGATAATAGTCCACAGTTCGCAAATAATGCGTTTTACCAATTTTGTGAAAAAAATCGAATTCAGAATATGGCATCGACTACCTACAACCCAACGACAAATGGTCTGGCAGAAGCCTTCAAAAAGACCATCATAAAGCTTCTTAAAAAGTTCGTATCTTCCAAAAAATATGACTGGAATGAGAAGCCGGGTGAATACCTCTGGGCCTACCATACAATGGTCCGGACAGCTATTGGCAATACGCCTTTCTCTCTGATGTATGAAAACGAAGCGGTCCTTCCGCTCGAGATCCAAATCTTTTCACTCTGAGTGGCTCTCTCCAACAAGTTAACCATCGATGACAATGACCACCGAAGGATATAAGAGTTAGAAGCACTCAATGAAGAAATATTTCTTAGCTCAACAATGCATTGAGCTATACCAAGCGCGTCTCTTGGGAGCCATCAATAAATGGGTGAGAAAGTGGACCTACCAAGTGGGTGATCTCGTCCTGACCATAAGAAGGCCAATGGTTATGATCCATAAAATGGTTGTCAAATTTTAATCCAAAGGGGAAGGCCCATTCATCGTAGAATCAATATTCTCCAATGGCGCCTATTGGCTCGGAAAACCCAATGACAACTTGCTCATGATGCCTATCAACGGCAAGTTCCTAAAAAAGTACTATATCTAAAATTGACTTTCACTCCCCTTATAACCAGCCGGGAAATCAAGATGTACATATCTAAACTCTTGGTTTTTCATCCCTAGCAAGTGCCTATGTGCAATATTTTCTCCGTCTTTATAAATTCATGTAAAAGCCATCATCTATATCCAGGAGTCTTAGATACGCAACGGATGATGGATCCTCAAAGTCTCCCCAACAAAGCGGTCCTCAGGTCCACTGGCAAACTCCTGTAGTGACCACTCAAAAACCAATCTCATTAGACACTAGCCATGTTCATATTACCTCTGAGTTATCTTCCCACCAATCTCCCCAGCGGAGCAATTCTCAGGTCTATCATACTCCTGGATAGACCACACTCAGCAAATCACTCCTCAACGAGTTTCTCGGACATCGGTTCACATCCATATTACCTCTGAACTATCATCTAAATATTTCTTTCTGGATTAGTTTGCCATATCCATATTACCTCTGAGAAAACCTCTTGGGTCTTGGCTATCGATCATTATGTCCATATTACATCTGATATTAGTTGTCATCTCTACTTATCACCCGTATTTACCAAGGTACACCAGTGGTGTTAAGTCCATAAAATCTGCCGCGTCCATATTACCTCTAGTAGGGCTTATCTTAAACTCATTACTTGCACTTAAATACGTAAAAAGTAATGGGTCCACAAAACCTACCACATCCATATTATCTCCAATAGGAATTATTTTTAAACTTATTACCTGCACTCTAATACGCAAGGAGTAGTAACTCCACCAAGGATCCTCCAGTGGGATGTCCTTAACAGAAGAAAATAGCCACGTCCATATTACCTCAGTCTCGCTTCCTTTTCCTCCCACAAAAATATCGGGATCGTACCTAACCTCTCGGTATGACTGTTGATCATCTCACGTCTACGTTACCCCTAAGATATCATCCTTACATCCTCTCCTTAGAATTTTCCATGCCCATGTAACCTTGGAGCAAACCTCTCCTTATGACTATCTTCAGTCATCGTCTCAACTTATCACTCGTGCTTAAATTCAAGTACGCCAACGGTGTTACGCCCACCAAACTTGTCACGTCCATATCACCTTTGGCAAGGCCTCGGGCTCTGCGTCGTGAGATGGCTTAGAATCCCAAAAAATCTCACCATTGATCAAATCGAATCATGTATTAAATAGAGATCTGACAGCCTAGAAGAGCTCATCTGTGCGGCCTACGATCAAGCAGTCCCAATGGCAATGCGATATAGTACCCATGCGACCGAAGATATCTCCTCTATGCTTTTTATCCAAAGTATTTCTAACTTATCAGTTTTGAAGGGGGTCTTGTAGAAGAATAAAAAATATGTGTACATGTGTCCAATAACCATGGGACCCAAAAGCTAAAAAGAGATCAGGCCGCAGAATTACCTTGTGGCCCAACAAGATAATATCCATGCGTCCCAATCAGCCAAAGCAGTTTTGGCCGCAGATGGACCTGATATGCCATCCTAGCAACAGGAACGTATCTAACATAGAATTTGGACAAAAAGGATTTTTTGGATGTCTCAAAAGGCGTAAACCCAATAAATGACAAAAGTCTCACATCAACACAGAACTTTACTCTCGACCGATGTGCAGTGCCATGTGTATAGTATAACTGGCCCCATGCGTCCTGAATTTATGCGGTCCTATGTATCTTTGGCCCCATGTATCCCAGACTTCATGCGGTCCCATGAGTCTCTGGCCCCATGTATCCCAGACTCCATGCGTCCTCATGCGTCTCTGGCCCCGTACGTCCCAGACTCCATACGTCATATGCGTTCCTGGCCTCATGCATCCTAGGATCCATGAATTTTGTGCGTCTCTAGCCCCAGGCATCCCAGACTCCATATGTCCCATATGTCTCTGGCCATATATTTTTTAGACTACATGAAGACCAAATCTTACTATTACGATAAGAGTGATTCTCTCCAACCAAGTGCGGACTATGTGTCAAGCTGACCATGTCATGCCCACAAAGGACGAGAACCTCCCAGATCTTCAGTAACAGAAAATCTCAACAAGCGCCGACGTTGCAGCTTGGCCTGCTCATGGTTACAGTTATACCTTATTCAAGAGGCACATGTGAAACCCTCTAGCATCCATGCAGCTCAACATATGCACGTCCAAGGATGACTATATATACCCAAGTGGCATATCCAAAAAGAGGACAGACAGAGAGGGATAGCCCAACATACGGAGAGATCATACCGAGACGAGCAAAAAAAGAATATATGCTTTATCACCCTACGTTGGATCATCAACAGAGTAAATAAGCCACCATAGTTGTCACTCCCCATTCTCGATATACGTATTTGGAACGTATTTTTATTTTAGCATAGTTGTATGAGCGTGGAGACTAGAAACATTCTTTGGTTTAACCTGGTTCAAGGTTAATTTTGTGGGTTGGTTGAAGTCATGAGGACCCTTGGTTCAACCCTCAATCCTACCATATATAACCTAACATTTTCCTTTTTTCTCGTCATTACTTTATTCCCTTTCTCTCTCTTGGTTTTTCTCTCCCCTTTCCATAGGCAAGTACACCTTGCATAAGAAATAAAGAAACCCATAATATTATTATTTTATTATATTTTTTATGTGTTTCTAAGCACTTTTAGAAGTTGGAGTTTTCTGTTTTGATGGGTGATTTTGAGTAAATCTGCATTTCTAACTTAGGGTTTTATGGGTTTGATAAGTTTTTCTTGGTTTTGATCTATTAAACATGTATTTTTGCTACATGATAGATCTTTCAATTTCAAGCATTTTAGATTTTGGTTCACTCGATTTGGACATAAAATAAGAATTATATTAATAAAAGAAAATTTTAATTTTTTTGAGCTTTCGCCATGGTCGAACCTGCTATTTGGTGAAGATGAAATCTTCATGTGGCCAGCGAGTTATGCGGCCGATAGTGCTCTACTGCCGGAGAGGGCTATGCGGCTAGAGCTTTCGTCGCATACTGACCAGCATGTGTCCATCTTGTTGGATGCATGACTCCCATCACAAAAGTATTATGGAGATTATCCTTGAACTCCTTGTGTGTTCACTCACTGAACGAATGAGAAATTTGCTAAGTCCAAGAGACCACCATGCGGCATCAAACTCTATATGGCACCGACCCATATGGCATCGAACTTTATCGCTAAGTTTAAGAGATCGCCATGCGCCAAGCAGAGCATGTGGCCACTTTTTCTTGGACGCATGACTCTGAAACTATGGCATATATTTCTATAGTTTTATCTTTTTTCCTGACACACTTTACTGAATTATCATTTTATGTCACATTAATCACTTTATGTCACATCACTGATACTTCATTTATTGCCATCACTTCAACACTTGTCCTAAGGAGTAGACTTTAACCCTAAGCATGTAGTATGACTTTATATGCGGTCAAAAGATTCATGTGGGCCTGACTTCATATGCGGCCAAGAATTTTCATGCGGCCCTGACTTTATATGCGGCCTTGATTATTTTGAGTGAATATTTTCTTATTCTTTTATGATTATGTTAGGCTAATACTTGTGTTATGATTCTAAGAAAGAATTGTTTTTGTAACCAGACCTCATGCCAGACATGACTATGAGCTAAGATTTAGCTATGAATATGGCATCAGTTGAACTGAGATTTCAGTATGAAACCGACTAAGTGGATAGTGACTAACCGGCTATGTACATGACATAAGCCTTCGTATTATAATATAATCTTGATTTATGTGACCCAATGTATAATTGGTAATTGGACTCAAATATTGTATCCATGTTGATACCACTATTGCCTGATATTTGTCCACGATTGAATATGCGCCGAGGTACGACACATCATATCATGTATTAAGTGATTATATTTGGGTTGTACATCAAGAATGCCTCCAAATTCCTGAATGCATAATATTATAAATATATATTGTTTCTCTAGTATGGGCATAATAAGAGAGTCACCTATCAAAGCGTAGCTAGGATATTGATTAACTAAATATTGCATATACGCTCGGATGAATCCAGATTTGACTTTCATGGATTCATATCTAGCATGCCCATAATTTATATAATATTTTAAGGGAAATTATCATGTGACCATGCCTTGAGATTTCAAATACGACATAGGGCTAATTAGGTAACTAAAAGTGGTAGTAAAATTGGAGAAAATGGTATTCCGAGATCATGCCAACGAACCTTTTCACAGAGATTCATTCTAAGTGTGTTGTGGGCTGACCACCACAAATACTATATATCATTTGCTTTAGTGGAGTGTAGTATCTAACCTATTATTATGTAGAGCTATTGTTTCACTATAAGAACATTGGAACCGCTAATACCCTATTTTTAGCGCAATGGCCCTACGGGGAACTAGTGCATATCGTGAGTACCTGTTTTATACATTTATTGGTTCGGTTAGCTTATGTTCGGCACTGGCATGATATAAGGTACCTATTATGGATTATTTCTAATATTAACTCAGAATCGACAAATAATAATCCGTATAAGTGATTGGCCGATGTAAAGAAAATGTACTTGGTTGCGATTATATTATTCGGTTAGTAGACTAGGAAGATGGACTATCATAGTGTGATGGTTTAACCCTTGTCCCTGTTTGGTTATACGGTTGGACCTTTGTGCTAGGATATGCCACGGACCTATGTTATAATACTGAACCTATGTATTATTATATAATTATTTCTTTGGTTTTTGTTTCTCTATTTCGTTCTTTCTTTGTGGTACCTGTTATTTGGGGTCTAACCCTACTGGTTTTGCAAGACCAGGTTTTGTGCCAACACCCAAGGATCCAGTGTACCTTCCCCAACTCATGGCGCATACCAGGAACATGGTCAAAGGGGATAACGAGAGGGTTTTCTTCTCTCATGCTCATCATTAAACATTTACTTCTTTTTGGCGTTTAGCCACCGGCACCTTTTAGCCGACTCGTCTGGACATTAATCTTCTTATATGATTATATTAAATCAGATTGCAGTTGATCCCTATTATGTACTTTTGTTACTCTTCTATCTTCTTATTTTGTGCAGCGGGTCTCCAGAATATTTTGAGAAAGTGTTTGGGACATCTCATTGCTTTATTATAAAATCTCTAAGCTTACTGTTTCTTGTTTGAATTATTGAGACATAGAAGTTTTTGACCATAGGAGTCTTGATTATAGCATACACCCACGTGTTTTATTACAGCCGTGATCACTATACGACATATAGTACATTATACGGGATAGTTGGTCATGTCCATCTCTGTATTATGGTACTGGGGTTTGACAAAATTTTAGTGGTGGCCCATGCAGGTCTTTTCTTTAGACTTATGGAGTTTCATGGTCATAGGAGTCTCAATCAAACATGATCCTTCTTGAAATTCTGAATTCGTCATCTTCGATAGTCAGCTTAATTTTTCCTAGATTGGTTGCTTCCTTGTTCCTTCTTGTCCTGTACTTAATATTTCTTGTGCTCTTCTTAAGGGATTCTTCTTCCCCTAATGCTGCAGCAGCAAGAGAAGAAGTGTTAAGAGTGGAACAAGATCATGTAGAAACCTAGCCAAGTATCTGAATTGAGCCCACGATAAATAAGATAGAGCACCAGGCTCCAGGTATTCTCGTACCTCCCTCAGTGTCGGCAATAATGGATACCCCAGTCATGCCAGAGATTATTCATGTATTATTGGCTACCCAATAATACCAGATGGTGGTGCAACAACAGTAACATCAGCAAAAATATCAATAGTTGATTCAGCTAGAACGATGTGGGAGAATAGATTCTGGGGCATCTATTAGATTTTATAGACTGAACCCCAGTTATTTTGTTGGCACAGAGGACGCAATCACGGTCGAGGATAGTGAGACCATTCTGGTGTTTGTGGTGGAAAACGAAAGATTGCAATGTATTCAAGTGGGGGTCTATACGAAACCTATTTTCTTTGGTTTACAAACAAACTTGTACAATTTAGTCCTATATTAGGATGTGGGAGTACAATTTATTTAATCTGGGTAAATATTGCTATAGGCATCTAATCTGTAGTCGATCACTTTAGCCCTTAGACCACACGATGATGAAGAAGTGCCGTAGAAGACGGGAAGCAGCTTCAAAGGTTACAGAAAAGAAGGTGGATGTACGATGCCAAAGTCGTCGATCCCTACTCTTCGCCTGAGCTCCGGATTCCTCTCTCTCCAAGACTCTTCGACCTTGGTTCGATCTCTTTAAAGTTTGACCTTCTATTCTTCTTTCTCCTCCTCTCCTCTTTCCTCCTTTTTCTTCTCTCTTTCCTCTCTCCTGATAGAGGTCTCTATTTATAGAGTTTTAGTGACAGTGACCACTCAGTTGGTACAAAAACCGAGGAGTGGACAACACAGAACCCATTTACACAACGGTTAAAGTAACCAATGTGTGCGTATAGATGATCTTTTGAATGAGCGTGTGACGCGGGTCCAACTAAGGGACACAATGCATATAACTGCTACGAAGATCACGGCATAAAAGCCACGCAGGTAGGTATCCCTCGTGTAGAAGAGGTTGGCGTAGAAGCCAATGTTTGTCACCATGGCATAGAAGCCAAGTAGGCATAGAAGCCGAGTAGACGCGGAAGGCCGAACGGGCGTAGAAGTCGCATGAGCATAGAAGCTGGAGAGGCGTAGAAGCCGAGCGAGCATAGAAGCTGGAGAGGTGTAGAAGCCGAGTGGGCGTAGAAGCCGAGTGGTGACGTGGATGTCTCAGCCGAAATTACGGCTCTTGGAGATATAATCAAATCCCTCGCATTAAATGTAGAGATCTGCCACCATCCCTTGCATTAAATGCAGGTGCTTGTCTTTAAGATTTGCCATTATTCTGCGCATTAAATGTAGATATGCGTCTCGAGTCCTGTGCACAGAGTAGCTGCTGACGTGGCAGGCTGTTTGTCCTCTACGGAGCGTAAGAAGGTCATGTCTGCCTGTGTAGAACTAGGCAGCGTATTTCCTTGCATGCGTAGGAGTAGTTTACGCGAAGGGGCTGTCACTAAATGACGGTTCGGTGACATTTAATCAAATCCCTTGCATTAAATGCAGAGATCTGCCATCATTCTGCGCATTAAATGCAGAGGCATATTTTGAAGGTCTGCAGCCCTTCTGTGCACCAAATGCCGAGACGTGCCTCGAGAAACTGTTACCGCCCTGTGCATTAAATGCAAAGGCGTGCCTCGAGCCCTGCAAGAAGTGCAGCTTTCGATGTGGCAGGCAGTTTTGTCTTTTGCGGAGCGTAAACAGCTCATGTCCGCCTGTGTAAAATGAGGCGGCATATCTCCTTGTATGTGTAAAGGCGGTTTACGCAAAGGGGAAGGCAGTAAACGACAGCCTAGGTTGCAGTATCGTGCCATCACTATAGCCGTCGTCTGGGTAGTCGAGCATTATCCCTTTGTCAGAAGTCCAGACGTCAGGTTCATTTGCAGGATATGACAAATTTACTTTGGAGAATACGAAGCGTTCCTCGTATGTTTTAATGCTGCATTGAAAGCGGGTGCATTTTACGCCATATAGGAGACGAGGCCTTCTGTTCTACGCTGAAGCAGCCTGGATATACTGTACCCACGTGGGTGGTCTTTCATCTTTTACGCCGTGCTTAGTAAAAAAGCTCTGTTGCACGCATGATGGCTCTGAGGTCCTCTGTTTACGCTGCTTTGCATCACTGTGCTTGCGTAGAGATGTCCAGTTTATTTTTCATGCTTCTACAAGACCCCCTTCAAAGCTTTCAAATTCCTTGGAATTTGAAACGCTTTGAATGAAGCATGAACCGTTCCTCGTAACTTGAAACGTTTCTGCATGGAGCCCAAAACGGTCAAGTTTGACACGTTCTTTCAGGCCAGTCTTTATGGCGGAGTTATTGGGAGTAGGTGCGATCTTTTTTGCCTATAAAAAGGTCGAGGAGTTTACCTATTTTTCCCACAGTTTTCTTGCCACGCAGAGATGATCGCCAGAGTTTGTTGGGTCGACCTGAGGAAGAAGAAGACCATGTTCTTCCAGCATATAAGGAGCCGAAAAAGATGGCATCTTCGAGCAAGTGTCATCTGCAACGATGGATCATGAAAGGATATTATAGCCTCCCTTGCTCGGGATAATCAACAACTTCATATGGCGGCTCACCTGGAGAGAGAGGAGGGGTCATATTTGTCCACACAGCTTACAAGCTGTAGATTTTCTCCTGATACTTTCGTGGAGGAGAGCAGACAAAGTGTAACTGCTGTCCACAAAAGTTGAGTTGGGTGAAATACCTCAACTCAATCCGTCATGGCATATTGGAGGATGGGTCTATGCCCATTTTGTATCCTCCCTCCATTGATCTTCTTGTTCATGACTGTGGAAGTCGATGAACTGCCCTGGAAGAAGAGAAAGACCTGCGCCGGTGCGAGAACCTGGCAGAATAGATCCTGGTGGTTGCCTTCCGATGACGATAAGGAAATCCTTTGTAGACGGGATTTCCCTTATATGTAATCACGAAAATGAAGAAAAATCCCTTGTAGACAGGATTTCTCTCATATGTAATTATGATTCTAATCTTTAATAAAATCGTCTTTCTTCTCTGCATATGATCATTTGCCATGTGTTGCTGTGAAGTCTGAATATGTGTAGCTTCGACACGTCTGATTCTTTATGCCGACCCCATTTAGAAAGAGTACTAGGTCCCGCTCTGTCTTTTACGCATAGCTAGTGATGCGTAGAAAGCTGCTTTAGCATCTGAGTTGAGCCTTTGAACCGTTCTGTTTGTGAGAAACCGCGTAGAACTCTGAACTGTTGCTTCTGATAGACAGAATTCTTTGTCTCAGACATCATCTTCAGGAATGATTCCTCGAAAATCCCTTGGAACAGGGCAAGAAATGGCTGTCGAACTGAGTCACCATTTTGAACTGTAGATGAAATATTCAGACTGGATTCTGGATGAACTACGAGTTGACCCACGAAGAAGAGTAATTTTCAATGTTTGAACTCTTGCATGCTTCGGGTACTTGGGATATTTTGAGGTCAAGAAGGAGTATCTTCAGTGTGAACTCCTGTAATCGACCGCTTTGAGAGCTGTTCGGATATACGAAAAGTCAGAGATCCGTAGTGTAGATGAGCTGAAAATCCTGAGTTCGTAGCCTATTGAACGTAGAAAGCCACCGAGCGTAAGATCGTAGATTTGTAGCTTCTGAGCGTGAAGTCGTAGGTTTGTAGCCTCTCGAGCGTAAAAGCTACCGAGCACAAAGGCATCCGGGCGTAAAACCATAGACTTATAGCTTGCGAGCGTAAAACCGTAGATCTGTAGCTGTCGAGCGTAGAAAGCTCCTTGATGTAGAACTGTCAATTTTGTAGCCTGTGGAAAAGAAATCTTCCGAGCGTAAGGTTATGGATCTATCGCCACCGAGCGTAAACTAAACGCCACCGAGCGTGAGACCATAGATTTGTATCAGCTGAGCGTGAAGTCGTAGGTTTGTAGCCTCTCGAGCGTAAAAGCTACCGAGCATAAAGACATTTGGGCGTAAAACCATAGACTTATAGCTTGCGAGCATAAAACCGTAGATCTGTACCTGTCGAGCGTAGAAAGCTCCTTTGACGTAGAACTGTCAATTTTGTAGCCTGTGGAAAAGAAATCTTCCGAGCGTAAGGTCGTGGATCTGTCACCACCGAGCGTAAACTAAACGCCACCGAGTGTGAGACCATAGATTTGTATCTGTTGAGCGTGGAAGTCGTAGGTTTGTAGCCTCTCGACCGTAAAAGCTACCGAGCACAAAGGCATCCAGGCGCAAAACCATAGACTTTATAGCTTGCGAGCATAAAACCGTAGGTCTGTAGCTGTCGAGCATAGAAAGCTCCTTGACGTAGAACCACGTATCTGCTTTGCACGAAAACTTTTCGAATTTGCTGACTGTCCGCCTTTCGAGAGTAGTGGGCTGACGTAGTACGCAATCATAACCAAATATTAATTGCGAGATTTGGTTAGGGTTTCGAGGAGTCCTTCCGAGGATTCGAGGAGTCAATCCGAACTCTATATATATCTCGAGCTTCTTGAGAGAAAAACTTTTCATCCGTCTTCTGCGAAATAGAGCCTTCGACTGTTCGAGCTTTTTCTCCGTTCCTTCTCCGAGCGCTCCGAGTCTTCAGAAATGGCGTCAAAACAAATCCACTCCCCTAAGGGAAAGAGTATAGGTTCTTCTTCTCGTTCTTCTATTCCAGCGAGAGAGCCTTCGGTCTGGCAATGTGAACTTCATCCTGAGCGGGATATCCCGTCGACGACCAGCGCTCCCGGCCTTAGAGGTAGAGCCTTTTGGGATGACAAAGAACGATGAAAAATCCTTCGCACACGTTGAACGTGACCGCGCTAGGTCGTCTCCTGTGCTGATAGCCTCTTTGTGGAAGATGATGCACGGGGACGTTTTCATCTTTTACGCCCACATTTGTAATGTGCCAGCATAAAAGCTCTATATTTTTGTAGTTTTTGAGCGTAAAAGCTCTGTCTGCCGAAAACTTGGTGTATTCAAGCTTTTTAGTTTTATGCCTGTAGACGAAACCTCCGGCGTAGTAACTGAAGCACGGACTGTATACCGCAAATTACGCTTCTGGATGAAACTTTTGGCGTAAAATAACCAAATTTGTACAGTCTTGGCGTAAAGCCCTGACTGGTGTTTCTTGGTTTGTTATGTTTGTAAGATTTGTAATGACGTATTTTTCTTGCACTTTTGCAGTTAACTTGCATGAGTCCTCACTGGCCGAGGTGATGGGTTCCGCTGCCGGGATGCTGCACTCAAATTATTTGGAGGATCTGTCCAACGTGACCTTTCCTATCTCCGGACCCCAGTATCCTGAAGGAAGGGGGATTTTGATATCGGCTCAGGGCGAGCGGACGCTGCTGAACATGATTAACGGTGAACCCCTGACGTACATAGACGGGGACCAGTACATAAAGCTGGCCTTTCTTTTTGGGGACATGATCGACAAACAGTCCCAAACGAAGCCTAAAAGAGAACCCTGGGTTTTCCCTGTCGGGAGTTTGGTCTTGTATCTGCCGACGATGTCGAGAGATTATCCCATCTCGGCTTTCTTCCATGCCACACACCCTAGGAGGATGTCGTGGATGCTGACTCCCGATCTTCACGGCAAGCCGGGGAAGATCTTTCGTCTGAAAGGAGCTGACCAGGGGTCGTTTGTCAGCCGCCCTTCCGGCCTTATGACGTCGTTCAGGGGACTGTGCCCGGGCAGTGTCCCGAGTGAAGACAGCTTAGTGATCTAGCCGGTCCAGTTGTCGACTTTCTGCAATGATTTCATGAGGCGAGGTGGGGTATACCCCAAGGTGAATCCTCGGTGCAATGGATGGATCACCCCAACAAACTCCCGATGGGCCTGCCTAGTTGACTGTGCCTTGAAGCATTTTCAGAGAAAGCTGGAGGACATTGGACTGTATGCTGCTGTGAGTGCGACTAGTATCGGGTTGCCTCCCAACGCCAACCTGTTTCTGGCACTGATGAAGCGATACATTCCGCTCACCGGGACTTTCGCCACTCCACTGGGGGAGTTGGAATTGGCCCTTCATGAGATGGCAGTGATCTCGAGACTGCCGATGGGGGATACCCCATATGAAGAGTATGTTCCCACCAACCGGGAGTTGGGGGACTCGGACTCTCGGGTGGTGGAAGTGTATCAGGAGCTGATGTGCCACTACTTTGCGTGCACCACTTTTGATAATGAGCCCTCTAATTTGGCTCACACCACTAAGTGGATGTCCTACCTCTTCTTCCACCGGGCCAGGGCCGCCAAGTCGGAGAAAGTCTCGGGGGGCAAGGGAGAGCCCGTGAACTGTTTGGGCGTGCTTAGTGCCTAGGTCGTCGAGGATCTTATGAATGATGTCAAGGCTCCAGATCAGTTTCTTGATGACGGGGTAGGAAAGTATTCTGAAGGCACTAAAGCCTACAGTTACTTGAGGCGCTGCCGCAGGCCTTTATCTAAGGAAGCCCTGCTGACTGGTTTTCTTTCCATATGGCTGCATCGAGTAGTGGTGCCCGGCATTGCCTCCGCGGACCGCATTCACCGGAACACCCTATGGCCTGCAGTACGTCTAGTGTTTGGGGTCAGACTGGGCTTGCTCCCTGCCATGGTGTACTGCATACAGGCTGGCCTGAGAGCCATGACTGATGTGTTGCTTGCCGATAAAACTCGAAGTGATTTTCCCAGGGTAGAATTACCATATCTGTACTTGATGTGATGGTTAATTCTCCACAACCCCCGGGTGATGTCTCCTGGCTCTGGCAGTAGCTCGGGGGGTAGTTTCTTGCTGAACTATAAGGACTCTCCCTGGAATATGAATACAGTTTTAGACTGTCGGTTGGCGCTGAACCTCAGTCACGGCTGGAAGCTTCTCTGCATTGTCCCCCCTGTACATCGTAATCAGTCGGAGATTAGACTTGAGGACTCCGGCGGAGAGAAGACCAATCTTTCTCCGGAAGCTTTTAATTGGTTGGTCTGTATTAGACCCTCCCACTTGCTGTACCGGAGCGAAGATCATTGCTTCTTCGAACCCTACTTGCCCAGTCGATTTGCCAGGCAATTTGGGTACGATCAGTTGCACGTGGGCAATGCCGTCACCAGCTTCAGGTCCAGGGGCGGACTCATTGATGGAGCCAGTGGATGGCGATATTTTATCATGGGTTGCACTGGAGCAATCTTTACCGTACCGATCATCGTACTCTCTACGGAGCTGCGCATCCTTCACTCGTATGCCCAGTTCTTTGTGGCGATCAACACCTTCCACCGTGATTTTGACATGCGTGGAAGTTTTAGGGTGCCCTCCGCCAAGCCTGGTGGAAGCGTCGAAGTCCCCTCGGTTTCTTCTGACGAGGGTGAGGGGTCCGTCACTCCGGATGAGCCTCTTGTGTCGGTGCCGAGGTGTGAAGTACCTCCGCCTGCAGGGGCTTTGGTAATCTCTGGGAAGCGAAGGGCTCCTGCTCCGAAGCAGACTTCCCCTCGTAAGAGGAAGAAGAAGACGGGTGATCATCCTCTCCGGATTTCTGGTATTGAGGCTCCGAGAGGGAAACCTGCTGTCTCGCTTGGTGGGGAAGTCTCTTTGATTAGAGGTCCCTCACTTTTTAGAGAGCGACCCCTAGTCTCGGCTGGCGGTATCAAAGAACTTCTGCTCGAGGCTGCCGCTGCTGCCACTGCCTCCGGTAGTGGAACGAAGTCGCCTCCGGGGCTGAGTACAAGATTTCGTATACCCTTATCCTGATCAGCGCCGGAAGAGACCCCTTTCGTGCCTGCGAGCGCACCTGGCGAGACTCCGGCCGTTGAGCCTCGGTTGGAATTTGAGGAGGATTTGGAAGACTACTTGCCAGTGTCGGTTAGCAGACCCCTTTCTCTAGGTATGATAGCTTGCCTAGCATCATTAAGAAGTGATTTAGCTGTACAGGTCGTAGATGCGACATATATACCGTTGGCCGGGGGTAAATGTTGTCTTTACGTCCTTCTTTTAGAGAAATTAACATCGTGTCGATATTTAACTTTCCCGTCTTCTTTTCAGGGGCAGGCGTCTACGGGGAGGACAGCGTGGAGGCACCTCTTGGCTCTGCTTCGGCTCCTGGCGGTGATATGGAGGCGTCCGCTTTTGGGGAGGAAATGTCTTCGGGTGCCAGCTTGCTCGGGGTAGTTTTGACATCTAGAGGGGAGGATGAGCCTGTCATCGTGACATCGCCTCCTGCGAGTATGCCGATGACTTCGACCGTTGTCGTCGCATCTTCTTTGGTTGCACCACCTGTTGAGGCGACGGCCGTGGCCACTTCGTCTGTAATCATTCCCGGAGAGGGGTTTGCCAATATTGTGGCCACTTCTGGCGTTCAATCGGATCTGGTTGCGCTGACCGAGCAATATACCAGTATCTTTTACGCCACCTTGAAAACGCTGATATCAATGGTGTTGGCAAAGAATCTCGACTTTAAGCGTCTGATGAAGGCTTCTCAGTTTTCGATCGGGGCGGTCAGGGAATTCGACGACGCTGGGGTAGCTGATGCCCTGGAGGCGATGGTTAATGGTTTGGAGCAACCCATTAACGAATATTTGCAGCTGACTCGGGGCAGCATCGAAGCTGAGGTCCAGACCAGATATGACTTCATGACGGCTCGATTTACTAAACAGCTGGAAAGCCTAGATAAGTCCGTCAAAACACATAAGCTGGAGATGGACGAAAGAAAAGCTGTCATGGAGGAGGCTCTTGCTCTTCAGACGAGGTGCCAATCCGAGCATGCAGGGAATGTAGCGAGAGCCCGTAAGTTGAAGGAAAAGCTTGCTCAGGCGGAGGAATGGGCTTCTCAGTCGTTGGCGGGTCTAGATGTAGCGACCGGTCGAGCGGCGGGATTTGGAGCGTGCAGAAGCTGCCCGTGCGGGTTCTCTCCGGGCAAGGGCCGAACTGTCCTTCATGAGCAACCACGAGGCACGGCTGGAGCGGGACCGCGCTGATTCCTTGGTTTCCAGGAATGAGAGGATAGCTGTACTGGCGCAGCAGATTCGCGATCTGACCGCTCCCCCACAATGATGTACCCCTTTCTTCTTTTTGCTTTCCAGATATAATTTTGCTCTTTTTGGAAATAAAGCGACTCTTTTCTGACTTTGTAGACCCATCATTTCGGAATGTAAATGATAGGTTTGGGTGAAAGTTATATCAGAGGTGATATGGACGTGACATACTCTCGGTAAACTTTAGCAGGTCATATCTATTCAGAGGTCGTACGGACATGATAGAATATGGTTTGGTAGGACATATCTATTCATAGGCCATACGGGCATGATAGAATATGCTTTGACTAAGATTTGTAGGCAAGACACTATCAGAGGTAGTATGGACGTGATAGGTATTGCATTTCCAAATTAGTCGAACATATCTATTCAGAGGTTATATGGACATGATAGAATATGCTTTGGCTAAAGTTTGTAGGCAAGACACTGTCAGAGGTAGTTTGGACGTGATAGGTATTGCCTTTCCAAATTAGTCGAACATATCTATTCAGAGGTTATATGGACATGATAGAATATGCTCCAACTAGTTTTGTTTTTGGAAGTAGTTTTGTCAGAACTGAGATTTTTGCTATATTCCAATTGAGCAAAGGAGATTAAGCATAGTACCTTTTCAGGAATTTGTCGTTGATAGGAGCTATTAATAGGTCTCCATTAGGCTGGGCTAACCTGTAGGCGCCGTTTGAGAACGTTGTCTCGATCACATAAGGGCCTTCCTACTTGGGCTAAAATTTGCCCTTACTCCTGTGAGTAAGAATCATCGGCCTTCTTACGGCTAAAACTAGCTCGCCATTTTTGAACACTCTTTCCTTTACTTTATGATTAAAAGCATTGGAAATGCGTGCTTGGTAGAGCGCGATGCGCTGTTGAGCTTGGAGGCGTTTCTCGTCTAATCCTTCTAACTCTTGAAGCCTTAAGAGGTCATTCTTTTCTTGAGTCAGCTCATTAGTCACGGCTATCCTGAGTGACGGGATCTGGACTTCAATGGGGAGAACCGCTTTGCTCCCGTAGACCAGTGAGAATGGGGTACAACCTGTCGGTGTTCGTACCGTCGTGCGGTATGCCCAGAGGCATTCGCCCAGCTTCTCATTCCAATCTCTCTTGTTTGAAGAGACGAACTTCTTCAAGAGTTTGATAATAGTTTTGTTGAAAGCTTCCGCCAAACCATTAGCAGCAGGATAATATGCCGTAGAGGCAATATTATGTATCCAATTTTTATCGCAAAATTGATTAAATGCTTGGCTGATGAACTGAGGCCCGTTGTCGTGAATTATCCTCTGGGGGACCCCGAAGCCATAAATGACATGATGCTTGATAAAGTTGATCACATTAGATGCCTTTACTTCAGCAAGAGGGATCGCCTCTGCCCATTTGGAGAAGTAATCTGTGATGGCCAGTATGAACTGGTGACCTCGGAAGAAAGACGGATGAATAGGACCAATGATATCCATACCCCATGCTTCGAAAGGCCAGGATGCGACCGTAGGATGTAGATGTTCAGACGGTTGATGTATGAAGTCTGCATGAACTTGACAGACTCTGCATTGTCTTGCATATTTAATTGCGTCTGCGATCATAGTGGGCCAGTAATAGTCCATTCTCCTGATACGATCCTGTAGCTTAGGACCGGGTTGATGTGCTCTGCATACGCCGTCGTGAGCTTCACGGATAATCTGCTGTGCTTCATCATTAGAGAGGCAACTCAATAGCAGTCCGTCGTAGGTCCGGCGATATAGGCTTTGTGAAGATGCATCAAAGTAGAAGCGTAGTGATCGTCTTTTGACGGATACTGCTTCTTTAGGGTCCTCTGGTAAGATTCCGTATGCGACAAAATCTATAAAGGGACTTTTCCAATCTCTCGTAGGAGGATTGGTGTTCACAGCGTAGCTGTGTTCTATGTGAAGATTATTCTTCATGCAGAATAAATCTCTGTTAAGAAGGATTACCGAATTCTGCCTTCTTATAGGAGTAGCTAAGTCCGCTGCTAGACTAGCTAGGGCAGCAGCTTCCAGATTCTGAGATCGGGGCACATGTTCTAGGAAGAACCCCTTAAATGTTACGGCAATCTCAACTGCTGCTTGGTGATAGGGGATGAGGTCTGGATTACGGACTTCATACACTCCCCTGATTTAATTGACGATCAGTAGAGAATCACCGAAAGCTTCCAGAAACTCGACGCCCAATTCCTTAGCGACTTGGAGGCCGATTAGCAGAGCGTTGTACTCTGCCACATTATTGGAACATGGCTCGCTAAGAGAATATGCTCGGTAGATGACGAGCTTGTCAGGAGTGACTAGGATGATTCTTACTCCTGAAACCACGTTTCCGCTGGGACCAGTTCTGGAGGCACCATCGAAACAGCTGCCATGCGTCACTTTCCATTGCGGAGTTACATTCTGAAACTTCATCAGGGATGTCCTCGTATAGCTTGGAGGTCTCCGGGATCGGATGAGCAGCTAGGAAGTCGGCCAATGCTTGGCCTTTGATGGCCTTCTGAGGGACGTACACCATGTCATATGGTGTTAACAGCATTGCCCAAGTCGCGAGTCGGGAATTAAGAGCACTTGGCTTGCTCATCAGTACTCGAAGAGGGTTGATCCTGGAGATGATATGAATAGTCTGGCCCGCGACATAGTGTCGCGTCTTCTGGATAGCGAATATTAGAGCCAAGCATTCTTTCTCCACTGGGTTATATCTGTGTTCGGCCCCGACCATCCTCCTACTGAGGTAGTAGATAGCCTGTTCATGACCCATATCGTTCTTCTGTGCGAGAAGAGCCCCTAGTGAATGATCCATCGCTTGAACGTACAGCAGGAACGGTCTTCCCATGACGGGAGGTACCAGAACTGGCGGACTGGTGAGGTAGCGCCTGATATCTCTGAACGCTTGCTGACAGGCTTCGTCCCATATGAAGGATACACCTTTCTTTATGAGACGAAAAAAAGGCTGACATCTCCCAGAGAGGTTGGATATGAATCTCCGGATATAAGCCAGGCGACCTTGAAATCCCCTGAGTTCCTTCAGATTATGGGACGGTCGCATTTCTACGATGGCCTGGATTTTATCAGGGTCTACTTGGACACCTTTGGCGGTAATGACAAATCCCAAAAATTTGCCACTAGATACTCCCAGAAAGGACTTTGTAGGATTCATCTTGAGTTGATGTTGGCGCATTAACTCGAATATCGTCCTCAAGTCTTGAATGTGATCATCTTTGAGGCGGCTTTTGACGGCTATGTCGTCTACGTAATATTCTACCATTTTGTGCAAATGCTCATGAAATACGTTACTCATTGCGCGTTGGTATGTAGCCCCGGCGTTCTTCAATCCGAAGGGCATAACCGTGTAACAATATACCCCCAACAGTGTCCGGAAGGCAGTGTGCCTCTCGTCTTCAGGATGCATCTTGATCTGATTGTATCCCGAGAATCCGTCCATGAAAGATATGCGTTCAAAACTGCAGGTGTTGTCGATCATGATGTCTGTGATGGGAAGAGGGAACTCATCCTTGGGACAAGCTGCATTCAGATCTCGGTAATCGATGTAGATACGTATTTTCCTATTTTTCTTCATGATTGGGACGACATTGGCGACCCAATCGGGATGTTGCTCTTCCCGAATGAAGCCGCAGGCTATCAACTTCTTGACTTCAGCTTCAATGGCGTCCATCATATCCGGGCGGAACCGGCGTTGGTGCTGCTTCACAGACTTCGAATCGGGCAGAATGTTGAGTTTATGAGTAGCCACCTTTGGATCAAGTCCGGGCATATCCTCATAATTTTACGCAAAGACGTCGATATATTCTTTTATCAGTTGAATAACTTCTTCCCTTTCGGCTGGAGAAAGATTGTTACTGATAAATATCGGCTTTGGTGAAAGTTCACTCCCAACATCAATCTGATGACTTCATCTTTAGTGAGAGGTTTTCTCTGCTCGAAACGGAACTCCCATTGTGTATCCATCTGTTGAGCCCAAGAGTCATACTCAAATGGCTCGGATTCTTATTCGTCTGATTTGAAGGGATCCGTTACTACCATATTTATTGGTAATACTTGCTCGAGAGCATGAGATGAGTCTGAGGGCGACGAGCCATCTTGAAAAGAGGGACAGGCGTCCTTGCTTGACTTGGAAGTCGTAAGGGAGGCGGCATACCCTAACCCGAAATGAGTTCGTTGATAGTAGGGATCGCCGTGTAGCGGCATCCGTCTGCCTCTCCCGTAGTTGAGGCCTGGCTTCCGCTTCAAGTCGTAGCCCATGTTTTGCATGATCCTCAACGCCTGCGGGCTGTATCGATAAACTTGCATTTTCCCAGTATCGTCGTTGAAGACATCTTCTCGTATAGTCGACTTGTTGCACATGCGGCCGAAGACTATTGGATGCTGACTGCTGCTGGTAGGTGGAACAATGAAGATGGAATCCTCATGTGGTCCATATGTTGTGACGACATTTGATGATGACGCTACCTCCCATATGTGCGGGTGATAGGAAACCATAGCTTCCAAGAATTTTTGCGCTATAGGTCCTATCTCGTCATGGGGAGAGGATTCCTGATTTGGAATCGGAGCGTCGACATACTGGAAAAGATGATGTTTATTATCATCTGGAACTCCGTTCCTGGTTGCATTTACATCAGCCGGCTGCTTGTCGCACCGAAGGTTAATAACCAAGGGTGGGGGCCTCTGGTTCAGAGTGATCACTAGAGGATCACCTCCTTTTCCTGACCTGGTCCTGTTAAGGTGAATAGCCATAGGCTTCATAGCTCTCGGACGAGTGGTTCGCCCTTTCACCTTGATTGACAGCGGTAGCGTGGCAGAGGGTTCTTCTGGCTCCTGGTGGGATTCCTCCTCTGCCTGGGCTGACACGTCTCCCGTGTGGTCTTGAGAGTATAACACGGCATCGGAGTAGTAGGATTCTACTCATTTAAATGGGTTCAGGTCAGCAACCTCCGTCTGTACTGTTCCTTGGTCGTCTATATATTTAAGGCATTGATGTAGAGTCGAAGGAACGATGTTGTGGTCGTGGATCCATGGTCTTCCCAGCAAAATATTGTAGGACACATCCGAATCGATGACGTAACATGTGGCCACTGATGTGAGGTTGCCAATCTGGATCCTCAGGCGAATCTTCCCCAACGGCTTACTTCTTCCAGCATTGAAACCCACGATTGTAGTGGTGGTGTAAGCTAATTCGCTGGTGGGAATCCTCAGCGGTCTGAGCAGACTGTGAGGGATGATGCTGATTGACGATCCCGGATCTATGTGGATCCGATCGACCTCCATGGAACTGACGTATCCGGTGTAGTAGAGGGGTCTGTCATGTCTGTTATGTTTTAACAGCATGTCGTCTTGAGTGAAAGTAATATTTGGGACCACTTCCATCACACTATGGCATTGAGGACATGCTACAGGTTCTTCGTCGGGAGACTTGAGCTGGGTCAAGTATGCCTCCGCCTGTATCAGTGCTTCACTCAGGGCTAGACGAGTGTCTTAGGAGAGCCTGAGTAGCTCGAAGATGGACAGCCTGGCTGGTGTATTGGCCAGTTGGGCCAGGATGTCGAAGTTGTATGGTTTCTCTAAACCTTTTTTGGAATGTTTTTCACAGGTTTATCGAAGCGCACTTCTTTTTGCTTCCTTTTGTCCGTCGAAGTTGGTCTTGAAGGACTGGTCCCTGGTACGACAGGCTCTGGTTCCGAAGGCAAGGTGGCTGAAGCGTCAGCCGGTGCATCTTCCTGACTTGCTCCGGAGTCCTTGAGGTGAGCTCTCCCTGAGCGGGTTGCAGCCAGTTGTAGAAGCATGAAAAATACGCCGGATGACTATACGCAACCTATTGGTGCAGGGCAGCATAAAGAGATGACCTCAGAGCCAGCAAGCAGGCAAGGCAAGAGCTTCTCAGGACCATCCGCGTAAGTGCAGCATGTCCAGGCCGCCTCAAGCGTAAAGCAAAGGGCCTCGTCGCCCCTATGACGTAAAAATACATCCGCTTTCAAAGCGTACGAGGAACGATTCGTGTTCTCCGAGATGAACCTGTCAGACCCTGCAATGAACCTGACGTCTGAACTTCTGACAAAGGGATACTGCTCGGATACCCAGACGACGGATATAATGATGGCACGGCAGTACGTCCCAGGCTGTCAGTCACCGCCATCTCCCTTACGTAAACAGTTTCTTTTACATACACAAGGGGATATGCTGCCTTGTTTTACACGGGCAGACGTGAACTGTTTACGCTCCACAGCGAACAAACCGACTGCCACGTCAAAAGCTGCACTTTGTGCAGGGCTCGAGGCACGTCTCTCGAGGCACGACTGACGCACAGAAGGGCTGCAGGCCTTCAAAAATACGCCTCTGTATTTAATGCACAGAATGATTGCGGATCTCTGCATTTAATGCAAGGGATTTGATAAAGAGTCACCAAATTGATGTTTAGTGACATCCCCTTTGCATAAACTGCTTTTACGCATACAAAGGGATACGCTGCCTTGTTCCATACAGGCGGACGAGAACCATCTACGCCCCGCGGAAGACAAACAGACTGCCACGTCAAATGCTATTCTCCACACATGGCTCGAGGCACATCCTTGAACGGTGGCAGGCCTTCAGAACGCGCCTTCGCAATTAATGCACAAGATGATGGAAGATCTCTGCATTTAATGCGAGAGATTTGATAATATCTTCAAAAGCCGTGATTCCGGCTAAAGGACGTCCACGTCAGCACTCAGCACATTACGCAGCGGCGTCTATGCCCGTTCAGCTTCTGTGCCCAGATGGCTTCTACGCCTCCTCAGCTTCTATGCTCTCTTGGCTTCCATGCCTCCCCAAGCACATTACGCAGTGGCACCAACGCCCGTTCAGCTTCTGTGCCCAGATGGCTTCTATGCCTCCTCAGCTTCTATGCTCACCCGGCTTTTATGCCGTCGGGCTTCTACGCCCATCTGGCTTCTATGCCTACTTGGCTTCTATGGCACAGTGACAGACATCGGCTTTTACGCCTACCTCTTCTACACGGGGGATACCTACCTACGTGGCTTTTATGCCGTGATCTTCGTAGCAATTGTATGCGTTGTGTCCATTAGTTGGACCCGCGTCACACGCTCATTCAAAAGATCATCCATACGCAGGCATTGGTTACTTTAACCGTCGTGTAAAAGGGTGCTGTGTTGTCCACTCCTCGGTTTTTACACCAACTGAGTGGTCACTGTCACTAAAACTCTATAAATAGAGACCTCTATCAACAGAGGAACAAGGTCGAAAAATTGGAAGATCGAACAATTGAAGACTCAGAGAAGAGGTCGAACAATTGAAGATCGAGCAAGGAGAGAGGAGATCGAGAGAGAGAAAGAGAAAGAGGAACCCGGAGCTCAGGCAAAGGACAGGGATCGGCGACCGGGGCATCGTGCATCCACCCTTTTCTACAACCTCCGAGGCTGCTTCCCGTCTTCTACGGCACTTCTTCACCATCGTGTGGTCCAAGGGCTAAAGTGATCGACTGCAGATCAGACACCTATAGCAATTTATATCCAGATTAAATAAATTGTACTCCCATATCCTCGTATAGGATTACATTGTACAAGTTTGTTTGTAAACAAAAGAACACGGGTCCTGTGTAAACCCCGTCTTGAATACATCTTTTATTCTTTTCGTTTTCTACCACAAACAAGATGGCAACTCTGCTGGGGAAGATCTTTCTCTTCTGATGAGAAAGTAATTGCTCAATACGACGCGGTATCTATAGGAACCGCGAAGAAGATACTGGTCGTCCAGTTCGACAAGTCTGCCTACGAAGACATGCTTCGAAAAGGGGGTAGCTCTCACCCTCTCTCCGTCCAAGACAACAGGAAGCTACGCAAGGTCTGGATGTCCAAGACATCCTCTACCATTCCTGTGGACTCTCCGATCTCTCCGACCAATGAGGTTGTAGCATCGCTCCCTCCGTGCCCCGCATGTAAAATTCAGTCTCCCGCTACGCGCGGTACAGACAAAACTTCGGGCAAAGCCTCAGCGCTAACCCAGAAGTATCCACTGCGCTCTACGCATAGAATTCAGTCTCCCGCTATGCGCGGTACAGACAAAACTTTGGGCAAAGCCTCAGCGCTAACCCAGAAGTATCCACTACGCTCTACGCGTAGAAACCAGTCTCCCGCTACGCGCGGTACAGACAAAACTTCGGGCAAAGCCTCAGCGCTGACCCAGGAGTTTCCACTGTACTTTACGTGCAGAAACCAGTCTTCCGCTACGCACGGTACAAACAAAACTTCTGATGATGCCTTAGCACCAAATCAGAAATACAGGTCACGCTCCGCGCACAAGACGACATCTGACCTCTACGGGGACCCAGATGAGCGCTGTGATCTCCGTGAGGGAAAACAAGCGGCAGAATATGCAACTTCTCGGCCCTTACGCCAGCGAGGGAATAATCTGCATACCCTCCGAATTATGCGAGAAGCCGATGGCCGACTGAGGACCTCTTCAGCTTCACGCCAGCCTGAGCAAATCTCCAAAATACGCCAGGCAAAGTCCCTCGGCGTAGTGCAAGCTCAATTTGCAGAAAGACAACCTCCCCGGGGGTTATCCGCCACCCAGACGGCCAACCTGTTGTACACAGGTGGCACAGAAAGAGCCATGGTGCCCAACCTCCGCATGACCACTGATGTGAGCAGAAGAAATAAACAATCGTCTTCTTCCACAAACCCGCGTGCACATCTGACCCAGAGACGCAAAGACGGGAGTCGTGAGCAGGCTTTAGATCTCCCAGGTGTCAAATAGGGAGAAATCGTGTGGGAAGACGCATCAACATCTAACGTTATCATGATATCTGAACCATGTGAAAGTGGGACCTTTATTGTCCCACCAACTCGCGACGACCAGCGTCCAATAGTCTTCAGTCGCAGGAGGAGCGGTCCGATTGTACAGGAGGATTTTTGCGAGGCTGAGGGAGGGAAGATACAAATCCACAGGTATAGCCCTCAAGATCTGAAGATTATACAGAACATAGGTTATGATTTAAAATCAAAGCAAGGCCTCAACTATGGAAGAGGCAGGAGAACACCGTTGCATAGTAATCCTTACTATCGACAAACTCATTTCGGGTTGGGGTACACTGCATCCCCTGCTGCACACTCCAAACTTCCAGAGGATGATCCTGTAATACCAGAGGTAGGTTCCTCCAAGTCAACTTCTAAAAAACCAATACAAACGACAAGACGGGGGGGTAAAACCCTCTCAAAATCTAGGTACAATACGGCGAGGGCGGCTCTCCCGGAAGAGCAAAGGACTGGGGCGTCAGAATCCCGAAAACCGAAAGGGGCCTTTTCCTTCAAAGAAAATGATATCATTGAAATCTTCAACATATTGATAAAAGAAAACAAACTCCAGGTCCCCAACATCAGATACCCCGAGAGCACCGGCGAAGTCGATGATCCAGATTATTGTCTCTTCCATCAGTACGTCCATCACCCCACGAAGGCCTGCTATTTGTTAAAAAGAAAAATTCAAGAGTTGATCGACGCCAAGGTCATCACCTTACATCTATAAACGAGGGAACAACCACTGTGAGCCAGGGTTTACCTTTTTGGTTCCTCAAGAAAGATACGGCATGATGAACCCCTGAAGGTTTCCCCAGTGGATCCTACAGGTCTATCCCCACTCGAGAAAATCACTATATAGTAAAAAGGGTTTAACATTACCCTGATCATCGATTGTCATCTACACTTAACATTTGTACTTAGCCCTAAGTACACCAGTAGTGTTAAAGTCCACAAAAACTGCCATGTCTATCTTACCTCTGAACAGATATATCCTTTCCCCATGGCGATATAAAAACATTAGCACCAGAACTTCTTGACAGCTATGGATTCCTATCACCCGTACATATGGGAGGTAGCATCATCGTCCAACGTCATCACAACGTATGGACCGCAAGAGGACTCTATCTTCCTTGTCCCGCCTACCAGCGGCAATCAGCGTACAATAGTCTTCGGCCGCGTGCGCAATCAACCGACTGTCCAAGAGGATTCTCTCGATAACGATACAGGGAAAATGTAGGTCCACCAATACAGCCCACATGCATTGAGGATCATGCAAAACATGGGCTACGACTTGGAGCGGAAGCCAGGCCTCAACTACGGGAAGGGCAGACGAATGCCACTGTTCGGAAATCCCCACTATCAACAGACCCATTTCGGGTTAGGGTATGCCGCCTCCTCCAAATCAAGCGAGAATGTCCGTTCCTCCTATCAGGACGGCTCGTCACCCTCTGACTCACCTGACGCTCTCGAACGAACATTATCAGTAAATATGGTAGTGGCAGATCCCTGCAAAATAAACGAGCCAGAGTCTGAGCCATTCAAAAATGACTCTTGGGCTCAACAGATGGATACACAATGGGAGTTCCGCTTTGAGCAGAGAGAACCTCCCACTGAAGATGAAGTTATCCAGATCGACATTGGGGATGAACTCTCACCGAGGCCGATATTTATCAGTAACAATCTTTCCCCAGCCGAAAGGGAAGAAGTTATTCAACTGATAAAAGAATACATCGACGTCTTCGCGTGGAAATATGAGGATATGCCAGGACTTGATCCAGAGATGGCTACCCACAAACTCAACATATCGCCCGATTAAAAGCCTGTAAAGCAACACCAGCGCTAGTTCCGCCCGGATATGATGGACGTCATTGAAGCCGAAGTCAAAAAGTTGATAGCCTGCGGTTTCATCCGGGAGGAACAACATCCCGACTGGGTCGCCAACGTTGTTCCAGTCATGAAGAAAAATGGGAAAATACGCATCTGCATCGATTACCGGGATCTGAATGCGGCCTGCCCCAAGGATGAGTTCCCTCTTTCCATCACAGACATCATGATCGATAACACCTGCAGTTTTGAACGCATGTCTTTCATGGACGGATTCTCAGGGTACAATCAGATCAAGATGCATCCTGGAGACGAGAAGCATACCGCCTTTCAAACGCCACTGGGGGTATATTGCTATACAGTAATGCCCTTCGGATTAAAGAACACCGGGGCAACATACCAACGAGCTATGAGTAACATATTCCATGAGCATTTACACAAAACGGTAGAATGCTACGTGGATGACATAGCTGTCAAAAGTTGCCTCAAAGATGATCACATTCGAGACTTGAGGTCGGTATTCGAGTTGATGCGCCAACATCAACTCAAGATGAATCCTATGAAGTCCTTTCTGGGTGTATCTAGCGGCAAATTCCTGGGATTTGTTATTACCGCCAAAGGCATCCAAGTGGACCCTGAGAAAGTCCAAGCCATCGTAGAAATGCGATCGCCTCGCAATCTGAGGGAACTTAGGGGATTTCAAGGTCGTCTGGCTTACATTCGGAGATTCATATCCAACCTCTCCGGAAGATGTCAGTCCTTTTCTCGCCTCATGAAGAAAGGTGTATCCTTATTATGGGACGAAGCTTGTCAACAATCGTTTAACGATATCAAACGCTACCTCACTCATCTGCCAGTTCTGGTGCCTTCCGTCGTAGAAAGACCATTCTTTCTATACGTTCGAGCAATAGACCATTCCCTGGGAGCTCTTCTTGCACAGAAGAACGATATAGGGCATGAACAGGCTATCTACTATCTAAGTAGAATGATGGTCAGGGCCGAACACCGGTACAACCCAGTGGAGAAAGAATGCTTGGCTCTGATGTTCGCTATCCAGAAGATGCGGCACTATGTCACCAGCCAGACTATCCATATCATCTCCAGAATCAACCCTCTTCGAGTACTAATGAGCAAGCCAAGTGCTCTTAATTCCCGACTCGCAACTTGGGCGATGCTGTTAACACCATATAACATGGTGTACGTCCCTCAGAAGTCCATCAAAGGCCAAGCATTGGCCGACTTCCTAGCTGCTCATCCAATCCCGGAGACCTCCAAGTTGTACGAGGACATCCCTGACGAAGTTGCAGAATGTAATTCTGCAACGAAAAGTGACGCATGGAAACTATTCTTTGATGGTGCCTCCAGAACTGGTCCTAGGGGAAGTGTGGTCTCAGGAGTAGGAATCGTCCTGGTTACTCCCGACAAACTCGTCATCTACCGGGCATACTCTCTCAACGAGCCCTGCTCCAACAACGTGGCAGAGTATAACGCTCTCTTAATCGGGCTCCAAGTCGCTAAAGAGCTGGGGGTCGAATCCTTGGAAGCTTTTGGTGATTCTCTGCTTATCGTCAATCAAGTCAGAGGAATATATGAAGTCCAGAATCCAGACCTCATCCCCTATCACCAAGCAACGGTCGAGATAGCCGTGACATTCAAAGGGTTCTTCCTGGAGCATGTACCTCAATCCCAGAATCTTGAAGCTGATGCCCTAGCCAGTCTAGCCGCAGATCTGGCTACTCCTATAAGAAGGCAGGATTCGGTAATCCTTCTTAGCAGAGATTTATTCTGTGTGAAAAACAACTCTCACATAGAACGCAGCTACGCTGCATACACCGATCCTCCCAGACGAGATTGGAAGAGTCCTTTTATAGATTTTGTGGCATACGGAATCTTGTCGGAAGACCCTAAAGAAGCAGTATCCGTCAAGAGGCGATCCTTACGCTTCTACTTCGATGCATCTTCACAATGCCTATATCGCCGGACCTATGACGGACTGCTATTGAGATGCCTCTCTGACGACGAGGCACAGCTGATCATCCGTGAAGCTCACGATGGCATATGCGAGGCGCATCAACCCGGCCCTAAGCTACAGGATCATATCAGGAGAATGGGCTACTACTGGCCCACTATGATCACAGACGCGATCAACTATGTAAGGCAATGCAGAGCCAGTCAGGTCCATGCAGACTTCATACATCAACCGTCTGAATATCTACATCCCACGGTTGTGTCCTGGCCTTTCAAAGTATGGGGTATGGATGTCATTGGTCCTATTCACCCGTCTTCTTCCAGGGTCACCAGTTCATACTGGCCATCACGGATTACTTTTCCAAGTGGGCAGAGGCGATCCCTCTTGCGGAGGTAAAGGCGTCTAATGTGATCAGCTTCATCAAGCATCACGTCATCTATCGTTTCGGGGTACCTCGGAGGATAAATCACGACAATGGGCCTCAGTTCATCAGTCAAGCATTTCATCGATTTTGCGATAAAAATCGGATACATAATATTGCCTCTACGGTATATTATCCAGCTGCTAATGGTTTGGCGGAAGCTTTCAACAAAACCATTATCAAACTCTTGAAAATTTTTGTCTCTTCAAATAAGAGAGATTGGAATGAGAAGCTGGGCGAATGCCTCTGGGCATATCGCACAACGGTACGAACACCGACAGGTTGTACTCCATTCTCACTGGTCTACGGGAGCGAAGCAGTTCTCCCCATTGAAGTCCAGATCCCGTCACTCAGAATAGCCGTGGCTAACGAGCTGACTCAAGAGAAGAACGACCTTTTAAGACTTCAGGAGATAGAAGGATTAGACGAGAAACGCCTCCAAGCTCAGCAGCGCATCGCGCTCTACCAAGCACGCATTTCCAGAGCTTTCAATCATAAAGTAAAGGAAAGAGTGTTCAAAGTCGGTGAGCTAGTTCTAGCCGTAAGAAGGCCGATGATTCTTACCCACAGGAGTAAAGGCAAATTCTAGCCCAAATGGGAAGATCCTTATGTGGTCGAGACAACGTTCTCAAATAGCGCTTACAGGTTAGCCCAGCCTAATGGAGACCTGTTAATGGCTCCTATCAACGGCAAATTCCTAAAAAGGTACTATGCTTAATCTCCTCTGCTCGGGTAGAATATAGCGGAAACCTTAATTCTGACAAAACTACTTCCAAAACAAGCCTTAGTCAAAGCATGTTCTATCATGTCCGTATGACCTCTGAATAAATGTGTCCTGCTAAAGTTTCTTGAGAGTTTATCACGTCCATACTACCTCTTATATCACTCTCACCCAAACCTATCATTTACATTCCGAAATGATGGGTCCACAAAGTCAGAAAAGAGTTCACTTTATTCCCAAGAAAGAGCAGAATTACAATGAGGAAGCAAGAAGAAGAAAGGGTACATCATTGTGGGGGAGCGGTCAGATCGCGAATCTGCTGCGCCAGTACAGCTATCCTCTCATCCCTGCAGGCCAAGGCATCAGCGCGGGCCTGCTCCAGCCGTGCCTCGTTGTCTCCCCTGAGGGACAATTTGGCCCTCGCCCGACGAACACCCGCACGGGCAGCTTCTGCACGATCCAGATCCCGTCGCGCTGTGCTCAATCGAGCAGTCGCTACGTCTAGACCTGCCAACGACTGGGAAGCCCACTCCTCCGCCTGAGCGAGCTTTTCTTTCAACTTGCGAGCCCTCGCTACGTTTCCTTCATGCTCGGATTGGCACTTCAGTTGAAGGGCAAGGGCCTCCTCTACGACGGTCTTTCTTTCGTCCATCTCCAGCTGACGTGTTTGAACGAGTTTATCCAAGCTTTTCATCTGTTTGGTAAAACACGCAGTCATGGAGTTGTATCTGGACTGGACCTCAGCTTCAATGCCGTCCTGAGTTAGCCGCAGATATTCGTTAATGGGTTGCTCCAAACCATTAACCATCGCCTCCAGGGCATCAGCTAGCCCGGTGCCGTCAAAATCCCGGATTGCCTCTATCGGGATCCAAGAGGACTTCTTCAGGCGCTCGAGGTCCAGATTCCCCTTCAGCACCATCGGTATCAGCGCTTTCAAAGTAGCATAGAAGACGCTGGTATATTGCTCAGTCAACGCAGGTAGATCCGATTGGGCGCCAGGAGTGGCCGCAGCATTAGCAAGTCCCCCTCCAAGAACGATTGCAGACGAAGTGGTCACAACCGTCGCCTCGACAGGTGGTGCGACCAAAAGAGGCACGTCTACCAAAGTAGTCGCAACGGCAAGCTCTCCCTCTTCTTGGGATATCAAAGCCTCTTCAACAGGCGAACCGGCCCCCGAAGATATTTCTCCCTCAAGGTCAAACGCCTCCGTATCATCGCCAGGAGCCGGAGCAGAGCCAGAAGGCATTTCAAAGCTGTATTCCCAGTGGATGCCATCCCCTGGGAAGAGGACAAGGGAGTTGATATCAATATGATGGTACTCTTTCTAAAAAGAAGACCTAAAAGATGACATTTACCAGTGGCCAGCGGCATATATGACGCATCTGCAGCCGATGTACCTAAATCACGCCTTAATGACGTAATGCGAACTGTCATACCTGGAGAAGGGGGTGGGCCAACCGACATCGTCGGGAGCTCTACCAAGCCTCTACCAAGGAGCAGTCGAGGTTCGTCAGCTGGAACCTCGCCAGGCATACTCACGGACACGGCAGGGGTTTCATCCGTTGCTGGTCTAAGGGAAGATTCTTCCATCTGCCTCGGCCACACCGGCAATCTCGTACCACTACCGGAGGCAGTAGCGGCGACAACATCCTCAAGACGAAGTGTCCCGGCACTGCCAGCCGAAATTGAGGGTCCCTCCCTAGAAGGCGAGGAACCTTCGATCAAGGAAACATCCTCGACAGGCGAAAAAGCAGATCCCTCTCTAGGAGCCTCGATGCCAGGAATTCGAAGAGAACGATTGACCGTCCACTTTCTCTTGCGAGGAGAAACCTCAAAATTTTATAGTGTACACCAAGTTTTCGGCAGTCAGAGCTGTTACTCTCGAAACTGCGAAAACATGGGACCCTTACGCTGGCACATTAGAAATATGGGCGTAAAAGATGAAAATGTCTCCGTACATCATCTTCCTCAAAGAGGCTGTCAGCACAGAAGATGACCTAGCGCGGTCACGTTCAACGTGTGTGAAGGATTTTTCGTCGTTCTTTGTCATCCCGAAGGCTCTACCTCTAAGACCGGGTGCGCTGCTCGTCGGCGGGATACTTTGCTCAGAATGAAGTTTGCCTTGCCCGACCGAAGACTCCCTCGCCGGGGTGGAAGAATGGAAAGAAGAACCTACACTCTTTCCCTTAGCGGAGGGGGTTTGCTTCGGCGCCATTTCTGAAGACTCTGAGTGCTCGGAGAAGCAACGGAGAAAAACTCGAACAGACGAAGGCTCTCTTTCGCAGAAGACGGATGAAAAGTTTTCTCGCAAAATCTTGGGGTATATATATAAGGTTCGGATCGACTCCTCGAATCCTCGGACGGATTCCTCGAAACCCTAACCAAATCCCGCAAATTAAATATCTGGTTATGATTGGGTACTACGGCAACCCACTACTCTCGAAAGACGGACAGTCAGCAAATTCGAAGAGTTTTTCGTGCAAAGTAGATTCACGGTTCTACGCTAAAGAGCTTTCTACGCTCAATGGCTACAGATTTACGGTTTTACGCTCCAAAGCTATAAGTCTATGGTTTTACGCCCGGATGCCTTTTGTGCTCAGTAGCTTTTATGCTCGAGAGGCTACAAACCTACGACTTCACGCTTAGCAGATACTAACCTATGGTCCCACGCTCGGTGGTGTTTAGTTTACGCTCGGAGGCAACAAGATCCACGACCTCACGCTCGGAAGACTTCTTTTTTATAGGCTGCAAATCTATAGTTCTACGCTAAGGAGCTTTCTACGCTCGACGACTACAGATCTACAGTTTTACGCTCACAAGCTATAAGTCTATGGTTTTATGCCCGGTTGCCTTTTGTGCTCAGTAGCTTTTATGCTTGAGAGGCTACAAACCTACGACTTCACGCTTAGCAGATACAAACCTACGATCTTATGCTCGGTGGCTTTCTACGCTCGGTAGGCTACGAACTCAGGATTTTCAGCTTATCTACACTAACGGATCTCTGACTTTTCGCATATCCGAACAGTGCTCAAAGCAGTCAATTGCAGGAGTTCACACAGAAGATACTCCCTCTTGACCTCAAAATTATCCCAAGTACCCGAAGCATGCAAGAGTTCAAACATTGAAAATCACTCTTCTTCGTGGGTCGACTCGAAGTTCATCCAGAAACCCAGTCTGAATATTTCATCTACAGTTCAAGACGGCGGCTCAGTTTTATAGCCATTTCTTGCCCTGTTCCAAGGGACTTTCGGAAAATCACTCTTGAAGATGATGTCTGGGACAAAGAATTCTACGCGGTCCCTACATTCCTAAAGCAGCAGAGAAGAAAGACGACATTATTTAAAGTTAAAATCACAATTACATATGAGGGAAATCCTGTCTACAGGGGATTTTTCTTCATTTTCCGTGATTACATATGAGAGAAATCCCTTCTACAAAGGATTTCCTTATCGTCGTCTGAAGATCACGCCGAGAAGCCGCTCTGACAGGGTCTCGCGCTGGTGATGGTCTTCCTCTTCTTCCAAGAAGATGATCGGTGGAAGGAGGATACAAAACTGGGCATAGACCCATCCTCCAACGGAAGGAAAGCAGGGTAAATCTGCTTTCCTACAGACCACCGTCACTCTGGCCGGTCTGTCTGCCTCTCGTCACCAGAGGTAACGAGAGGAGGCGCCACTTGCAAGCGGCCTGGTCAAATGTGACCCCTCCCCACTCTCTGAGTGACATGTCGTATGAAGTTGCTGATTATACCGAGCAAGGGAGGCTAAGATATCTTTCCATGATTCATCGTCGCAGATGACGCTTGCTCGAAGACGTCGTCTTGTTCGGCTCCTTACATGCTGGAAGAACATGGTGTTCTTCTTCCTCAGGTCGACCCGACGAACTCCGGCGATCATCTCAGCATGGTGAAAGGAAATGTAGGAAGAACAGGTTAACTCCTCAGCCCTTTTATAGGCAAGCGAGGTCACACCTACCCCCAATAAATCCGCCATAAAGACCGGCCTGAAAGAACGTGTCAAAACTTGACCGTTTCATGCTCCATTTCAGAAGGCGTTTCGAGTTACGAGGGACGATTCATGCTTCATTCAAAGCATTTCAAATTCTGAGGAATTTAAAAGCTTTGAAGGGGGTCTTGTAGAAGCATGAAAAATACGCCGGATGACTATACGTAACCTATTGGTACAGGGCAGCGTAAAGAGATGACCTCAGAGCCAGTAAGCAGGCAAGGCAAGAGCTTCTCAGGACCATCCGCGTAAGTGCAGCATGTCCAGGCCGCCTCAAGCGTAAAGCAAAGGGCCTCGTCGCCCCTATGACGTAAAAACACATCCGCTTTCAAAGCGTACGAGGAACGATTCGTGTTCTCCGAGACGAACCTGTCAGACCCTGCAATGAACCTGACGTCTGAACTTCTGACAAAGGGATACTGCTCGGCTACCCAGACGACGGCTATAATGATGGCACGGCACTACGACCCAGGCTGTCAGTCACCGCCATCTTCCTTACGTAAACTGTTTCTTTTACATACACAAGGGGATATGCTGCCTTATTTTATACGGGCAGACGTGAACTGTTTACGCTCCACAACGGACAAATCGACCGCCATGTCAAAAGCTGCACTTTGTGCAGGGCTCGAGCCACGTCTCTGCGATGGGCGCACAAGGCGGTAATGGTCTTCTCGAGGCACGACTGACGCACATAAGGGTTGCAGGCCTTCAAAAACACGCCTCTGTATTTAATGCACAGAATGATGGCGGATCTCTGTATTTAATGCAAGAGATTTGATAAAGAGTCACCAAACCGACGTTTAGTGACATCCCCTTTGCATAACCTGCTTTTACGCATACTAAGGGATACACTGCCTTATTCCATACAGGCGGACGAGAACCATCTACGCCCCGCGGAAGACAAATAGACTGCCACGTCAAAAGCTGTTCTCCACACATGGCTCGAGGCACGTCCTTGAACGGTGGCAGGCCTTCAAAACACGCCTCCGCAATTAATGCACAAGATGATGGCAAATCTCTGCATTTAATGCGAGGGATTTGATAATATCTTCAAAAGCCGTGATTCCGGCTAAAGGACGTCCACGTCAGCACTCAGCACATTACGCAGCGGTGTCTATGCTCGTTCATCTTCTGTGCCCAGATGGCTTCTACGCCTCCTCAGCTTCTATGCTCTCTCGGCTTCCACGCCTCCCCAAGCACATTACGCAGTGGCACCTACGCCCGTTCAGCTTCTATGCCCAGATGGCTTCTACACCTCCTCAGCTTCTATGCTCACCCAACTTTTATGTCGTCGGGCTTCTACGCCTATCCGGCTTCTATGCCTACTTGGCTTCTATGCCACAGTGACAGACATCGGCTTTTACGCCCACCTCTTCTACACGGGGGATACCTACCTACGTGGCTTTTACGCCGTGATCTTCGTAGCAATTGTACGCGTTGTGTCCTTTAGTTGGACCCGCATCACACGCTCATTCAAAAGATCATCCATATGCAGGCATTGGTTACTTTAACCATCGTGTAAAAGGGTGTTGTGTTGTCCACTCCTCGGTTTTTACACCAACAGAGTGGTCACTGTCACTAAAACTCTATAAATAGAGACCTCTATCAACAGAGGAACAAGGTCAAAAAATTGGAAGATCGAACAATTGAAGACTCAGAGAAGAGGTCGAACAATTGAAGATCGAGCAAGGAGAGAGGAGATCGAGAGAGAGAGAGAGAGAGAGGAACCCAGAGCTCAGGCAAAGGACAGGGATCGGCGACCGGGGCATCGTGCATCCACCCTTTTCTGCAACCTCCGAGGCTGCTTTCCGTCTTCTACGGCACTTCTTCACCATCGTGTGGTCCAAGGGCTAAAGTGATCGACTGCAGATCAGATACCTATAGCAATTTATACCCAGATTAAATAAATTGTACTCCTACATCCTCGTATAGGATTATATTATACAAGTTTGTTTGTAAACAAAAAAACATGGGTCCTGTGTAAACCCCGTCTTGAATACATCTTTCATTCTTTTCGTTTTCTACCACAAACACCAGTACCTCGTCTTCATCTGATGCCGAAGAAGTTGCAACCATATGGCATGGTTTGCAATTGGAGCTCTTTCTAGACGTAGTCTTAGTAGCATTAGTCTTTTCCTCGAGCTCTGATACCAAATCCGGGTGAACCCACATAATCTTGTCGTGCCGGGTGGTTAGGGGTACCAGGTCATGATTTTGACCCCTAGTAGGAGGGAGATTGACGATGTTCATCGTGGTCCGAGAAATGGGTGTGATACCGTCCGAGACTTCTTGGGGAGGTAGATCGCCAAACTGCAGAGAGATCATGATGGCCGTGACCGTCTTTTCAGTGTTGTGTAGAGTGATGGCTTTAGCATCGATCAACCCCTGGATTTTCCTTTTCAGTATGTAAAATGCCTTTGTCGGGTGGTGTACGTATCGGTGGAAGATGCAGTATTTGGGGTCGTTAGTACTGCCGACTTCCTGGGGCCGTCTCTACTCCGAAAGGGTAATCTAGCCACTTTTGACGAGACACTCGAATATACTTGGGATATCGTCGTCGTCGAAAGAGTAGACTTCGACGGGCCTGGAAGTCCCTGGCCTCGTTTGCGTGGTTGTCGCAATCTTTTGTCTAGACGTATTGACCGCCAGAGCTTCTTTCCCTTTGGGACCACGAGGATGGTGGTTGTTGGGAGATGACTTCTTGCCTCTGTCAGAGGCGGAGATCATGATGTCATTGTCGCGCGCTTTGCGACTGTTGTCTTCGGCGGCTATGGCCGAGATGATGAACGAGGGCCAATCACGGAACTGATATGGTCCTGTGAACACCGAGACCACGGGAAGGAGGTTCTTCCTGCAAATGTCTACCAACGCAGAGTCTGGAACTCCTGGAGGCATCTGTAAGGTGGCCTGACGAAAACGTTCGATAAAGGTGCGAACGTCCTCTTTTTCTCTTTGCTTGACTTCGATGAGAGAGGACATAGATATATTCATTCCTCCCTCGTAGAATCGCGTGAAGAATAAAGCTTTGAAGTCTTCGAAGGAAGTAATGCAGTTGTCCGCCAAGCTACGGTACCACTGATAGGCTACTCCCGAGAGACAACCTTTGAACACCCGAGTGAGGAGGGCGTCGTTCCCTTGCAGCAACACCGTCATCATACTGAAATAGTTCATGTACTGACTTGGTGATCTTTTTCCCTCGAACAGAGCCATAGTCTAAGGTTTGTACCTCGGAGGGAAAGGGACCTCTTCCCATGTAACTGGGTAAGGCTGGTTGATTCCCAATTTCTTGAGCTGATCTTTGTGCTTCAAGGGGTCAAACTGGGCTTTCAACTCCCGTACTGCCTGCATCAGGTTTTTAGCCGAAAGCGGGACTATGGAGTGGTGTGGAGTCGGTTATATTGTGACTCCAATGGGAGGCAATATACTCTCCGAGTGATGAAGCAGAGGAACTGCTGACTCTTGATCTGGAGCAGACTCTTGGCTCGGGTTTGATGGTGGCAAGTCCACCCACACACGTATCTGAGTTGGCGGGATTGATGCTTGAGTCATATCGGTTGTGTGATGAGTTAGCATCATCTGGTGCATATTCTCCATCATAGATTGCATTTGTTTCAGAGATATCTCCAGCATAATGATGCGTTGTTCCGCGTTCCCTGACGGTGAAGCTTCCTCGCGTTCATCTTCAACGGCATAAACTCCCATCACCCTGGGTGTCATTGAAGAATGAGTATAGGCTGCCGTAGAGGTTGACTCTATGCTTTCAGTATTTGATTCGAGAGATTGGCGACCCCCAATATCGGAATCAGAGTACGAAGCTGGTTGTCGTGACCTTGCACGAGTGTTTTGGAATACCACAGCTTCAGCGTTCTTGAGGAGTTCATCAAATCTCCTTCGGCTCGGAGGCCTAGAGGGATGACGTCTTGAGCTCGACCCTCCTCTAGATATGTGTGAAGCCATGTTCACGGATGCATGCGCGGGCTCTTCCTCCTGGAAAGACAGAGGGTAGCTCAACCGGTCAAAAACCGACCGTCTTGCTTCAGAACAGCAGCAATTAATCACGGTCTTATGACTATTACAATAGTGTTTGCTGGGAGGCGTAATAGACATGTTGGAAGATCCCCTCTCCTTACGCTTCTGGATTAGATATTTGTGAAGGTCAGGAGGATTTACAGGAGAAGAAGACTACTTGTTCCTTCTATTTACCGCAGTAGCCATGCGGATGTTGGGAACCCCAGTTTTTCCTGTGCCACCTGTATACAACAGGTTGGCCATCTGTTTGGCGGATAATCCCTGAGGAGGGTATCTTCCCGCAACTTGAGCTTGCTTTACGCCGAGAGATTTCGTCTGGCATAATTTGGAGGTTTGCTCGGATGGCGTAAAGCTGAAGAGGTCCTCATTTGGCCGTCAACATCTCGCGTAATCCGGAGGGTAGGCAGATTGTTCCTTCGCTGGCGTAAAGGCCGAGAAGTTGGGTAGTCCGCTGCTTGCTTTCCCTTGCGTAGATTGCAGGGATCACCTGCTTTTCCGCGGAAGGCAGATAAAATTTTACGCGTGGAATGCGTTTGAAATTTCTGATTTGGCGCCAAGGCTTTATCACAAATGTTGTCTATTCTGCCAGTGACGGGAGACTGTATTTTACGCACAGGGCGCGGAGTGGACTTCTGGACTAGCGTGAAGCCATTTCCAGAAGTTTTATCGTCCATGTCAAAGACAGGCGACTGAATTTTACGTGCATGGCACAGAGTATACTCCTGGGTTGGCGTTAAGGCCTTGCCAAAAGTTTTGTCGGCCCTGTCAGAGACAGGCGACTGAATTTTACGTGCAGGGCACGGAGGGAGCAATGCTACAACCTCGTTGGTCAGGAAGATCGGAGAGTCCACAGGAATGGTAGAGGATGTCTTGGGCATCCAGACCTTGTGCAGCTTCCTGTTGTCTTGGACGGAGAGAGGGTGAGAGCTACCCCCGGCTCGAAGCATGTCTTCGTAGGCAGACTGGTCGTCTATTTCGTCCAGTGTCTTCTTCACGGTTCCTACAGATACCACATCGTATTGAGCAATTACTTCCTCATCAGAAGAGAAAGACGTCCCCAGCAGAGTCGCCATCTTGTTTGTGGTAGAAAATAAAAGATTGAAATGTATTCAAGTGGGGGTCTATACGAAACCCTTTTCTTTGGTTTACAAACAAACTTGTACAATTTAGTCCTATACTAGGATGTGGGAGTACAATTTATTTAATCTTGGTAAATATTGCTATAGGCGTCTGATCTGCAGTCGATCACTTTAGCCCTTAGACCACACGATGATGAAGAAGTGCCGTAGAAGACGGGAAGCAGCTTCAAAGGTTGCAGAAAAGAAGGTGGATGTACGATGCCAAAGTCGTCGATCTCTACTCTTCGCCTGAGCTCCGGATTCCTCTCTCTCTAAGACTCTTCGACCTTGGTTCGATCTCTTTGAAGTTCGACCTTCTATTCTTCTTTCTCCTCCTCTCCTCCTTCCTCCTTTTTCTCCTCTCCTTCCTCTCTCCTGATAGAGGTCTCTATTTATAGAGTTTTAGTGACAGTCACCACTCAGTTGGTATGAAACCCGAGGAGTGGACAGCACAGCACCCTTTTACACAACAGTTAAAGTAACCAATGCCTGCGTATAGATGATCTTTTGAATGAGTGTGTGACGCGGGTCCAACTAAGGGACACAATGCGTATAACTGCTATGAAGATCACGGCATAAAAGCCACGCAGGTAGGTATCCCTCGTGTAGAAGAGGTTGGCGTAGAAGCCAATGTCTGTCACCATGGCATAGAAGCAAAGTAGGCATAGAAGCCGAGTAGGCGCAGAAGGCCGAACGGGCGTAGAAGCCGCATGAGCATAGAAGCTGGAGACGCGTAGAAGCCGAGCGAGCATAGAAGCTGGAGACGCGTAGAAGCCGAGTGGGCGTAGAAGCCGAGTGGTGACGTAGATGTCTCAGCCGGAATTACGGCTCTTGGAGATATAATCAAATCCCTCGCTTTAAATGTAGAGATCTGCCACCATCCCGTGCATTAAATGCAGGTGCTTGTCTTTAAGATTTGCCATCATTCTGCGCATTAAATATAGATATGCGTCTCGAGTCCTGGGCGCAGAGTAGTTGCTGACGTGGCAGGCTGTTTGTCCTCCGCGAAGCGTAAGAAGGTCATGTTTGCCTGTGTAGAACTAGGCAGCGTATTTCCTTGCATGCGTAGGAGTAGTTTACGCGAAGGGGCTGTCACTAAATGATAGTTGGGTGACATTTAATCAAATCCCTTGCATTAAATGCAGAGATTCGCCATCATTCTGTAAATTAAATACAGAGGCGTGTTTTGAAGGTCTGCAGCCCTTCTGTGCACCAAACGCCGAGACGTGCCTCGAGAAACTGTCACCGCCCTATGCATTAAATGCAAAGGCGTGCCTCGAGCCCTGCAAGAAGTGCAGCTTTCGATGTGGCAGGCGGTTTTATCTTCTGCAGAGCGTAAACAGCTCACGTCCGCCTGTGTAAAATGAGGCGACGTATCTCCTTGTATATGTAAAGGCGGTTTACGCAAAGGGGAAGGCAGTAAACGACAGCCTGGGTTGCAGTGTCGTGCCATCACTATAGCCATCGTCTTGGTAGTCGAGCATTATCCCTTTGTCAGAAGTCCAGATGTCAGGTTCATTTGCAGGACATGACAAATTCACTTTGGAGAACACGAAGCGTTCCTCGTACGTTTTAATGCTGCATTGAAAGCGGGTGCATTTTACACCATATACGAGACGAGGCCTTCTGTTCTACGCTGAAGCAGCCTGGACATTCTGAACCCACGTGGGTGGTCTTTTATCTTTTACGCGGTGCTTAGTGGAAAAGATCCGTTACACGCATGATGGCTCTGAGGTCCTCTGTTTACGCTGCTTTGCATCACTGTGCTTGCGTAGAGATGTCCAGCGTATTTTTTATGCTTCTACATCTGGTAGTAGCTAAAATTTTTACTGAGGAATAGGTTGACCTGGTTCGCCTACAGCTCAAGGATCTTGCAAGAGATTGGTGGGCCACGATGGAGGTAAGATTAAGGTATCCTATTTCATAAGATAATTTTAGGACATGGTTCAGGGGGAAGTACTTTTGAATTATGGCTCCGTATGAGCAGAAGCAAAGGTTTATTATCCTCAAGCAAGCTGGAAGGATAGTAGATGGCTACGCAGAAGAGTTTTATCGACTAAGCAAGTTTGCTTCAACCATGGTGGCGACAGAGTTGGAGAGAGAAATAAGGTTCCAACACGGACTTCACAAAGTAATCTTATACATGGTAGAGGTGCATGACTACCAGACCTTCGAGGCGGTATTGGTAGCATCCAAGAGGGTTAAACTTACTTCCCATAGGATGACATCAAGAAGAGTAGATCAAAAGAGGCCTCATGGATAGAGCAATAAGGGATGACCAGTATCGCGAACGTCAGCAATATCCCTCGACATTCGTATCCATGATGTGACATATAGAAGGCCATTGACCTCGACATTGATGGCACCAACTTGATAACAACAACCGAGGAAGCAACAGCAGCTGCAGTAGAAACAACGACGGGGAGAACCAACAGGTTGTACCTACTGTGGCAAGGGAGGTAATACCCAGGATCTTTGTCGGGAAGCTAATAGATTATGCTTGAGATATGGGAGCCCTGATTATAAGGTTGCCACGTGCCCATTAATACAGAGGCTAGGTGGGCTAGTACAATAGTTTTCTATATTTTTAGCTCCAAGGGCATTATAGTAAAGAGGACCAACAGCAGCAGTATGGCCTTTAGCTTAGTGTTCATTGCCAATGCATGCCCAGTTTATAGACAGCAACAATAGCAGAATCAGCAGGGGCGGCAACCATGGTAGCAAGGAAAACAGTAGAAGGGAGCTCGACAAGGCCAAGGGCAGGCACTCACGTTGTCCTTGAAGGAATCTATAGCGTCGGGCGACGTAGTGGCAGGTAATATTTCTGTTATAACCTTTCCTATCATAGCTTTAATTGATTCTGGAGCTTCACACTTATTTATATCAAAACAATATGTGACACGTATTGGATTGAATTTTGAGTTATTCCCAGAGAGGCTGAATTAGTAGAAGTTAGTATGATGTTTCTAGCATGTCCAGTCATAGTATGTGGGCATTTATTACCTGCAAAGTTGATCGAGTTTCCCATAGGTAACTTTGACGTTATCTTAGGCATGGACTAGTTGAGAGACAGTCATGCAATGATAGATTATCGTATGGTTAGAGTATTGTTAAGAATTTTTGGTCTAGAAGAGTTTATCCATAGCAGAATAGTAAAAGACCAGCACAAGAGAGGAGTCACAACAGTAGCAAAGAAAGAAGGCTCGCTGTCCAAGATAGTTGAAGAGTTCATGGATATCTTTCCGGATGAACTTCCCAAATTATACCCAGTTAGAGAGGTAAAATTCTATATAAAGTTGATGCCAGGAGCAGAATCAGTATCCTAGAAGTTGTACCCTATGTCAAAATCAGATCTTGATCAGTTGTATCGATACGTAGAAGAACTGAAGGCGAAGAATTTTATTCGAACCAATGGATCACCGTAGGGAGCACCAGCGATATTGGTAAAAAAGAAGGATGGATTGACGCAGATGTGTATAGATTACAGGTAGTTGAATGCAGTGACCGTAAAGAATATGTACCCATTACCATGGATTAATAATTTGTTTGACCAATTAAGTGAAGCAAAAGTCTTCTCCAAGATAGATTTACGATCAGGATATCATCCGGTGCAAGTTTGGGAGCAAGATATATTAAAGACAGCATTTAGGTCACGATATGGACATTATGAATTCTTAGTTATGCTATTCGGACTGACTAACGCTCCAACAATATTTATGTATTTGGTGAACCATATTTTTATGTCTTACTTAGACCAATTTATGGTAGTATTCATCGATGACATCCTGGTGTATTCTCATAATAAGGAGGAGCATGAAGAATATCTCAAAATATTACTGTAAATTTGAGGGAGCACTAGTTATACGTGAAGCTTAGTAAATATGAGTTTTGGCTGGATCTTATATCCTTTCTTGGGCACATTAATTTTGGACAGTTGATCCCAAGAAGGTAGATACAGTAGAGACCTAGAAAATTTCGAAGACAGTAGCAGAAGTGCATGGTTTTCTAGGCTTGGAAGGATACTACAGAAGATTTATGTCAGACTTTGCTAAGATCTCGGCACCTTTGACTCGTTTGACGCACAAGAAAGTTAAGTTTATATGGTCAGCAGAATGTCAGATAGCCTTTGAAGAGTTAAAGATAAAGAAGAAGTTAATCTCTGCAACAATCCTTACTCTTCTAGCAGGCTCCGAAAGATTCACAGTGTATTATGATGCATCTAGCAAAGGACTTGGATGTATTTTGATGCAACAAGGCAGAGTAATAGTGTATTCTTCTTGGTAGCTCAGAGATTACGAGAAAAACTATCCAACACATGATTTATAGCTAGCAGCCGTAGTGTTTATACTTAAGCTATGGAGGAACTACTTATATGACGATCGAGTAGAAATATTCATAGATTATAAGAGTTTGAAGTATGTGTTAATGCAGAAGGACTTGAACATGAGGCAGAGAAGGTAGCTAGAGTTATTAAAAGACTATGATATAGAACTTCAGTACCATACAGGCAAGGATAATATAATAGCGGATGCACTAAGAAGAAGAGGTGGCAAATTTATGTTGACTACTCAGAAGCACATTCTAGAGGACTTACGAGAGATGGATATCGAGATAGTACTTTCACAGAGTACATGAGTTCAGGCTAGCCTACAGATTCAGTCAAAGTTGGTAGATAGAATCAAACAAGTTCAGGCAGAGGATCCAAATATTCAAAAGCTACGAGAAGAATGTGAGTCAGGTCTTCGAAAGGAGTTGACAATACATGCGGATAGAATGCTAAGGTTTAGGAATCATCTATGGTGGCTTGGGGACTATTTTTCTTGTCCAGGTTGCTTGGGGACATCACTCACTAGGGAAATCTACGTGGGTGCGCAAGGATGATATTCGATCTCGGTACCCGCACATATTCGATTCAGAAGGTTCATTTTTTATTACGCCTTTAAATCTCAAATTTTGTGATCAGGTGAGATGATATTGCTTGCATGTGTAGTTGCTAGTAGATTTGTATCGTGCTTGTCATAATTCTCTAGCTATTGCTTGGATTCAAATTTCGAGGAAGAAATTTATCTAAGGTGGATAAAGATGTCACTCTCCGTTCCCGATATATGTATTTGGAACATATTTTTATTTTACAATGGTTGCATGTATATGGAGACTAGACCCATTCTTTAGTTTAACCTGGTTCATGGTTCATTTTGTGTGTTGTTTTAAGTCATGAGGACCCTTGGTTCAACCCTCAACCCTACCATATATAACACAACATTTTTTTTTTCTTTCTTTATTACTTCATTCCCTTTCTCTCTCGTATTTTCTCTCCCCTTTCCATAGCCAGGTATACCTTCAATGAGAAATAGAGAAACCCTATATATTATTGTTTTATTATGTTTGTTATATATTTTTAAGCACTTCTAGAACTTAGGGTTTTCTGTTTCTATTGGTGGTTTTGAGTATATCTACATTATAACTTAGGGTTTTATGGGTTTCATGAGTTTTTCTTAATTTTTATCTATTAAACATGTATTTTTGAAAACTATGTTATGGGTTTTAATTTTGAGGGTTTTGGCTTTTGTTTTACTCGATTTGGACTTAAAATAAGAATTTTATGGACAAAATAAAATTTTAATTTTTTTAGCTTTCGCCATGGCCGAACATGTTGTTTGGAGAAGACGAAGTCTTTATGCGGCCAGCGAGTTATGCGGCCAAGAGTGCTATTCGGCCTGAGAGGGCTATCTTGTTGGACCCGTGATTGCCATCACACAAGTGTTTTGTAGGTTATCCTTGAACTCCTTGTTTGTTCAATCGCTGAATTAATAAGAAATTTACTAAGTCCAAGAGACCTCCATGGGGCATCGAACTCCATGCGACACTGACCCATATATGGCAAGCAGGAGCATGCGGCCACTTTCCCTTAGACGCATGGCTCTAAAACCTTGGAACATCTTTCTATGGTTTTATCTTTTTTTTCTGACACACTTTATTGAATTGTCACTTTATGTCACATCAATCACTTTATATCATATCAATAACACTTTATTTATTGGCCATTACTTCAACACTTGTCCCAAGGAATAGACTTTAACCTTGAACATGTAGCCTAACTTTATTTGTGGCCAAGTGATTTATGCAGCCCTGACTTCATATGCGGCTAGGACTTCTCATGCGTCCCTGATTTATATGCGACCTTGATTATTTTGAGTGAATATTTTTGTATTCTTTTATGATTATGTTGGGTTAATGCTTGTGTTATGATTCTAAGGAAGAATGGATTTAGTAACGAGACCTCATGCCAGACAAGACCATGAGCTAAGATTCAGCTATGAATATGGCATGAGTTGAACTGAGATTTCAGTATGAACCCGACTAAATGGATAATGACTAACCGGCTATATGCATGACATAAGCCTTCGTATTACAATGTGATCTTGATTCATGTGAACCAATGTATTATTGGTAATTAGACTCCAATATTGTATCCATACTGATACCACTATTGCCTGATATTTGTCCATAATTTAATGTCTGTCGAGGTGTAACACATCGTGTCACTTGTTAAGTGATTATATTTATTTTGTGCATCGAGAATGCCTCCAAATTCCTGAATGCGTGATATTATAAATATATATTATTTCCCTAGTATGGGCATAACAGGATATTGATTGAATGAATGTTGCATACACGCTCGTATGAATCCAAATTTTACTTTCATGGATTCGTATCTAGAGTGTATGTACTTTATATGACATTTTAAGAAAAATTCTTATGTAACCATATCTTGAGATTTTGAACATGATATAGGGATAATTAGGTAACTATAAGTGGTAGTAACATTGGAGGAAACGGTATCCCGGGATCATGCCAACAAATCTTGATACCGAGATTCATTCTAAGTGCGTTATGGGCTGGCTACCACAGACACTGTATATCATCTGCCTTAGGAGAGTGCATTATATGACCTATTATTATGCCGAGCTACTGTTTCACTATAGGAATATTGGAACCGCTAATACTCTATTTTTAATACAGTGGCCCTACGGAGAACTGGTGTATCTCGTGAATACCTATTTTATTCATCTATTGGTTCAGTTAGCTCATGTTCGATACTAGCGTGATTAGATGATACCTATTATGCATTATTTCTGAGATAACCTCAGACTCCACAAATAGCAAGCTGTATAAGTGATTGGTCGATTTAAAAAAAATGGACTTGGTTGTGATTGTATTATTCGGTTAGTAGACTAGGAAGATGGACTATCATAGTGCGATGATTCAACCCTTGTCCCTATTTGGTTGTAGGGTTGGGTCTTTGTGCTAGGATATGCATCAGACATAAGTTGCGACACTGAACCTATATATTTTTATATAATTATTTCTTGGATTTTTGTTTCTCTCTTTCATGCTTCCTTTGTGGTACTTGCTATTTGGGGTCTAACCCCACTAGTTTTGTATGGCAAGGTTTTGAGCCAGCACCTAAGGATCCAGCGTACATTCCACCAACTCATGGTGCATATCAGGAACATGGTCGTAGGAGATAACGAGTGGGTTTTCTTCTTTCATGCTCATCATTGAGCATTTACTTCTTTTTGGATTTTAACCACCGATACCTGTTAGTCGGCTCGTCTGGACATTAGTCTGCTTACATAATTATATTAAATCAGATTGCAGCTGATCACTGTCATATAATTTTATTACTCTTCCAGCTTTTTATTTTGCACAAGCAGTCTCCAGAATAATTTGAGAAAGCATTTGGGATACCTTATTGCTTTATCATATAAGCTTTATGCTTATTGTTTCTTGTTTGAATGATTGGGACATAAAAGTTCTTAACCATAGGAGACTTAATTGTAGCATGCACCCCATTTTCTTATTACAGCCATGATTGTCGTAGGTTATATAGTAAATTGTACGAGGTATCTGGCCATGTCCATCTCCGTATTCTGGTACTGGGGCATGACAATAGCGCTCCATGTCCATCGTCACACCCAGAATAAAAAAAAATTTACTTAGATAATATGTCTAGGACCTCTTTGTACTTTCTTCAGTTTGTTATTGAACCAATCAATTTTAATGGCAAACAATGATATATATATATTAGACCATGGCTGATATATTTGATCATATATAATTATACTCTATTTGTTCAGTATTTTGTATCCACTAGCTTCATGATTATATGTGACATATAATTTGGGACGCCTCTTTACTTCTATGTATGATATACTCTTAAAATTGTTGTTGATGGATTAAGATACTAGGATTTTTTAGCCTTAGGACTGACGTCATAGTATGCTAGATTTTTCCTATTTTTCTTTCAAACAAACTTAGCACATTATAGCTTACTTTTGTATTCTGTAAGGTGTGGTTGGCAATGTCAGTTCTCGTATTTACCCAGTATTCCGGGAGCGGGGCGTGACAAGGTTTTAGTAGTGGCCCATGTAGGTATATTTTTTAAACTTGTGGGAGGACTCATCTTGTTAGAATATCAATCATTTACTTATCTTTGATTGAACTCCACTTGAATTTGTACCTTCCCATTTCCCTTGACCTAAAAATTTTCTCGACATGATTATTCCATTCCTATCCCTTGTTGATTGCCTTATTTCCTTATCCTTCAGAGATAACCTACCTACTCCTCCTTCTGAGGGTTCCATCATTCCAATATTTCTAGCAGTTCCAGTAGTAGGCCAAAACCAGACTTTGTTGACGAGTCATAATCAAGAGCCAACAACCTCTCATCCTCAGTCAGCTCCGTTAGTCATACCAAGCCAGCCAGTTCCATTAGTTTTCTTAGAACAACCAGAGCAGTTAAGCTCGCAGGCTATGCTAGAGATGGTCAAGACCATGATGGTGACATAGTAGTAGCAGCAGCAACAACAACTTTTGCTCAGCAACAAGTATTCCAGCTTTACCAGGAGTCCCAGCTAAAGCACAATCGTACCATCCAACAGAGACTTGATCAGATGTTGTTAAAACTCAACAGGCATAGTTTGTCAAGGAAATTCCAAACCAAAGACTTGCATCCAGATGGATTAGGGAATAAAGAAGTATAGTACCAACCATTCAGTAAGTCAGCATGTCCAGGCCGGTCTACTGTAGATGCATCACAAGGATATGACTATATAGTCAGGAGGACCACATCAGCAACTGAGGGTCATAAGAGGAATCCTGCACCCCCGCTAGGCTCTTTATTTTATCATACCTCACCAGTATCAGCTTACATTCATTTGTATCAGTGCCCAGAAGCTCCACTCGTATGTTTCTTCTGCGCAAAGGCAGGACACACTAATGTAACATGTCAGAGGGCTAATCATCTATATCTTCTGTGTGGGGCACCTGATCATATGATTTCTTTCTTTCCACGACTATCACCCAGACGAGGAGCAATGCCCTAAACCTCTATACCAGAATATCACCCGCAATAGCACCCAAGAGAACAAGAAAGATGTACTTACTGTAGGAAATTAGGACATTTTATATCAGGTTGTTCCAAGGCTAATGGGGGATGTTCTCGCTATTTAGCTATAGGTCATACAGTTAGAATTTTTTTGCAATTTTCTCCTCAAGAACGACCAGCTACATCTGGCATGTCATCTCAGACATTTTAGTCACCTCGATTATTAAATCCTATAGTGGAATACCAAGATAAGGGAATACAATAGTATAGCCATTGGCACAACATCCTTCTCCATCTCGAGCTTAGAGGGTCAGGTAGGGTAGAGCACAGTTATATGCACAGCCCTAGATGCAGTTTCAGTATTCTAGTCAGCCAAAGGATAGTACCTTGACTATCGCAGGTACATCTTCCTGATTTGTTCCTATTTTATCTTTTAGTAACAGATTAGGTCATGGCAGTACATCTTGGGTTCTGTCGATGGCCTTGATTCCACTATGTCCAGAGTGTAACGGTTAGCTCGACTTATTTGGCGAATGAAGACGAGTTTCTCATCCCGCTCTTCTGCCTTTGTATAACGTGGTACATGATGTCCATCATGTGTTCCGACTGTGAAGGTATGTCTTGGATTAGAGTTATGTCCTCGATATAGTCGTTGGTACTGACTTACCTCAAGGCTGGGCCTATGTCCATTTTTGTCCGTATAGGCAAGCGAGAACAAATTCTTATTTGACTGACTTAGGGGTATATGTATCCATATGCCTCCACTTTTTCCTGTATTATTTTGGGCAATTATTTACTTTCTTCAGTTGTCTCTTCTATTTTAGTTATTTCTTAATATGATTCATTTCCTGATTAGTGATTTATCATTTCCTGAGCCATCTAGTGTATTTTCCAACTTGACTAGCCTCAATAAATTCTGAGGGCAAAATTTTTTTAAGGACGGTAGAGATGTCATACTTGTTTCCTCATTTGGTATTTCTTAAATTTTTTATATTTAAATTTTTTTATAATAATGTATTTCTGCTATATTTGCATGATGCTTTCTAATATTTTTATTTTTATTTTATGTCTAGAGAGACTACCTGAGACCCGTAGAATATCCATTGACATTTTTATAGACCCAGTTTAGGACCAGTATGTCGATTGGATACCTGGTTTGGTTCATCTTGGTTGAACCCATGGCTAAACCACCCCCCTCTCCCCTTATATATTTGAGAGTTTTCTCTTTCCGCCCTCTTTCTACTTCATTTTTCTTTTTTTTTCTCTCTCCCTAGACCGAATGCTAACCCCATAAGGGGTTGTGATCACTTAGACCATGAGAGATAGAGGCTAAGAAGCCACTCCAGGAAAGTACATCTTGCACAAGAGAAACTATGGATTTATGCATGCTTTTAGTTGTTAATATTTTATGTTTATTTCTAGATCATATTGTTGGGACCGAGCATCCCTTCATCTTTAATACTTGTTGTTCTTGATTTTCTTGGTGGAATTGCTTAGACATGAGTTTGGGTCTATGGTTTTACTTTTGTTTTCTTTGGGTTTGATCTCCCAAAACTTTGTGTTTTAAAAAACTAATTAGCTCATAGTATAGAGCACCATATTTTATATTACTTTGCTTTTGGTCGTGCTTGATTTCGAGTCTAGCTAAGTTTAGTGCTTAAACTTGATACAATACATATACCAAAATGGTTGACTAGAGAATAAGAATAGTGCTATATGAAGAGTATTCAAGAGAACCCCTTTGACGTAGAAATTATATGTTTTACTTTGTACGCATTAGTGCGAAACTCTCTGTGCGTACAAATCATACTACACTCAGTCTCCTAGTAAAAGTATGCCAGTCACACTCCTTGAGTCGGTGGCACACTTTCGAGAGGAAACTCAGTTGGCCCACTTTGGTGTGTATTCAATCAAAGTTCTCTCTGGAAAATCAAGAAAAAGTGCGCCACAGTCAGTCAGCGCACTTTTTTTACGCTTAGCAATCTGGCGCACTTTTCCTATGTTTTGTTAGCCGGCGCACTTTTCTTTTGTTTGGTCTGCCCGTGCACTTTCTTTCCTCTTCGTTTTCTTAAAGACGAAGTTTTGGTTGGTTTCTCAATTTTTGTGTTATTTATTTTTGTGCTCCTCAACTGACGAGTTTCTCGACTATCATGCTTTGACCTCGAATTATGTGTTTTGTCTTATAGCTGGTTTGTGCATGCACCTTCTTTGAAAGCATGCCTTATTCTTGCCCGCGATCTTTTGTCAAGTGTGCCATATTGTGAGTTTGTGCACCAACCTTGTTTCTGTGAAAGTGTGCCAACTTTGTTTATGTGAGTTTGTGCACCAACCTTGTTTCTGTGAGTTTGTGCGCCTAATTTTATCATATATTCCTTCAATTTTTGTTTGGGATGTTTTTTATGTATTATATAGTTAGATGTTGTGCTCTTCAAATTTAACACATATTCTGACCCTCAAGACACCGTAGAAATTGTTGTGTATGATAAACCTATTACATTTGTCATCGAACAATCAAGTGTGAGTATTACCCAATGTATTGCATATCACGCATACGTTAAGTTCGCCAAAGATAACACGTGAATAGCTCGTATACGTAACTCATCATTCTAGAAAGTTCTCGAGTGTCCACGACTCAAGAACTTAAAATAATGATTAAACGAGATAAAATTTGACTAGATCATTGGGAGGGAAGAATATTGTGCTACTGGCTACCCCGGTCTTCAAGGGCCCCATGAGGCATGGACCAACCCTGCTAGGAAAGGGCCCTATAATCTACCAAATTTTTGTATGCCACAGTACATACAAGATTTCGTGATATACCATAGTAGTCATATGATTTGTTTCATAATTTGATTACAAGATCTGTGTTTTGCTACAGCACATCACATTTTTGTTATTGAGCCATGGTTCATAACATTATATATTTCAGTATATGCATTCCAGTATATGTTCCAGTTATGTTTCACTTTCAGTTTATGTTACAAGACAATTTACAAATAAGTTTTGTTTACAAAACCAGTTTATGTTTACAAAATTAGTTTATGTTTACAAAACCAGTTTCATTAATAAAATCTCTTCATGTTTTCAAAACCAATCTTATTTACAAAATTTATTTATATTTTCAAAAATAGTTTATTCCTACATTATATTGTGTTATGCTATGAATTATTTGCTTTAGTTCTTTATCAATAATTATTTGTGATGTGCACTATATGTACTAGACTAGCGTACCCTTGGATATCTGGGTTAACTGCAGTGTCGGTAGTAGCAATATTCTTTAAAATATTTATTTGTTAGCAACTAGGTTTGTGATAATCCTAGTTAGTTAATTATAGCAAGCCGTAGGCATGTTTGGCCGTGATATATTATTTGCCTTATCTGACAAGCTTGCCCTGTTATATTCTATTTTCTTTCAGCGCATTATTAGAGTATAAAGTTCTGCTCAGGTGAAGGTCTGCAACCCCGGTCCTTGTTTGGTTTAAGGATTTTGGTCCTGATCCAGAGTAGTTCCTATGCCCACTTGCCGCTCATTACCTTATCTTTCTTTATAGTTAGTTTGTTATCAGTGCACCAGTCCTTATAGTCATTTTATCGAGACAAGTATAATGGTACCGTACAAAGCTTGCCCCTCATTTATTTAGTTATTCATGTTCTTTTATTTCTGTTGATTGTGGTTTTGGTTAACACCTTGAGCTCCTTTGTGGTACTTATTGTTTGGGGTTCTGACCCTACTAGTTTTGTTTGGCCAGATTACCCCATAGGTTTTGTATGTCCATAAGACACAGGATCCACCATACTTCCAGCTAGATGACTCACACTCTTAGGACAACAACCAAAATTTGCGAGTGAGTTTCCTTCTTCCACCCCTCTTTGTGTTATCTCGTTCTGTGGTATTTTAGCAAAGGCCAGTATTAGCCCTTTTGTTCTGAGATTACTCCTCTGACTTCTATCAACATGATATATATTAGACCATGACTGGTATATTTGATCATGTATAATTATACTCTACTATTGTAGCATTTTGTATTCACTAGCTTAATGATCATATGTGACATGTAATTTGGGATGTCTCTTAACTTTTATGTATGATATACTCTTGAAATTGTTGTTGATGGATTAAGATATAGGATTTATCGGCCTTAGGACTGACGTTATAGCATGTTAGAGTTCACCCATTTGTCTTCTAGACAACTTCAGCACATTGTGACTTACTTCGGTATTCTGCAAGAAATGGTTGGCCATGTCAGTCCTCCTATTTATCTAGTATTCTGGAAGAGACGCATGATAAATCTTTAAAAAATTATATAAATCTTTAAAAATTTATATAACCCTAACTATCCTAATAACACAACAGCTCTGCCAATTTCACTAAGAAGTTGGGTTTTCTAACCCAGCTATAATTAAGGATGAGGTAGTATGGACCTAAAGTTAGGTCGACCAATCCATATCAAATAAGGTTTAGGTCAAGCAAAGTAGGAAGAAAATAATAATTTTTTTAATAATAGTATGAAGGCAATCAAGATGCTTAGGGCGTAGTCGAGGTAAAATTCTAGAACCCTATATCTCCATGATTATGTCACTTAAAGTTACTGCCTCTCTAGTATGCATTCGACTAAAGGTAACTTTTTTGTTCCATAATTCGACAGATGGCAGATCGCCAAACAATATAGGTTCTTCGACTTACCTTCGGCCAAATGTAGAAGATATTTTCCAAAACAATTATCAAATAAAAGAGAAGAGTTAAATGAGAGAACATTATAAAAATGTTTACTCATGGCACAAGAAAGAGAATAAAAGAAAATAAATCTAGATAGGATGAAGCTAGACAAGCATATAATCCTAATTGTGAATGTATCCCCAAAAACCATGTTATGCCCTAGTTCAAATACTCCATGGACTACCATATTACTTGGCCACAGCTAGAACGAATGGAAGGGTACTCATAATTTATGGGGACCCCATATTTTGTATTTATGTTGTCTATTTGCAACTCTAGTTCAACTTTATATACCAGTTTCTATGTCATAAGAAAATCAATATCTCATCCACAACATATAAATAATGAAATCCATAACTGACAGGTATTAAAATGACTAAGTAAAAAGTGGAGCAATAATACAAATTGTAAGGTGGAGACAAATCCACTGCTAAAAGACTAATTATTTAAAGTAAGTAAAGGAAATTACGGAAGCAAGGTGAGCATTGCTTAGACGAATTCAGATGGTCTTGACCTAAATAGAGGGGGTTTCTCCTATGTTAGGTCTTAGTCGATAATCGTCTGGGTATTCTTCGTTTATACCTGGTGAAAAGTCAAGGTACTCAGGGAATATATCGAGATACATAATATACTAGCCTATCAAGTAGTATATATATATATATATATATATATATATATATATATATATATAACATGCATATAATAGACAAAAGTAAAACTATGGAAATACAATATTCACAATGAAAGAACATAAAAAATACTATATCGATTATGACATGTCATAAAGTAGTATGGCATTAATCGTAGCTACCCATTAAATCAAATGATCGCAGACCTGTATGGTGCCACCAGTCTTATTGAGTAGCCCTGTGTGGGAATCCCAAACTATATTAAGTCTCTACTATATCCCCGTGTGGGACTCAGTCAATAAGAAGATAAATAGTAATTACTATTTAGGTAATAGGTCAATAGTAAGGGCTGATGTTGGGTGTTTGTTCTGGGTAGTATTTATTAGGTAATTACTAAATGTGCTTTAGGAATTTAATGGAAAATAAGTTGTAGACTTTAGGAATTATACACACTTAATACATTCCACACACACAAATTATATATATATATATATATATATATATATATATATATATATATATGAAATGTTTTATGACATCTAGAAAGAAATAAAATTGTAACAAGAAAATAAATTTTAACCATTCTAGAGACGATTATTAGAACTACAGTATGTATAATGTTAGAGTTTTGAGAGATTATTATTATGATTTTGACTCGATATTGCATTCTAATTATGACTCAATATAAAATTATTTGCATAGAGGAAATGGAGAAACATGTGCTACCAGTGAGGAGCCCTGCCCTACATGACCTAGAGTCGCGTGCGCGCCGATCACCCTGATGTTGGAGCTTACACCCGGTTGCCATTGTCGACCCTGTGACCACCTACTCCCCTCCCACCTCTTATTTCCCCATTCTCCAGTCTTCTACAGCTGCCCCCTTAATGATAGTTGAACTACGGTGGAGCGTCATTGGAAAGAAAAGAAATTGGTGGTTTCTTTGGACGTGCCCAGGAGAGATCCTCCCCTTGCAAGTCTGACCCTATCGAGGAAGGGTGGTCCCTTTCACCTATCGGCTACTATTTCTCATCCTACTTGTGTGCCCCCTTACCCTACAGTCCTAGGATTACGACATGTCCCCTAAGTATTCAATAAATTATTGGAAAGGGCTTTGAACCCCTTCAAGGCCACGAGCGATGCCCCTATCACCTTGGCAAACTGGTATATGCCAGGGTTGGCTTCTGAGGACATCGAGGTATAATTTGTGGCACCTAAAACTATCCAAATAAGATAGGTTATAGGCATCTTGAAAGGTGACGTCCCCGAAATAGAGTAATTTTGGAATAGTATGATTGTTCTTTACGTCATAGAAGCCTGGCCATATTTTTCTCAATCCAAGGGATTTACTCTACGAATATGGGATATAAATGGAAGCATAGACTTATTATCTAGGGAGAATGGTTTCTACTTTATCATGTTCAGGATGGCGGAACACCTCGATAGGGTCATTCAAAATGGCCCTTGGACCTTTGATAGAAGAATGGTAGTTATGAGAAGATAGGATCCATCATATAACTTTGAGAGGGATCAATTGGCTACCGTACCTATAGAGATTAGGTTACCATAGGTTTCATCTCAACACTAGAGTGTTCCGAGAATCATGAAGTTGGTAAGTAGAGTAGCAAACCCCTTACGTAGAAATAGTTGCACGACTAGAAGTGAACGATTGTCTTTTCCGAAGGTTTTTGATGAGATTAATATGGCAAACAGACTCTATGACAAATTGGAGATCGAACTACTGGCATGTGATATTATCTTTCAGAAAGTTGAGTGTGAGTGGGTTCTGCCATGCTGTTATTCCTATCATAGCTTTGGGCAAGTCATCTGTCAGTGCCCAAAAGTTGGAGTGCCTTCTGAGGTTATTAAATAAGTCCCTTTTCCTAATCAAGAGGAGCCAGCATCTAATGTTTTTGTTGGAACTAATAAGTTACTTCCAAGCACAATGGGAGGGAAGAATGATATGTCATGCCCCAGTCCTAAAATATCGAGGGACCAGACACGTGGCAATGGCCAGTAGCACACACTGATGGACAAACCCAATTTAATGGATCCATCAGGGCGTACTTAAGCTGTAGTACAACAATAACGGTCTAGATATACTAATCTCATTGACAAAAATGAATAGAACAATATCTGAATCAATAAACAAGATCAATCTCAATAAACATAATCTCAGGAAATAACCCGATAATGAGTCTGATACATTTGTCAAGATACAAGAATAAAGATAACCACAGCAAATACTGAGTATGGAAACAGTATATACTCAGAAGATACCCTCGGTGAACACTCGTCTACTGAGTCTGGTACTGCTCCAGTGCCTTCTCCTACTTCTGCTCCTGTATACCTCGGGATAGATCTCGTCTGCAAATCCTGGGGACATAATCCGGATCCAGGTCCTCAGGGGACATAGCAAGGTACAAAATAACTCAAGCCAACATAATACAGTACAAAAATAAATAAAATAAATGGGGTAAGTGTAACCATCTATGTAAAATGCAAATGAGGGCATCACTAGTACTCAGGCTGTGCCACTACAAGCTCTGTGTCGGGGAGCCGGTAGCGGTAATAACAAGTAATGTGCCTAGCTCTGCTAGAGAGTCTACGGCCTCACAATAGTAGTAGATAGATATATAAAATAGCCTGTAGCCTGTGTGTCTCTCCCCACCCAATGTAACCACATGTCTCATGTCCATAACGTCTCATGTACATGTCACGCAAGATCATAGCTAATGCAACAAGTCATATAGTATCTATGAATATAATGTCTATGTCGAATCCTGCATCCTATAGAGAATCACCATGAATATCTCAGAAAGATTCTGTCTCATGAATAGTGTTAAGTGTCCTAGGTTATAGTGTACTTGATAAGACAAGTACGAGAATATAAAGGGTCACGAATATCCATGTCTAGATGATATTACACAACTCTGCGTACAGTGTTGGCACCCGACTAATAATCAGACGCTAAGTAAGTCACACGTTCCTAGTTTAAGCATACACACAATATAAATGAATCAAGGAAAATATGTGACAAGAACTGCAAAGTTTGGCAAGGTACACTTGCCTGGGGTTTGAATACCAACAACTGTCCCTGTGTTAGTGGATCCTGCAGGTACTCCTCCAAAAGCTGTAATAAATATTACCAACAGTCTCAGAAAATATCAAATAGCTAGAAACGGCTGTCCTTAAGTCCAATTTGGACACAGGGGCAAAAATGACAGTTTTGGTCAAAGCGGGGTCCACATGTGGGCCACTTTGCTCCGAAAAATGTGTCAGGATCAAAGGTCTCCAATTTTGGCAAACTTAGTGTCAACAAGTCAAAAACGATGTTACGAACCCAATAAAACTTCCAGAATTGGATTCCGATGAGCCGATCACAAAATAGTCCGTCAAGTGGAGCCTGTGGAGCCCACGATACGCAATTTTGTCAATGTTCTCAGAATCGAACCAAACTTGGGTCACAGGACCAGTGTATTACTACGAGTCCGATGGCGCAAGTTTTGTTTCGATCCGACGTGTGTACACAAAGTTATGATGTGTTCTAGAATAGGCGGATATGGGGCGTTATCGGCGGATACGCGTTGATTCCGGTGTGCACACAAATCCAAATCCACTTCTGCGAAATCTCCCACGTCCGTATCGACGGCGCGCACATTTCATTAAAGACCGAGTGCAACCAAGTCGTCCCGTTTGGCGGGGCGCACTCAGTTTTGGGGTAAAATAGGGCGTTGGTTTTCCTATTTTTTGATCGCGGTTTGCGATCACCACAGGACGCGATGCACCGAGCGAGTTGCACGGGCATCGAGAGGGTTACACATTCTACGTATGACAACAGACAGAACAGAAAATGGAATAACGAGGAGAGAGAACGGGTTACCTGAACAAGGCTTCGTGGAACGAGAATTTCTCGTGTCCGAGTCGAGTCTGCCGTGTCCGGTCACTGTGTCCTGGTTAGGGTTTAGGGTTCTGCTGTGTCGGATCCTGCTGTGTCTGTGTCAGCGTCGGTGAGGCGGAGGGGAGCGGCCGGAGATAAGATCCGTCAAGTCACGGTGGCGAGGTCGGGGATGGGTCGAGCGGGGTGGCTAGGGTTCCGTCGAGCGGGGACGGGAGGGTGGTGGAGGTAGTCGGGGATGACTTGTCGGCTCCGGGAGGGAAAGGGCGGTTGCGGTGGGCTGTGGGTTGTCGTGGAGTACGGTGGGAGGAGGTCGACAGGGCTGGGTTCAGTCGAAGATCAAAGGAGGAGAAGGAGAAGTCGACGAGGAAGAGGGGACTCGGGTGTGGCGAGGTGCAGCGGGGTGGCTCGTCGAGGAGGAAGGCGGCGTAGGGGAGAGGCTTACGGCGGCGGTGGGGGTGCAGCTAGGCCGGGGGAGATGTGCACAGCCGGGCGGTCGACAGGGGAGATGTGCATTGTGGGCGGTCGGCAGGGTTGAACTATATCAGAGCAGCGGGGGAGATGCTGGACAGCGGCTGGAGCAGTGGCTCGGTCAGCCGTCGGAGGTGGCCGCACAGTCGCTGCGATCAGGGAGCTGCTGTTGACAGCAGGCGCTGCACAGTAGCTGTAGTCGGGGATGCACTGTCGGGGTCGGAGCAGACACGGGCGGTGCACCGCTGGAGTCGGGCCGGAGGGAGGTCAGGGAAAGGGGGGTGGCGACTGACGGCTAGGGTTAGGGTCAGGGTTAGGGATTTTTATTATTTTTATTTTTATTTTTATTTTTGTGGAGAAAACTAGAAAAAATATGTATTTATACATGCAGAAATTTAGGCTTCGGTTTGACCTAGGATTTGGGCTGGGTCAATGCTCCTTGGGCTTGGCTTCGGCTCTCATGGGTATGGGGATGTTGGGTTTTTGGCATGGGTTTAAGTAGGTTTAATTCTACATTAGTTTTTAGGGCTTTAAAAATGCTTCTGGGTCCAATAAATTTGCAAAAAATTACCCTATGTCCGATTTTCCATTTACATCCAAAAATATTATTTCCATAATATTTTAATATTAATTAATATCATTTAAAAAATCTTTTAATCACAAAATACCTTAGTTTCAATTCCAAAAAAATTACAGAAAATTGTGAGAAAATATTTTAAAAATATTCTGAAAAATCAAGGTTATGACAATCTACCCAACTTATAAAAATTTTATCCTAGAAATTAAAATTAAGCCATGGTAGAAGACAAGGATGGTCTAAGATTTGCATTGGTTAAAATATAAAGCTAGGTTTAACGGAGTGGGCGAAGTTGCGTGTTGCATATTCCGAAAATCATGGGAAAAATCCATATGAGCGAAATTCGGTTTCTTTATGTGTCATGTCAATGATGTGGACACCTAAATGCTCTTTTGCATGAAAACGCCCAACTATTGAAACATTGCACAAAGATGGAAATGGAAGATGGGCATATCTAGGACAAGGGTATGGAATTTGTAGGAAGGCAGTGACTAGGAAAGTGCTCCAATTATTGAAGCAATGGTAAGGTGCGCTAAGTGATACCATGTTGTAAAACTAAATAAAATACCATATTCTATTTCTAAGTGGATTCGAGCTAGCCTCAATCTCACTATCTAAGCCAAGTAAGTCTAATTCTTGGGTGAAGGGGTTTCATAATCCAGCCAACTTAAAACAATCTCGTCCTCAAAATTAAAATAAGGCATAATTTGTTAATCCTTCATGTACATAAGGCAAGTCAATTGCAATCTCCTTGCGATAATTAAAATCCTAATCATATCCATTGCAATCACTTCAAGGTTAAGATGACCACTGTTCCTATCAAAATTTAACCTATGGTTATCTCTTCTCACTTTTCCAAATTATCCATATCCAAATTTAATTTAAATCCATATATCATCTTCAAGATTTAAATACACATATCAATTTTCCTCACGATCTCCAACTATCAAAATCTTCTCTAGAAGTAATTCGAGTCCATTATTATTCCTATTTTCACTTATATTTTTGTATGCTTCACCTTTTTAAATTCTATTCACATCCTCATTATTTCAAATAGGTAATCCAACCATAAAATTTTAATTCTTAATTCAATTCATCCAATTAAAAAATAATTTAAATACAGTCCACCAATGTTCAAGTCTGAAATTCTATATTTTTATCCTCTAATTTCAAATTGATGATTTTACCTTCATTATTCAAAATTTAAATCATATACCTAAGGTATAAATATTGGCTCCTCAATATCAAGATTTTAAAATTCATTAATCCTCATCATCTTAGTCATTCTTCTAAAATTCTCAAAATTAATATGGCTTGAACCTCTCCCAATCTAATTTTACTCGATCACAATCTAAAAGAAATTTCTCTTAAGTTGATGATGCACTGCTACCCAACTTAGAATTTACCCATCTATCACATGAGGCTATATACTTTAAGAAAAATATTCCTTAATTTATTTACTCATGTCATTCAATCCTCAAAACTTTAATGCCGATTATACCATATATGATATGTCCTTAATTACGAAAGAATAATCCTCAAGTATGTGATCGGCCTATGGGGTATATCTAGTATTCTTTGTGTATCAATTTATACCAAGCACGAGGTTTTGTCTTTCCGAAATAAGGGAAGACAGAGGTCAATAATAAAGGGTTCAAGGAAGAAGTAATAGAATAGAAGTATCAGGATCAAGGCGTTTAAAGAATTCAAATGGGAATTGTCAAACCAGTTATGGATTGAAATCCTATTTTGGTAATCCTTTGTTCGCATGCTTGTTTTAATACAGTTATGTAACCGATACGATATGTCAGACATGTCTAGGGCAAGTATATTCGTCTACTAATCACTACATATCTCAATCCACATAAAGTAGCATTACGAAGGGCGAATCAAGCGCACTAAGGTTAGCTAGACCTTAATACACCGATTCTGAAATATATTATTGTAGGCCTCCCCAATAATACATATGTCATGAACAAGCTTGATAAAGAATAAGCTTGCAAAACTAGGCTATAAAATAGCAACATAAGTCAAGGTAGTATATGAAATATAAATGCGCTAGATCATGATGAAAGAAGTCACAACATATTTCGAGTCCACAAGAAGTTAAGACTATGCAATCTCCACAGTTATCATACAACCTCATTATCTAAGTCTCTAATCGACCAATTAGGGCATGGACCTCCAAATTCTACCGTCTGAGTAAACACTGTCATCCTTTGCTAGCATACAATTAATGTCATTCAATTATACTACCCAACTTATAAGAATTAAACTAATACTGTGACAATCTTAAGAGGATCCTACAAAATAACCTTGCACATGTAAATAAAACAGAAACTCTTATTAGGGTATATGAGGAAAGATCTTGGTACTTATTAGGGTCTCCTATTGCATTATATAGGTAAGGGTCACTTTAAGTCTTAATCATAGCGCTCATAGAACATGTGTCAATAGAGAGAATGGAAAGGTTACTAGTCTCATGGGAAAGAGAATATAGCTCGTATCGAAGTGGGGGTATAAATTACGTAATTTAATACCAAGAGAAAATCATCGGGTCATAATCTACAAGATTAACTCAAACTTATCAAACTCTAACTACCAAACACAAAATTTTCAAATTCAAGACTACAGTTGTAATACTAGCAACTATGGGTCCTTAACAAGGAATAAAATTACTTGGACTACTATCCGAAGTGTCAGGTGGCACGAATTGAAAGACGGAGAAAAGAAGAACATATTTTAGTTGTTGCTCATTGGCGAACGTTAAGGTCGCAGATGAACAATATATGAAATTAAAATATGGGGCTCTAGATCATATCATGGTTTCCTAAGGTGAAGGTGGCGAGCAATTCTCCGTGTTTGAGGTATGATCCCATGGGGAATGTCATACTTGTTGCTCTGGGCTTCCTGAGGTACTGTCTGCTAATGTCACGACAAGAACCTATATCCTAACACTATCTCCCTATGCACATTAGGTTCAGTCCTAACATTCGATCTCAGATTTCTATTGGTTCCTCAAGACTGGGGTCAAACATTAGGGTCAAATCTCTAACTAGCTCTTAGTAGTGCCTATACTACTCTTAGATCATTCATGACTATAACAAGAATTAATAGTAAATTTATTCTATAGGTGAGGGACGCTAGGGTTCATTAAGCGTTCTACTTAGGGGTGTGTCAATATCCTACCTGTACTCTTAATATGAAGGTTACCCTACTTATCATTCTATCAACAGGGACTTTTATATTCTAGGAGAAGGCTACACTCAAGGAACTAATGAGAAGGCACATGAATCAAGCAGGATGCAATTATTCAACGGAATGGATTGGAAGGAGGATGAGTCATAGTCAGTTGTGGATGAGATCCTATACTCTAATCCTAGGTACAGGCTTGTTCGATCCCTAAGTTGAAATCGAATGATTTAGTCGTAGACCTGCATGGGCCACCATAAAAACCATGTCATGCCCCAGTCCCAAAATATTGAGGGACCAGACACGTGACAATGGCCAACAGCACACACTGATGGACAAACCCAATTTAATGGATCCATCGGGGCTTACTTAAGCTATAGTACAATAATAAGGGTCTAGATATACTAATCTCATCCACAGAAATGAATAGAACAATATCCGAATCAATAAACAAGATCAATCTCAATAAACATAATCTCGGGAAATAACCCGATAATGAGTCTGATACATCTGTCAAGATATAAGAATAAAGATAACCACAACAAATACTGAGTATGGAAATAGTATATACTCAGAAGATACCCTCGGTGAACACTCGTCTACTGAGTCTGGTACTGCTCCAGTGCCTGCTCCTGCTTCTGCTCCTGTATACCTTGGGATAGATCTCGTCTGCAAATCCTGGGGATATAATCCGGATCCAGGTCCTTAGGGGATATAGCAAGGTACAAAATAACTCAAGCCAACATAATACAGTGCAGAAATAAATAAAATAAATGGGGTAAGTATGTAACCATCCATATGAAATGCAAGTGAGAGCATCACTAGTACTCAGGCTGAGCCACTACAAGCTCTGTGTCGGGGAGCCGGTAGCGGTAATAATAAGTAATATTCCTAGCTCTGCTGGAGAGTCTACGGCCTCACAATAGTAATAGATAGATATATAAAACAGCCTGTAGCCTGTGTGTCTCTCCCCACCCAATGTAACCACACGTCTCATGTCCATAACGTCTCATGTACTTGTCATGCAAGATCATAGCTAATGCAATAAGTCATATAGTATCTATGAATATAATGTCTATGTCGAATACTGTCACCCCCACTTTTTGGTTCAGGGGTATTTTCGTCTTTTTGTAATTAATGAGTAAATAATTACCTGATAATCAATTTCTTTAAATTACGGTGATCGTTAATTGATGACTTTGTCCTACGTAAATATCCAGCCCTTTGTACTTCTAATTAATTGTAGAACCGCCTTGCATTTAATTTCAATTAAGCCAACAATAACCTATTTCACGCAAATTACGATCCTTGGCACGGTTATGTGAAAGAGCATTAAGTATACACCTGTTTGACACGACACGTATGATAAACTCATTTTACCCCTTCATGTATATTTTTTCACAATTTTGGGACTGAGAAAGTGCAACATAAATCTCTATTAAACCATGGCCTCCAAACCTTAGACCAATGAAATTGTTACAATTTCATTAAACCCATTCAAAACCTAGCCCATTGGAACATCTCCAAAACAAGCCAAGGACTTTACCTAGTGTGGACCAAGTCAATATAATTAGGTCAACCCAAGTCTACACATATATATATATATAGTATCCCTTTCCCTTTTATTTCTTCCCATCTAACCTAGCTACAGCCGACAGTCCCTTCCCCCTTGTTTTCCCGCCGAACCTAGCCGAACTTCATCCCCTTCCACGTCTCATCTTTCCGTCGACAGAAGGACAGCCGTACCCGCTGTCCCTGAGTGCCAGACGATGCCACACCGAGCGCTGCACTGCCCGATCGCCGGACCCGCTCCACCGCTGAGGGCCGGACCCGCTGCACCGCTGAGCGCCGGACCCGCTGTACCCATTGCCGAGCGCTGTACCCGTTGTCGGACCCGCTGTACCTGTTGCCCGAGCACTGCACCCGCTGCCGACCGAGCCGTCGGATCCCGCCGACAACGCCGCACGCCGCTGACCTCGCTGTACCCGACCGGAGCAGCCCTTCGACTCGACAACGCCGCGACACGCACGTCTCTATTCCGCACGCAGGTTCGAGTTCCTTCTTGCTTATACGTTTACGCATGCATATAATTCCCTTGGAGACCTTCGTACTTGCTATATTGAATACCGGTATATAGACATATATAAACTTGATGAGTACGTAAGTACGTATGAGTATTTGGTATACGTATATAGTTACTCTATGTACCTTGATATATATGTATAAACCATAACGTATGCGAACCTAATTAGTATATACGTAGAGTACATGCATTAAAATAAGATTTAAAATGTGATGTTAGATGTATTGTGTATATCTCCATAGTACCTGGTTAATATGGTGCAAGATATAAATTTTATTAAAGTATATGTATATACAATATCTAATATAATGGTAACTAATAGAAAATTATGTATGTTAGATCATATTATAGATGACTTGAATGTAATCAAGGATACCCTGCAGTTACATCGACTGTGACCCTGTAGCATGATAACAGACTGCCAAATGTACACTGACGTACTGGCAAGACCAAACCATTGACTGTCTGTTGTACACAACAACGACAGACGTGACCACCCCTAGTGTATCCTGTTGTGATCATTATGTTGATTGTGTGCTAGAATAAAGTCTGATGTAGTATTGTATTATATGGCATATCTATAGGACTGTGGGATCATCCAGACGACACCTTGGAACCCGGATATTAGTATTGCCAGCTAAGGACCACAGGCGAGTACATTCTCTGACAGTTTCCATTATGTTGATTATCTCTATAATTCTTGTTGTATAGCGTACATGACTCTGACACTGTCTTTTACACGAGTTAGCATCATTGAGACCTGTCACGAGGAGTCGTGATTGGAATCCGTCGTGCTAGCTGGGGAAACAGGGAAATATTAGTAGTTATGTGATCATACCCCTTACATGCAACATTAGCTCACCCATATTTTACGTCGGTGCGGCCTTACCCTTATATGTCTCATCGCTGTTACATTCTGGTTAGCCTGACCTGTTTGGGATGATCGCTAATCCATGTAATGAGTCATATAGCCCAAGCCGATCACATGATATACTGATGTTTCACACACTTAGTTAGATGATTCTTGACATGTATCTTGATAGATTGATCCTGTATTTCCATATGTTCTATTGCTATTCTTATATGCACTTACATACCAGTTCTTTGTACTTGCGTACACTTGTAGTTCTATTCCTTGTCAGATGCTATTGATGATGATGTTTCTGTACTCGATTCTATTCCAGCACTTGCATTATTTGATTCTGGCGCTTCCCATAGTTTCGTATCTGTATCTTATGCCCTCGAGCATCATTTAGAAACGGAACCATTAGATAGGACTTGCAAGATCATGATAGGAGGAGGCATTATCCTAGTCCGTGATTGTTGCAAGGATCAGAGAGTATCATTGGAAGGCCGAGAGTTGAGTGTGAGTTTACTCGTTATGCCACTTCCGGAATACGATATTGTATTTGGAATGGACTGGTTAAGTAAACACCATGCTTCTATAGATTGTCATGAAGGAAGAGTAGTACTTCGACCACCAGGAGAGCCAGAGTTCGAGATTGCCAGAGGAGCAGAGGAGCGGAGCAGAGGCACTTTTTGCGGAGCCAGGGCGGAAGAAGAAGAGTTACCGCATCCACTTATAGCGGAGTACCTGGATGTATTTCCAGAGGAGTTGCCAGGTTTGCCGCCGGACAGAGACGTTGAGTTTTCTATAGACTTGATACCAGGAGCGGAGTCTGTTTCGTAACATGTCTATAGAGTTAACAACAACGAATTGGTAGAGCTAAAGAAACAAGTTGAGGAGCTGCAAGACAAAGGTTTTATTAGATCCAATTCATCGTCATGGGGAGCACCGGTATTATTTGTACCAAAGAAGGATGGCACGGTACGTATGTGTATCGATTATAGAGCTTTGAATAACCTCACTATTAAAAATAAATACCCGCTGCCGAGGATAGATGATCTTTTCGATCAATTGAACGGAGCAAAGGTATTTTCAAAAATAGACTTGAGGTCAGGCTATCACCAGGTGAAAGTGAAGAAAGAAGACATACCGAAGACCGCCTTTCGAACCAGATATGGCCAGTTTGAATTTACAGTAATGTCGTTTGGTTTAACCAATGCACCAGCAGTATTTATGAACTTGATGAACAAGGTGTTCCACCAGTACCTTGACAAGTTCGTAGTGGTATTTATTGACGACATTCTAGTATATTCAAAAACCCCAGAAGAGCATGAAGAGCACCTGAGAATAGTCTTAGAAACTCTCAGGAGAGAGAAATTATACGGGAAGCTTTCAAAGTGTGAGTTCTTTCTTGAAGAGGTTGAATTTCTTGGACACATGGTGACGGGTGACGGAATTTCAGTTAACCCAAAGAAGATAGAGGCAGTGAAGTCATGGGCTACCCCCAGTACGGTAGCTGAAATCAGGAGCTTTCTCGGACTAGCAGGGTACTACAGAAGATTTGTACAAGACTTCTCCAAGATTGCAGAGCCAATGACTAAGCTGACCAAGAAGGATGTAGAATTTGTTTGGACCGAAGAATGTCAAGCCGCATTCGATGAGCTGAAGAGGAGACTGACAACAGCGCCAGTTTTGACGTTGCCATCAGGGACAGGTGGATTCACTATCTACAGTGATGCTTCAGGAAAAGGATTGGGTTGCGTTCTTCAACAACACGGGAAAGTAATTGCCTATGCTTCAAGATAATTACGCCCTCATGAAAAGAACTACCCCACTCACGATCTGGAGTTAGCGGCAGTTATCTTTGCCCTAAAGCTGTGGAAGCACTATCTGTATGGAGAGCGTATGGAGATCTTCACAGACCACAAGAGCTTAAAGTACGTATTCACACAGAAAGAGCTGAATATGAGACAGAGAAGGTGGTTAGACTTGTCACTACCATATTTTAGAAAAAAGGGTATTTTAGTAATTTCCTATTTAAATAAATATTGTGCATGGTAAATAATTTTTGTTATATTATTTAATTATTGTTAGATATTATTTAATTATTTTGGACTTATTTTAGTGGACCCAACTAGTTTAGTTTGGACCCATGGACCAACATGAATTAATTAGTTAGACTTGGCCCATTTAGAAAGCCCATGGTTAAGAAGATGGATTAAATTAATTAAATGATTAGACTAGAAGCTTCCTTCCTTAATTATTTCTTCATGAGAGGCCCCAAGGGGTACATTGGACATTTTACAATTTGCTTGGGGGAGGGGCTATGGCCGGCCTATTAAAGAGGGGGGGAAATTTCTCTCTCCTCTCATCTCATTCCAAATCTAGATCTAGAATTCTCCCACTACCAAATTCCCTCCATTCCCAATCCAATTCCCTACCAAATTCATTCCAAATTCTTTCCAATTCACCATTAGAGAAGGAGGAAGCAAGGATCTAGAAGAAGGAAGTAAGGATCTACAAAGAGGAGCAAGGATCTACAATTTGGAAGCAAGTTCATCTCAATTGGAGGTTTCATTGGGAATCCATCTCCCAATAGGTATAATTCAGATTTTCTCATTTAAATAGCTTCTAAATCTGAGTTTTAATCATGTAAAATCAACCTATATGTATGTACTACCCATAGGACTTTGTTTTGTGTTCATAGGAGACCCATGGAGAAAGTTATGGTGCTTTTTGTGTCAATTTTGTTGGAATTCCGAATTTACATTTTTTTGTGTGTGTCAATTGATCCTATAGATCAAATTGGACATGAGATTTGTGTTTGAGGCTAGTGTCGTGTCCATATTGGGATACTTGTGGTTCGTATTCCAACTATTTGGTGATACGTGTCATTTGGGGGTTTTCCTCCGACACGGGGCTTTGAACATGTCGTATTTTGACACGGACACATAGATCTATTTTTGATGCTTTGATTTGTTCATAAATATTATTTGTGATCTGTTTGTGTCCTTCGGGGTGCATTTAGTTGTGTGTTGGACTCATGTCGCATGTGTATCCTAGATCTAGTGGGATACGGTGAGATACTCTCCAATTGTGTGTATTTTTGTATAGATCTAATTAATTGTGGTTCAATTCTTCATTTATAATTAGTATATATATATGGATATTAAATATTTATTTTGTGTATTTATTATAGTAATTATTGTAGCATAGATCTATATTTTGGGTGTGCTAATATAATGTACAATATAATATGTAGCTTTCTTGCATGCAAATATATATGTTACTACTTGTTAAATAATATAATTTATACATAAAATGTTTTATAAAATATATTTGTATGTTTAATTGTGTAATTATATTATTTATAATTATTATGTAATTATTTGGATATTAATGTAAATATTTTAGGTGTGCTTCTAGCCATGTAAATTATATGTTCTTTGTTAAATATTTGAAGGTATAAGTTTATGTGTATATTAATATATATATGTACATTTTTGTATTAATGGTTTATATATATATATATATATATATATATACTGTTTTATATATTCTGTTTATATATATATATATATATATTGTTTTATATATTCTGTTTTTATATATATAATTATATATATATAACTTGTTTTAGTGACAGTGAATTAATGACAGTAAAAACTGTCATTAATTAGCCGACTAATAGCAGCCGCTGTAGCCTTCGGGCAATTAATGACAAACCTGTCATTAATTGCAGCAGCGGGAAACAGCAGCTTTTCTGCGACGCTTTTCCGCGACAGTTTAACTGTCAGCGAAAACCAAAGCAGTGGCAGTTTATTATTTGGGTTTCGGTGACAGTCCTTCGGTGACAGTCCCGACTGTCACTATTTAAACTATTTTGATTTAATCCTATTTTATTCACTGTTTTTCAATGACGCTTTGATAGATTTAATGTATATATTATATATTATAATTGTATATATATATATGTATATATATGTGTTTTGTGAGGAATAATAATTGTAATAATATATTATGTTATTTATATAAATGTTGGGTTGTATATATTATTTTAGGGTATATATTAATTGTATTATTAGTATACTTTGTGTGAGTTCTTTTTGAATCTAATTTGATTCCTAAATTATTGTAGTTTATCTCTATATTATTTTATAGATGTCTTGTGAGGTTGACTTTGGGTTTGACCATGTTTGACATTAGTGGACTTTAGAGTTGACCATAGTTGACTTTTACCTTAGAATTGACTTATTGACCTAGAAGTTGCCTAGTTTGACTTGTTCTCTTTCCGGGACCTTGTATTAATGTGGTATTCCATGTCTAGGTTTTCGAGGCACCGAGTCAGACATTTGTGAGACTGTTCATTGGACTTCAGGCGAGTACATTCTCTGATAGTTTCTCATTTATGATATCCTCTATGTTCGTTGTATCTAGTGTAGATATACATGTTCTCTTGACACTATGGTTACACGGATTGGTATATCCGGATCTCGTCATGAGATGTTATTCCTTGGTATATGGTGTATATGGTGCAAGTATTGTTTCATTAGTTATCTTGTACATGTACAGACACCGATTCTCGGGAAGACTAGCTATCTTCTTGGGGAATCTAGTGCCATAACGTACCGTGGTTGGATCTATTATACCAGTCGGGGTGGGGAGTATTTTAGTGTAGATATGTGATCATACCCTCCTTGTGCATGTCTTGTTCCTTGTGAGTGTTGATCATACACCGCACGTATAATCAGCCAGGCCATCATACTCTTGTGCAAGTTCCCAAGCCGATCACATGTTAAAGCTAGTACTCACACACTTAGTCATTAGTATTCTTGTTCCATCAGCATATTGTTTATTATTGTATTTCTTTCTAGTATTTCCTTATTGTCTATACATTCTTGTATCTATTTATGCATCTTGTTTATCCACAACTATTTACTGTTACATAGTTTTTATCATTATTTGAGAACTGCTGTTAGGGTTGTACTCTGCTCCTTTCCTGACTGGATATATTTTTCCAGATGACACTGAGGAGTACCCTACCTATTATGGACCCCAGGATGTTATGGGTTTAGATTCTGAGACCCTGGCTCAAGAGGGACTTATCCCAACTGAGACAGTTGATCCTGGAGTTGTAGCTTTATAGTTTTGTAGTATTCTTTGTACTGGATTTGTCTCCAGCATATTTCTGTAATTTTCTTCAGACTCATTGATGTATTATTTTAGACTCATGAGTTGTATTGTGACTATTCTATTCTTTATCTGATTCGTGCTCATTTCCACCTTAGTTCTGTGATTGAGTATACTATCATTATTGGTGGTTCATTAAATTGTTAGATAGTTTATCTAGACAGCGTTCTACCGCCGATTCTGCGGCGTAGGCTGGGCGTTGTTTCCGACTAGTACCCTTACACCGGGTACGGGTCATGACAAGAATTGATGAAAGACTTTGATATCTCATTACAGTATCATCTAGGGAAAGCCAACGTAGTCGCGGATGCCTTGAGCAGGTACCCAATGTCTATGTGCTTGACTTCGGATAGACACTTATTAGCTGATCTTGAAAGCTTGGAAATTGAGGTATTAGTTCCAGGAGCTGAGATTCAGATGTGGGGACTACAGATTCAATCAGATCTGATAGGCAGAATTAGAGCTGCACAGTATGATGATGAGACTCTAAGGAATATTAGAGCACAAGTTCAGGCAGGATTGATAGACGATTTCACTATTGCGGATGATGGATCCTTACGACATGGCACGAGGATGTGTGTGCCAAGTGGAGAGCTGCACGAAGAAGATTTACAGGAGGCACACCGCTCTCAGTACTCGATGCATCCCGGAGCCAACAAGATGTATCAAGATTCGAGGAAGCATGTATGGTGGTATGGTATGAAGAGTGAAGTAGCACGCTTCGTATCCCGATGTTTAGTATGCCAACAGGTGAAAGTAGATCGACAGAGGCCAGGAGGATTGCTTCAACCTTTACCCATTCCAAAATGGAAGTGGGAGCACGTGACTATGGACTTTGTTTCAGGACTTCCTCGTTCTCTAGGAGGGAAGGACGCAATTTGGGTCATCGTGGATAGGTTGACCAAATCAGCCCACTTCTTACCTTTCAAAGTGGGTACTTCGACGGAAAAGCTAGCAGAGATGTACGTACAGCAGATTGTCAGATTACATGGAGTTCCTGTGAGTATTGTCTCAGATCGGGATAGTCGTTTCACTTCCCATTTCTGGAGGAGCCTGCAGTCTAGCTTGGGCACTCAGCTCAAGTTCAGTACCGCATATCACCCTCAGACAGACGGGTAGTCTGAAAGGACTATTCAGACTCTAGAAGATATGTTACGTACTTGCGTATTAGATCTTGGAGGTTCTTGGGAGGATCATCTACACTTGGTAGAGTTTGCCTACAACAACAGCTACCAGGCCAGCATTGAGATGTCACCATTCGAGGCTTTATATGGACGAAGGTGTCGCATACCTTTATCTTGGGATAATGTTGGAGAAAGAGCCTTGTCAGGACCAGAAATGGTCATGGATGCAGCAGAAAAGGTGAAACTTATCAGAGACAAACTGCGGGTGGCGAAGGACAGACAGCGGCATTGGACCGATAGCCACCGTAGACCCCTAGAGTTTCAAGTATCGTTTGATTGTTTTGTTTGTTTAGATTATTTTGTTTAGATTGCGTGTTAAGATCGTTGTTCTAGGTTGGCGATTTGGTGTTCTTACGGATTTCTCCGACACGGGGCACGATTCGTTTCGGCAGAGGAGGAAAGCTTAGTCCACGATACATCGGGCCCTTCAGTATTCTTGTAAGGGTCGGTGCAGTGGCCTACAGACTCGACTTGCCGCCTGCTCTAGATGGAGTGCATAACGTGTTCCACGTATCGCAGCTGAGACGGTACGTGGCAGATCCTAGTCACGTATTAGATCACTCGGAGATCGAAGTTGGACCGACACTCAGCTATCCTGAACAACCGATGGAGATCTTGGATCGTAGAGAGAAGATATTGCGTAACCAGACTATTCCCTTGGTTCGTGTTGCATGGAGAAATCACTCTCCAAGAGAATCAACTTGGGAGAGAGAGGACGAAATGCGCGAGCGATATCCATATCTCTTCGAGACTTGAGGTATAATTCATTAATAGATTGCTTGTTCTTATGATAGTTAATTTAAAATTTCGAGGACGAAATTCTTTTAAGGAGGGTAGACTTGTCACCCCCACTTTTTGGTTCAGGGGTATTTTCGTCTTTTTGTAATTAATGAGTAAATAATTACCTGATAATCAATTTCTTTAAATTACAGTGATCGTTAATTGATGACTTTGTCCCACATAAATATCCAGCCCTATGTACTTCTAATTAATTGTTGAACCGCCTTGCATTTAATTTCAATTAAGCCAACAATAACCTATTTCACGCAAATTATGATCCTTGGCACGGTTAGGTGAAAGAGCATTAAGTATACACCTGTTTGACACGACACGTATGATAAACCCATTTTACCCCTGCATGTATATTTTTCCATAATTTTGGGACTGAGAAAGTGCAACATAAATCTCTATTAAACCATGGCCTCCAAACCTTAGACCAATGAAATTCTCATAATTTCATTAAATCCATTCAAAACCTAGCCCATTGGAACATCTCCAAAACAAGCCAAGGCCTTTACCTAGTGTGGACCAAGTCAATATAATTAGGTCAACCCAAGTCTACACATATATATATATATAGTATCCCTTTCCCTTTTATTTCTTTCCATCTAACCTAGCTACAGCCGACAGTCCCTTCCCCCTTGTTTTTTCGCCGAACCTAGCCGAACTTCATCCCCTTCCACGTCTCATCTTTCCGTCGACAGGAGGACAGCCGTACCCGCTGCACCGTTGAGCGCCGGACCCGCTGCACCGCTGAGCGCCGGACCCGCTGTACCCGTTGCCGAGCGCTGTACCCGTTGCCGGACCCGCTGTACCTGTTGTCCGAGCACTGCACCCGCTGCCGACCGAGCCATCGGATCCCGCCGACAACGCCGCACGCCGCTGACCTCGCTGTACCCGACCGGAGCAGCCCTTCGACTCGACGATGCCGCGACACGCACGTCTCTATTCCGCACGCAGGTTCGAGTTCCTTCTTGCTTATACGTGTACGCATGCATATAATTCCCTTGGAGACCTTCGCACTTCCTACGTTGAATACCGGTATATAGACATATATAAACTTGATGCGTACGTAAGTACGTATGAGTATTTGGTATACGTATATAGTTACTCTGTGTACCTTGATATATATGTATAAACCATAACGTATGTGAACCTAATTAGTATATACGTAGAGTACATGCATTAAAATGAGATTTAAAATGTGATGTTAGATGTATTGTGTATATCTCCATAGTACCTGGTTAATATGGTGCAAGATATAAATTTTATTAAAGTATATGTATATACAATATCTAATATAATGGTAACTAATAGACAATTATGTATGTTAGATCATATTATAGATGACTTGAATGTAATCAAGGATACCCTGCAGTTACATCGACTATGACCCTGTAGCATGATAACCGACTGCCAAATATACACTAACGTACTGGCAAGACCATACCATTGACTGTCTGTTGTACACAACAACGACAGACGTGACCACCCCTAGTGTAGCCTGTTTTGATCATTATGTTGATTGTGTGCTAGAATAAAGTCTGATGTAGTATTGTATTATATGGCATGTCTATAGGACTGTGGGATCATCCAGACGACACCTTGGAACCCAGATATTGGTATTGCCAGCTAAGGACCACAGGCGAGTACATTCTCTGACAGTTTCCATTATGTTGATTATCTCTATAATTTTTGTTGTATAGCGTACATGACTCTGACACTGTCTTTTACACGAGTTGGCATCATTGAGACCTGTCACGAGGAGTCGTAATTGGAATCCGTCGTGCTAGCTGGGGAAACGGGGAAATATTAGTAGTTATGTGATCATACCACTTACATGCAGCATTAGCTCACCGACATTTCATGTCGGTGCAGCCTTACCCTTACATGCCTCATCGCTATTAGATTTCGGTTAGCCTGACCTGTTGGGGATGATCGCTAATCCATGTAATGAGTCATATAGCCCAAGCCGATCACATGATATACTGATATTTCACACACTTAGTTAGATGATTCTTGACATGTATCTTGATAGATTGATCCTGTATTTCCACATGTTCTATTGCTATTCTTATATGCACTTACATACCAGTTCTTTGTACTTGCGTACACTTGTAGTTCTATTCCTTGTCACATGCTATTGATGATGATGTTCCAGTACTTTATTCCAGCATTTCCTTATTCCAGTATTTCTTATTGCCAGTTAGTTCATATCTGTCTTGTATTTCTTTACACTGTTTTATAGTTTTTATCAATATATGTGGAACTGCTGTTAGAGGTGTATTTTCGTTCAATCCTGACTGGATATTTTTTTCAGAGAATCTTGAGGATTTCTGTACCACGCATTACGGACCCGGTATAGAAGCAGACTATGCACCAGAGATCCCAGAAGAGACTATGCTTCTAGATGAGACTTTGCCTACAACTATTTAGATAATAATTATTTATGCCTGAGTCTTATGGAGGTTATTTCAGTTTATGTTAGACTTATGCTAAGTTTAATTGGAGACTTGTGTTGGACAACTAGACTGTGAGTTATCCTTATGGTTGAGACATGGTGTTTAACTATGTCATTTCTTTTATCTTTTATCGTGCCTTATAGTTATTGTGATTGAGTTATATTGTGAGATCATGGAGATGTATATCATTGACAGGTGTTTAGTTATTTAGTATTACTGTAACCTAGATAACGTTCTACCGCCGATGCTGCGGCGTAGGCTGGACGTACCCACGCTCTCGTGCCCCTATACTGGGTGCGTGTCGTGACAAATCTTGCATCCTATACAGAATTACCATGAATATCTCAGGAAGATTCTGTCTCATAAATAGTATCAAGTGTCCTGGGTTATAGTGTACTTGATAAGACAAGTACGAGAATGTAAAAGGTCACGAATATCCATGTCTAGATGATATTACACAACTCTGCGTACAGTGTTGGCACCCGACTAATAATCGAACGCTAAGTAAGTCACACGGTCCAAGGTTAAGCATGCACACAATATAAATGAATCATAGAAAATATGTGACAAGAACTACAAAGTTTGGCAAGGTACACTTGCCTGGAGTTTGAATACCAACAACTGTCCCTGTGTTAGTGGATCCTGCAGGTACTCCTCTAAAAGCTGTAATAAACATCACCAACAGTCTCAGAAAATATCAAATAGCTAGAAACGCCTGTCCTTAAGTCCAATTTGGACACAGGGGCAAAAATGACAGTTTCGGGTCAAAGTGGGGTCCACATGTGGGCCACTTTGCACTGAAAAACATGTCAGGGTCAAGGGTCTCCAGGATACGCGATTTTGTCACAAGATCGCCCGTCAAGTGGAGCCTGTAGGGCCCACGATACGCAATTTTGTCAATATTCTCATAATCGAACCAAACTTGGGTCACAGGACCAGCGTATTGCTATGAGTCTGATGGCGCAAGTTTTGTTTCGATCCGACGTGTGTACACAAAGTTATGATGTGTTTCAGAATAGGCGGATACGGGGTGTTGTCGGCGGATACGCGTTGATTCTGGTGTGCACGCACATCGAAATCCACTTTTGTGAAATCCTGCACGTCCGTATTGACGGCGCACACATTTCGGTAAAGATCGCCTGCGACCAAGTCATCCCATTTGGCGGGGCGCACTCAGTTCCGGGGTAAAATAGGGCGTTGGTTTTTCTGTTTTTGGATCGCGGTTTACGATCACCACAGGACGCGATGCACCGAGCGAGTTGCCCGGGCATCGAGAGGGTTACACAGTCTACGCGTCAAAACTGACGGAACAAAAAACGAAATAATGAGAAGAGAGAACGGGTTACCTAAACAGGGCTTCGTGGAGAATTTCTCGTGTCCGGGTCGAGTCTGCTGTGTCCGGTCACTGTGTTAGGGTTTAAGATTCTATTGTGTCGGATCCTGCTGTGTCCGTGTCAGCGTCGGTGAGGCGGAGGGGAGCGGCCGGAGATGAGATCCGTCGAGTCAGGGTAGCGAGGTCGGGGATGGGTCGAGCGGGGTGGATAGGGTTCCATCGAGCGGGGACTGGAGGGTGGTGGAGGTAGTCGGGGACGACTCGTCGGCTCCGAGAGGGAGAGGGCGGCTGCGGTGGGCTGTGGGTCATCGTGGAGTACGGTGGGAGGAGGTCGACAGGGCTAGGTTCAGTCGGAGATGGAAGGAGGAGAAAGAGAAGTCGACGAGGAAGAGGGGACTCGGGTGTGGCGAGGTGCAGCGGGGTGGCTCGTCGAGGAAGAAGACGGCGTAGGGGAGAGGCTTACGGCGGCGGTGGGGGTGCAGCTAGGCCGGGGGAGATGTGCACAGCCGGGCGGTCGGCAGGGGAGATGTGCACTATAGACGGTCGACAGGGTGGAACTAGATCGGAGAGACGGGGGAGATGCAGGACAGCGGCCGGAGCAGTGGCTCGGTCAGCCGTCGGAGGTGGCCACACAGTCACTGCGGTCAAGGAGCTGCTGTTGACAGCAGGCGCTGCACAGTAGCTGGAGTCGGGGATGTACTACCGGGGTCGGAGCGGACGCGGGCGGTGCGTCGCCGGAGTCGTGCCGGAGGGAGGTCAGGGAAAGGGAGGTGGCGGTTGACGGCTAGGGTTAGGGTCAGGGTTAGGGATTTTTATTTTTTTTCTTTTTTTTTGTGGAGAAAACTAGGAAAAATATATATTTATACATGCAAAAATTTGGGCTTGGGTTTGACCTAGGAATTGGGCTGGGTCAATGCTCCTTGGGCTTGGCTTCGGCTCTCATGGGCATGGGGATGTTGGGTGTTTGGCACGGGTTTAATTAGGTTTAATTCTACATTAGTTTTTAGGGCTTTAAAAATGCTTCTGGGGTCCAATAAATTCGTAGAAAATTACCCTATGTCCGATTTTCCATTTTACATCCAAAAATATTATTTCCCTAATATTTTAATATTAATTCATATTATTTAAAAAATCTTTTAATCATAAAATACCTTAGTTTTAATTCCAGAAAAATTATAAAAAATTGTTAGAAAATGTTTTAAAAATATTCTAAAAAATTAGGGTTATGACATGATATATCTGTAGAATTAAGGAATATAGACACGGATGAGCTAGTCTTACAAGGGGACCCTTAATCATCTTTATTCGAGAAGAAGATGAGAGTAGAGAATGAGGAAGAAGGGAACAAGGATGGGTGTAATAAGGCACAATAGGTGGTGCTGTTTGGCCAGGACATGCAATAGGAGGAAGAAAATTTGAGCTTAGTTATCTTTAAGGCTACAGCCGTTAGCCAAGAAGGTGATTACATCAGAGTGTAGAGGAGAGTAGGAAGTGGAGGAATACTCGTTCATCATGTGGACCGCTACTCTCTTAACTTAGGAAAAGAGGAAATTTGTCAGGATGGGTCGAATCTTATTCAGGAACCTTTGGCCTTTCCTAATCCCATCTGGCAAGCTAATACTGAAAATAAATCACAAGGTAGTAAAGCTTCTAATACTCGGTAGGATGGTCTCCCCCCCCCCCCCTTCAAGAGAGAGCTTGTGTATTAATAAAGTAATCAAGTACCGTAATTTTTGACTATTTTTATATAAAATGTAAGAGAGACAAATTTGATAGGTAGCTGGAGTAATGTTATAGAGTATGCAAAGAAGTCCATGTGTTATATTATTAATATTCTAAAGTCTAAGATTATATCGATTGCTAAGTTTACCAAGCGAACCCCGACACACACTCCATCCTCTGTTGACACAAAGTTGTCACGGTCAACCTGATTCTAATAATCGTCAAACATCATATCAAAAATACAGATGAAGCAGATACTCAATACAAAGCATATCAACTCCATCAGTACTAAAGATAGACTCTGCCACAGCTATTGGCTTCTATTCAAATATAATCTTTTATTTATTTAAGTCTAGGACTGATATAAGCTGAGTTGCACAGGCAAAACCAAAGTACCTATATCCAGATTAGTCCACTCAAATGAACAAATAACCTATCCACCAAATCAGGCCACATTTATTTACAAAGTCTACAATACTAAAAGATCGAACTCGGGCCGAACTAGGTTACCCTTTTGGTATAAAATCTACCAGTTCAATAGCTCCTGATTTCTTGGCCCAACGGTTGGAAATTTAAATTAAACCCCATCTGAATTCAAGCCAAATTATATTCGCCTACATCCTATAAATAGGATTAGAATTCTTTATTCTAATAACAACTCAATCATTCTTAAGTCTTCTATCCTATTGTGAGAAAACCCCTAAAGCTTTAACCTTTCCATCTAAAGAGCAACTCCCTAGCCTCCCAAGTGCCAAGTACAATCTCAGTCTAGAAGTTTTTAGAGTTGTAAAGAGCTTTGTTCCATCAGTTACTCTCTCGATCAAGCAATAAAGTTGTGAGACTTCGGATCAAACCTCATGGAGTAAAAAAGTGGCAAGCCTTCGGATCAAAGCTTGTGATTCACTATTGATAATTATAGTGGATAAAACTTTGAGCTTGATTTCTTAGGACTGGACTACTGTCACGCCCGAGTTCCAAATATAAGGTACTTAGCCACGTGGCAATGGCCAGTGGGTACACTTCGACGGGCATCCTAATCTAATAGACCCGACGGAGTGCACCTAAGCTGTAAAGTACAATGATAAAACCTAACACATGACACAAAGATAGTGAAACTAAATCTCATCCACAGACATCAGATATATAGAGCACATAGAGGAAATCATAACTTCTAATGTGCAGAAGAGAAATAATACAAGAAATGTATCATAGTACAAATACGAGAAGAGTCACATGGAAACAAACCCATTAGTACAAATACTAAAATGAATGAAAGCAGTAAGATAACTAGGAATTATATCTGGAAGCTAGATAGTAATACCGTCCTATGGTGAAGTCACTACCAGAGATCAAACAAAGTCCACGGGGAAGATCTCGTCCTCTACAACCGGTCCTACTCCTGGATATACACCCAGTCCGTACTCCTCCGGGTAGTCCTTCTCGCATAAGCCTGGAAGGGAACCAGGTCCTCAGAGGGACATAACAAGGTACAAAATATAGCTTGCCATAGTATAACAGAAAGTAACAAGTATATAGTGCATACGGAGGAGTAGTCTAGCATAACTACCTAAGTGAGATACAATTTTGAAGACATTGTTCGAAATGTGGGCTGTCCAAAATAAAACCGTAGCTCCAGACACAGAGACACACGGGACTTACAGTAGCTCCGAGCAAAGAGTCGCATGGGTGATACTACTACTCCGGATACAGGAATACTACCTAAATAGGACATATACAAATATATAGTGCATACGGAGGAGCCCAAATGTCTAGTAATTGTCTTTCCCTTCTAAACCCGTCAATGAGTGTTCGCTGAACCTGAACCTCTATCTAACAGTCTCGTCATACTGAAGTAACTATCAATAATCACAACCCTAAAGTTGTCCCAATTTTTGGTGTAACAGTATCAGGATACAGGAAATCTAGCACGATGACGATGTCTGAATGTGTCCTAGGGTTATGATGTAACCAAGTGTGTACATCAAGGTATTACAAATATCTATCAATCGTTACCAGACGCTATTGACGAATGTCTGCACCCGGTTATGACCCGGACATGAAGTATCGATTCTGATCCAAATTGTGCACAATGCATATAATAAATAAATAAAAATCTGGTAACTGAAATACTGGGAGGCAAGGTACACTTGTCTGGATCCAGATGCTGAAGGTGGGGCTTCGGTACGACGTCCAAGTCCAAAGATCCCGTAGTACCTAGAGACGAGATACAGGCTCAATCAATAAACTATCACGATGCTATTCTAAAATAAGAGGTGATACACATCTAGTATAGGCTTCAATCTTTGTTACCAGCTCACATACAAATATATTCCCCTATCAGTTCATTATTAGTTATCAAGTCCTCAACCAATGAACAACTTACGATATAAAAATACATACTCCTCAATCAATTTCGTCATTAGTAATCAAATCCTCAACCAATATACAACTTAATAATATCACAACACCATTTCAAAATAAATAAACCTACTCCTCACCAACCATCAAAATGCATAAAACCCTAAGATTTCATATCTAGCATTTATAAACCCTAACCCTAACTAAGTTCTATTAACGATAAACAATATTATACTAAACTAGGAGATTGGTGAGGGGTTAGCTCGGTGGCGGCGTGTGGTGGCACGTCGGGGTGTAGGTTGTTGTCCGAATGTAGAGGTAGGCGGTAGCAGCAATGTGGAGGCCGGTCGAGGTACTGGAGGTGATGGAGGATTGCGGTCGTGGTCAAGGGAGACGGAAGCAGGTGGCCGAGGGTGGTGGAGATGTGGTTGTGCTCGGCGGGATGGTGCTGGTGGTGATGATGATGATGCGGGAGGGTGGCAGTTGGCTGGGGGAAACATGGCGGCGTGGAGGAGGTTGGTCGAGGTTGGGTGACCGGTCAAGGTGGGTGGTAGCGAGTGGTGGAGCTGCGGGTTCTCGGTCGAGGGCTTGTGGAGATGCAGCGGGTTGATGGCTACTGCAGTAGTAGCTTGCCGGAGAAGAAACGGTGAGAGGTCGGTTGTGTTGTGGAAGGAGAAGAACAAGAAGAAGAAAAAATGGAGGAGGGGTTCGGCTGGTATAGTAGGAAGACGGAGGAGAGAGAAAGAAGAAGGGATTTTGTATGTTCCTAGGGATTAGGGTCAGCATTGGGAAAGGGGGGTGAAGGAGTGATTATATAGGTGAGTGTGTGGTGAGGATGAGTGGTTATATTTTGAATGGAGGGTCCAGATTTCACATAAAAGAAATGCAAAACCAAAGGGGAGAGAGAGGGTTGATTTGATCGGTCAAGAGAGGGAGAGGGGGGTTCTTTATTTGGTCTTGACCAATAGGGTAGTGAAATATTTCTCCATATTTGTAAATAAGCTCCTTAACTTTTGGGTATTTTCACATGCATGTAAAATAATAGAAATTTGGTGTGGGAAGTGGTGTTTGGTGTTATGTAGGGTAAGGGGATATTGTGTGTTTTGCATGGGCTTAATAAATGGGGTATTGGGTTAAATTGATGTTAAGTTAGGATTAGTCAAATTTGGTATCTCCAATTTAATTAAAATAAAATATCTTGTGCTCTTAAATTAAATAGGGGCACATGGGGTCTCAATTAGGAGTGACACAACTGTCATAAACGGTGTAGGCTTGGTGTCAGTCTTGGATCCTTTAATTAGTTCGGCTAAACGGGTTGAGTTTGTGTCCCAAAATTGATGGAAACGACAAAGGTACGCGACACAGGATTAAAGAATGGATTTTGGGACCGGGAAGTTGTGCAATTAAATTTGAGCATAAGGGATTGTATTTGTGAGTGACGAAAAAGTCCAGCTCCTAGGTTAGCTTGTCAAGTCATGAGTGCAATAATTAGTTAAAAATTATGAGCTATTGTTGGGCTCCGAATATTGCAACAACGGTAGGGTGCACCAAGGGTTAAAATAAAGAACCAGACAACTATAACTAATTTCTAAACCTCAAATATCTTGATGCTACAACAATATTCCTAACCCTATCTAGTATATCTAAAATAATAATAGAGGTGGTTTACATCCTTCCCAATTTGGAAGAATTTTGTCCCTGAAATTAAAAGTAAAGCACGAATGATAGCTACGAGAATTTAAAAGTAAACTGGTAATCGAATGCAGTACGTAAATTCATACCTTGGTCCTCAAATAAATAAGGGAAGCACTGTCGAATAGAATTATCGTGCTCTCAGGTAGACTCGCATGACGAATGATGCTTCCATACAACCCTAACCAGTCGATTAGTCTGACCCCTCAAAATCTTCTCACTGCGATCGAGTATCCCTACTGGCTGCTCTACATATGATAAACTGGGCCCGTCTGTAATCTATGAATGATCAAGCACGTAGCTGGAGTCTGCCACATATCTTTTCAACTGTGATACATAAAATATATCGTGCACTCCTTCTAATGATGGAGGCAATGCAAGACGATAAGTCACTTCGTCAACTCATTCTAATATGTCAAAAGGTACGATGTACCTCGGACTCAGCTTGCCTCTGTCACCAAATCTGATGGTACCATGAGTGGACGATATATTGAAAAATATATGATCACCTTCCTTGAACTCCAAAGGTCTGTGGTGCGCATCTGTCCAATGCTTCTGTCTGTTCTGTGCTGCACGTAGATTGCTCTGAATCTGCTTTACTTTTTCTACTATCTGTGTCACTAACTCTGGACTAAGTATCTGACGCTCTCCCATATCACTCCAACATACCGGTGACCTACACTTTCTGCCGTACAGTGCCTCATAAGGTGCCATCTGTATGCTGTCTTCGTAGCTATTGTTGTAGAAGAATTCTACCAAGTGTAGATGGTCCTCCCAAGATCCTCCAAAGTTGATTATGCACGCTCTCAACATATCCTCTAGTATATGAATCGTACGCTCTGACTAACCATCAGTCTGTGGATAATATCCAGTGCTAAACTTGAGACGAGTTCCTAGACTCTCCTATATACTCCACCAAAAATATGATATGAATCTGGAATCATGATCCAATACAATACTGACAGGCACTCCATGTAGTCGTAGTATCTACCTCATATATAGGTCAGCTAATATCTCTGTCGACTGCCCAACTCTGAAGGGCAAGAAATATGCAGACTTGGTGAGTCGGTCTACGACAACCCAGACTGCACCCTTTCCGCTAGGGCTCCTCGAGAATCCTGTAACGAAGTCCATGGTAATATGTTCCCACTTCCACTCGAGAATGGGAAGCGGCTACAATAGTCCTGCCGTCCTCTGATGTTCAGCCTTAACTTGCTGACAGACCAAACAACTCACCACGAATCTCTCAATCTCCCTCTTTATCCTATGCCACTAGTAGTGTTGTCTCAAATCTTGGTACATCTTCGTACCCCCGGGATAAATAGAATAAATTGAGCTATGAGACTCGGTCATCAACTCCCAGCGTATCTCGCCAATCAAAACGTATAGGCGATCTCCATACCTCAATGTTTCGTCTTCATGAATTCGGAGTCCCGTCTGCATGCCGGCCTTTGTCCTCTCTCGTAGTCGTAGGAATCTCGTATCTGTAGGCAGGGCTGCTTTGATCCTATCAACCAGGGTAGACTGAACCTCTAGACTGGCTATTTGTCCATCCATGCCTATCAATATAACCTCTATCCCGAGCTCCTGAAGGTCCTCTAACAATTGCCGTTGAGTCATCAAAAAGTATGCCACGGGCTTCCTGCTTAAGGCATCTGTTACTACATTTGCCTTGCCAGGGTGGTACTATAACTCTATATCATAGTCTGTCATCAACTCTAACCATCGCCTCTGTCTCATGTTGAGCTCCTTCTGAGTGTAGACATACTTTAGACTTTTTTGATCTGTGTAAATCTCAACACACTCTCCATAAAGGTAGTTCCGCCATAGCTTTAGTACAAATATCACTACAGCTAGCTCTGGATCGTGCGTCGGATAGTTCTTCTTATGAACTATCAGCTATCTCGATGCGTAGGTTATCACCTTATCGTGTTGCATCAGTACACATCCTAATCCTCTCCCAGATGCATCACTATATACTATAAATTCTCTCAATCCTGAAGGAAGTGTCAAAATCGGTATTGATGTCAGATGCTTCTTTAACTCATCGAAAGCTGTCTAATACTCCTCGGTCCAGATAAACTCCTCGTATTTATATGTCATAGGCATATCGATGATTTATTTGATCAGCTTAGTGGCGCATATGTATTCTCAAAGATTGATCTCAGATTTGGCTATCATCAGATCAAGGTACGAAGAAAGGACATTCCAAAAATGGCTTTTTGGATTAAGTATGGGCACTATAAGTTTCTAGTCATGTCATTTGATTTAACCAATGTGCCAACAGTATTTATGGGCATGATAAACAATATTTTCTATCAGTACTTAGATAAGTTCGTGGTGATATTTATCGATAATATTTTGGTATATTCCAAAAGCCAACAGAAGCATGTGCCAGTTCTAAATATAAGGAACTGAGCCACGTAGCAATGGCTACCAGGTACACTTCGACGGGCATCCCAATCTAATGTACCCGACGGAGTGCACCTAAGCTGTAAAGTATAATGATAAAACCCAACACATGACAAAAGACAGTGAAACTAAATCTCATCCACAGACATCAGATATATAGAGCATATAGAGGAAATCATAACTACTAATGTGCACAAGGAAAATAACACAAAAATATATCATAGTATAAATACGAGAAGAGTCACACGGGAATAAACCCGCTAGTACAAATACTGAAATAAAGAAAAGCAGTAAGATAACTAGGAACGGTATCTGAAAGCTAGATAGTAATACCGTCCAACGGTAAAGTCACTACCAGCGATCAAATAAAGTCCTCGGGGATGATCTTGTCCTCTGAAATCGGTCCTGCTCCTGGATATGCACCTGGTCCGTACTCTACTGGGTAGTCCTCCTCGCATAACATGAAAGGAAACCAGGTCCTCAGAGGGACGTAACAAGGTAAAAATACAGCATGCCATAGTATAACAGAAAGAAATAAGTACAATGTCAGTGTAGTCTAGCACAACTACCTAAGTGAGACACAATTATGAAGACAATATTCGACGCTTGGGCTGTCCAAAATAAAATCGTAGCTCGGGACACGGAGACACATGGGACGAACCGTAGTTCCAAGCTAAGAGTCACATGGGTGATACAACTACTCCGGATATAGGAATACTACATAAATAGGACATATACATATATATAGCGTATGTAGAGGAGCCCAAACATCTAGTAACTGTCTTTACCTCCCAAAGCAGTCAACGAGTATTCGTTGAACCTGAATCTCTATCTAACAGTCTTGTCATACTGAAGTAACTATCAACAATCACAACCCTAAAGTTGTCCCGGTTTTTGGTCATGCTGACAGTATCAGGTACAGGAAATCTGGCACGATGACGGTGTCTGAATGTTTTCTAGGGTTATAATGTAACCAAGTGTGTACATCAAGGTATTGCAAACATCTATCAATCATTACTCGATGCTACAGACGAACGTTTGCACCCGGTTATCACCCGGACGGGAAGTATCGATTCTGATCCAAAGCACGCACAATGCATATAATAAATAAATAGAAATTTGGAAACTGAAATACTGGGAGACAAGGTACACTTGCCTGGATCCGGATGCTGAAGGTGGGGCTCCGGTACGACGTCCAAGTTCGCGGATCCCGTAGTACCTAGAGATGAGATACAAGCTCAATCAATAAACTAACACGATGCTATTCTAAAATAAGAGGTGACACACATCTAGCATAAGCTTCAATCCTTGTTACAAGCTCACATATACATATATATTTCTCTATTAATTCGTTATTAGTTATCAAGTCCTCAACCAATGAACAACTTACGATATCACAATACATACTCCTCAATCGATTTAGTCATTAGTAATCAAATCCTCAACCAATGTACAACTTAATAATATCACAACACCATTTCACAATAAATAAACCATCTCCTCACTAACCATCAAAATGCATAAAACCCTAAGATCTCATATCTAGCATTTATAAACCCTAACCCTAACTAAGTTATATTAACAATAAATAATATTATACTAAACTAGGAGATGGGTGAGGCGTTACCTCGGTAGAAGCGTGTGGTGGCACGTCGGGGTGGAGGTTGTTGGCCGGAGGTAGAGGTAGGCGGCAACAGCAATGTGGAGGATCGCGATGGTGGTCGAAGGAGATGGCAGGAGGTAGCCAAGGGTAGTGGAGATGTGGTTGTGCTCAGCAGGATGGTATTGGTGATGATAATGATGATGATGATGAAGACGATACTGGGGGGTGGCAGTTGGCCGGGGGAAATATGGCAGCGAGGAGGAGGTTCGTCGAGGTTGGATGGCCGGTCGAGGTAGGTGGCAGCGGGTGGTGGAGCTGAGGGTTCTCGACCGAGGTATCATAGAGATGCAGCGGGTTGATGGCGACTGCAGCAGTAGCTCGCAGGAGAAGAAATGGTGAGAGGTCGGTTGTGTTGTAGAAGGAGAAGTAGAGAGGAAGAAGAAAAAGAAGAAGAAGAAATGGAGGAGGGGTTCGGCTGGTGTAGTAGGAAGAGGGAGAAGAGAGAGAGGGGGAGGGGTTTTGTATGTTCCTAGGGATTAGGGTCGGCATTGGGAAAGGGGGGTGAAGGAGTGATTATATAGGTGAGTGTGCGGTGAGATGAGTGGTTACATTTTGAATGGAGGGTCCAGATTTCACATGAAAGAAATGCACAACCAAAAGGGAAATAGGGGTTGATTTGACCGATCATGAGAGGGAGAGGGGGTTTATTCATTTGGTCTTGACCAATAAGGTGGTGACACCTTTCTCCATATTTGCAAATAAGCCCCCTAAATTTTGGGTATTTGCACATACATGTAAAATGATAGAAATTTGGTGTGGAAAGTGGTGTTTGGTGTTATGTAGGGTGAGGGAGTGTCGTGTGTTTTGTATAGGCTTAATAAATGGGGTATTGGGTTAAATTGGGGTTAAGTTGGAATTAGTCAAAGTTGATCCCCAATTTAATTAAAATAAAATATTATGTGCTCTTAAATTAAATAGGGGCACATGGGGTCTTCATTAGGAGTGACACAAAGGTCATGAACGGTGTAGGCTTGGTGTCAGTCTTGGACCCTTTAATTGGTTCAGCTAAATGGGTTGAGTTTGTATCCCAAAATTGATGGCAACAACAAATGTACGCGATACAGGATTAAAGAATAGATTTTAGGATCGGGAACTTGTGCAATTAAATTAGAGCATAAGGGATTGTGTTTGTGAGTGACAGAAAAGTCCAGCACCTAGGCTAGCTTGTCAAGTCAAGAGTACAATAATTAGTTGAAAATTATGGGCTATTATTGGGCTCAGAATATTGCAACAACGGTAGGATGCTCCAAGGGTTAAAATAAAGAACCAGACAACTGTAACTAATTTATAAACCTCAAATATCTTGATACTACAATAATATTTCTAACCCTATCTAGTTTATCTAAAATAATAGTTTAGGGGGTTTACACCTAGTCCTCTCAGAGGAAAACCAATATAAATCTTGGTGTTTGCTTTCTCTCACTCTATTGCATATGTTCATAACACTTCTAGTAGTATCACTAACACATGAGATACATTCTAACTGCTAGTAGTTGATTACCATTACATGCTATAAAATTATATTTTAACATGTGATTTTATTCTACTGCATACATAAACTTTATTCACCCCCCTTTAGAGTTTCCATACATGGTCCTACAATTAGTATCAGAGCAGGTACTCTTACATTGGAACTATTAGTAATATCAATTGCTCTATAATTGGTATCAAAGCAGGTACTCTTATATTAGAACTATTACTGATATCGATTATTCAGTATCAGAGGCGGTAGTCTCTTATTTAGTTTCTGATATCAATTACTCCTATAATTGGTATCAAAATAGTTACTCTTATATTAGAACATTTATTGATACCATTTAGTCCTCAATTAGAATCTGAACAGGTGCTCTCTTTATATAAATATTACTGTCACGACCCGTACCCGATGTAAGGATGCAAGTCGAGAATAATGCCCTGCTTACGCCGCAGAATCGGCGGTAGAATGCTGTCTGGGTAATCTATCAAACAATATAAAAAGCCACCAACAATAACAATATACTCAATCACAAATCTAAGATAAAAATGATAAAGAATAGAATAGTCACAACAACTCATGAGTATAAAATAATACATCAATGAGTCTAAGAATACTAACAAAATATCTGGAGACAAATCCAGTATAAAATAATACGAAGAAGCTACTAAACTCGGGTCATCTGCCTCAGTTGGGATAAGTCCCTCCTGAGCCAAGGTCTCTGACTCTAAACCCACAATATCCTGGGATCTATAATGTGTAAGGTACCACTCCTCAGAGTTATCTAAAAAAAAAATCCAATCAGGAAAGGAGCAGAGTACATCTCTAACAATAGTTCTAATCAATGATAAAAATATGTAACAGTAAATAGATGTGAATATACAAGATGCACAATAGATACAATAAGATATATATAATAAAAAAATACTGGAATAAATACACTAATGAGCAATATGTCAATGAACAAGAATACAAATGGCTAAGTGTGTGAGTACTAGCTTTAATATATGATCGACTTGGGAACATGATACAAGATTTATGGCCTGGCTAATCATACGTGCGGTATATGATTAATACTATTGAAAATCAAGACTTGATACAAGGAGGGTATGATCATATATCTATACTAAAATACTCTCCACCCTCAACTGGTATAATAGATCCAACTATGGTATGCTATGGTACGAGATTCTCCAAGAAGCTAGCTAGTCTTCCCGAGAATCAGTGTATGTACATGTACAAGATAATCAATAAAATAAGGCTTGTACAAGATACACCATATACCAAGGAATAATATCTCATAACGAGATCCAGATATACCAATCCGTGAAACCATCGTGTCAAGAGAACAAGAATATCTAAACTAGATACAATGAACATAGAGGATATCATAAATAAGAAACTATAAAAGAATATACTCGCCTGAAGTCCAATGAACAGTATCACAGATGTCTGATATCGTGCCTCGAAGACCTAGATATGAAATATAATATCAATACAAGATTTTGAAAAAAATATGTTAAACTAGTCAACTTCTAGGTCAACAAGCCAATTCTAAGTCAAAAGTCAAACTAAGTCAACTTTAAGTCAAACAATGGTCAACTATGGTCAATTATGTCAAACTATATATTTCTATATTGCATGAGTCTATCTCAAAGATATTGGGTTCAAACACTAGAGTCTAGGTCATAAACTACATCTTAGGATACTATGATACCGTATCTCAGGATACGTAAAAATAATAGGTAAAACATCCTATAAATATATTAAATAATTATTAATTATATAAAATTCTAATTACAAACATTAAATGGATACCTTGGTTTTGAACCAACTTGGTATCACAACACTAAAACATAATCTTGATACCCAAATCCAATACCATGGGAATCCCGAAATACCTTGATACTTACCTTGGTATTTCAAGGTAATATCCAATACCTTGTTTATACTTACTACCCATAAATAATATATGCTAACAACTTAAATATTATAAATATAGTATACTAAAACATAATTAGCAATTAGGAACATATTTACGTATATATTAATATCATATATATAACTATTATAATTAAATATATAATAACTATTCAAAACCGTAGGTCTGTCGCTAAAGACCCCTGCTGACCGTCGCTTTAACTGCTGATACTGCTATTTTTGTGATGAAATCCTGCTGCTGTCGCTGTTGCTGAACTGCTGTTGCGGTTGTTGTTGCTATTTTCGGTGCTGCTATCACTATAGCTGCTACGGCGGTTGTGCTATGTTGCTGTTGTTGCTGTTATCGTGACAAAGAACTGTCACTAAAGCTGCTGTTGCGAATTTCCATCTCTTATATATTTACAAATATATATAATGTAATATAATATAATATATATATATATATATATATATATATATATATATATATATATATAATATATATATATGTATAACACAACTAATAATATATATACACACATACCCGTCCATATACATATATATGTACATAATAACTACATATGACATAACATACATATATATATAGTATCATATATATAACAACACATATACGTATACGTATATATAATCATACAATAATATATATACATATATCAAATAAGTATATATATATATAACAACATATATATATATATATATATATATATATATATATATATATATATATATATTGATAGCTCTTACATATGTAGAATAATAGCTACATAAATAAATATATATATATATATACACATAGGTAAAATAGATACATAGATCTATGACACATCAATACATAAATATATACACAAATATATATATATATATATATATATATATATATATATATAATTACACATCACAATGATTAAGAACACAAGAAAAATAGATCTATAAATTAAATTGCATAACACATGGAGTGTATCACACCCGTATTCCACTAGATCTAGGATACGCTTGCGACACGAGTTCTCCACACATCCAAATATATTCTGAAGGACACGAGAAAGTCTAATATATTATTTATAAATAATACGAAGAGTCAAACACAAATATATGTGTCTGTGTAAAAATGTGACATGCACAAAGTCCCGTGTCGGAGGAGAAACCTCCAAATTAACACGTATCACCAAATTATTAGGATACGACCTACACATACCAATTGTGGACAAAATACTAGTGCTAAATACACAAGTACATTCCAAATTGATCTATAGGACCAATTGACACACACTCGGAATTTTCCCAAAATTGACACAAAAAGTACAATAACTTTCACAATATGCCTCCTATGAACACAAAACCAAATCCTATGGGTAGACTATGCATATAGGTTGAATTATAATGGTTAAATCTCAGATTTAGAACCTAAATTAAGGGAGAAAATTGAATTATATCTATTAGGCAATGGATTCCCAATGAAATCTCCAAATGTGATGAAATTGGTCTCCAACTTGTAGATTATTGCTCCTCTTTATAGATCCTTGCTTTCTCCTTCTAGATCTTTGCTCCACTAGTCTCCAAGGGTGATTTAGGAAGGAATTGGGATAAAATTTTGTAGAGAAATGATATAGAAATGAAGGAATTTGGTTAAGGAAAATTCTAGCTCTAGTTTTTAAATGAAAAGAGGAGAGAAAAATTTCTCCCCTCTTTAAATATAGGCTGACCCCCCTTTCCCCTTCCTCAAGTCACTATAAAATATCCAATATACCCCTTGGGGACTCTCATGAAGAAATAATTAAGGAGGAAAGCTTCTCGTCTAATGGTTTAATTAAATTAATCATCCTCCTAATCAATGGGCTTTCTAAATGGGGTAAAATCTAACAATTAATACATGTTGGTCCATGAGTCTAAACTAAACTAGTTAGGTCCGCTAACACAAGTCAAAAATAAATAACTAACATCTAAAAATAATTAAATAATACAACAAATAATTATTTAATATGCATAATATTTAATTAATTATTAAATGACTAAAATATTCTTTCCTAAAAAATATGGTAGTGATAATTACTGATATCATTTTCTCCTCAATTTGTATCAGAACGGGTACTCTTTATATAGGAACTATTGCTTATAATCAAAGCAAGTTCTCTTGATTACCGGATTAACATCCGAAGAGTATAACACATGGCAAAAAACAAGATCACTATTTTCCATCAATGGTGAAAGTGAACTACTTGATAAGCCACCTATTTTTAACAACACTAACTATTTATTTTAGAAAATACATATGAGTGCTTTTCTAAAATCTTTTGTCTTTAACTTGTGGACTTATGTTACTAATAGTTACAAAAGAGTTGACAAAGCAGATAATAAATATACCGAAGATGAAAAGAAAGCAGCAAGCGATGATGCAAAGACAATGTACATCTACTGTACTTTAGGAGAAGACGAATTAAAACTTATCTCCAAGTGCAAAACATCATATGAGATATAAAAAATGCTGGAAGCAACCTATGGAGATAACGAAGAAGATAAAGAAGAACCTCATAATATTGCAAGCTTGTATCAAAATAAAGAAACTACATGTACAAAGAAAGATACAGACATTCAATGCAACAATGATGACAGCAAGAAAGAAGATATTGCAAACCTATGCCCAAGTAAAAGTCCAGCAATCAATGCAAGCATCCAGTACGAGAATGACAAAAACCTTCAATATACGACAGACTTGTGCTTAATGGTAAGCGAGGTAAATAATGACTCTCTAGTAAAAGATATTCCATATGATAAATTATTTGATACTTTTAATGATTTATTTGAAGATTATAATAAGCTTAAAAATAACTATAAGCAAGCTCAAAAAGATATCAAATCTTAGCAGCTTAAGAATGATCATCTTATTTGCTTACTTAAGGAAGCTAGAGAAAATTCCTTTTTGATGAATCTATTGAAATCTCCAAACTTGAGCTTAGCTTACAAGAAGCTCTTGACTGCTTAGATGAAAGCAATCAAGAAAATGCTAAACTTAAGGAGGACTTAAAACAGGAAAAGGAGAAGTACTCTAATGCCTCACTTAAGATATATACTCTTACTGCTAAATATGATGATTTATATGCCACCTCTAAAAAGTTAAAGATTAGATTAGAAAACAGGTCTTACAACCTACTATTTAGTCTAAATACGAGACACATGGCTAAACAAAAGAGCACTCATAACACGACACCAGTAAGCAAACCAAATGTTCCATATTATCATGCATGTAGAACACAACATACTTCACACAATCATGTATTTTATTACAAATATCCATGCAAGATACGTCACACTACTACACATACTCATCCTTCAATACCGAACACAATGTCTATGTTATATGTCATTATTATGGTTTAAAAGGACACATTACTCATCAGTGTAAGGCTAGAAAATTGGTTAAAATGAATATGTATAAGTGGATTCCTAAAGCTAACAAATACGGATCCAAATTTTGGATACCAAAATCTTGTTCTAATCAAATATGTGGAACGATTTGTGGCAAGACGTAATGATAAAGAAGAAAGTTGGTGATTGCAAAAATCTAAAAGGATATTCTCATAAGCAATTGCACCAACAACGAAACATGACTATTAAGTCATTATGGTAAAACAATTTTCATATTTATAATAGTATTCTGTACTCATTCAATTCATTAAAATATGGTAGTATAATTATTCTTAGACTATGTACAAAGAAAACTCTTGTTAAATAATTCTTCAATATTATGCTCTAAAGGTATATAAATTATTGTTAAAAATCCTAAAGGGTCCATCTGTCAACAAGGTGTAAACAGCCTTAAGCGACACTGTACTTAAGTGTCTTCGAACCACCGCTAGCTGGGAACCGGCCCCTACAGCTAATTAATAATAACAAAAATACATCACTGAGTAATGATATACAAAGAGGAATTTACAAACATTTCCTAAGTAGAATTATCATTCATTTAGTAATTGACTGCATATAAATTCTTTTAAATGGCTTGTCTAAAAGCAATGATTGATAATAGCCTATCATAGTTATAGACCTCATATATTTTATACTTGTATTATTATAAGATCACTTATATATTTTTCATATAACTATTATATCATTCTACAAAAACATATTTTCAAAATCCTGAGCTATCAGAACTCGGACAGAGTTCGGTACGAACTCGGTCCAAATTTGGTTCAAGTATTTTTATATAACAGCAGCAGCTACGGATTTTATCTCATTACTTCATCCTCTCAAACACTTCTTCCGAAAACCAAGAATAAACCCTTTTCTCGCAAACCTTAGTTTTGTGATCTCCTTCCACAAAGGTTTTTTCTTTCTCAACTTGAGATCTAAGGCTCATGGTGAAATTCTCCTTCATCCCCTTCAATCTTGTCAAGGTATAATCTTTATATTCTTAAACCCTAATTCATGGCTCCTAAATTTGGAAAATATAAGAGAAAAGCAAATAAAGCTTTCTCTTCTCAACCCTCTAGTGATGATGCAATATATTCCTTATTTTCTCCTAATATTCCAAACCTAGGAGAATATGATGATTTTATTTTTACTTCTATTGATTCCTCAAATCTATGGTTCAATGACTTTGTGCAAAGGAATATTTGCAAGGGCAAACCTATTAATTTTACTACTTCTCATGCCTAAAAACCTAAACTTGTAGAATTCCATCTTCATCGTCTAGTCAAAACTAGAAAATCCATATATTTGAAAGCCATTCGCATATTTTATTGTAATCTATCTCATGATCAATAGTCTATCTCTTCGAGAGTGGGTGGGATCGACATTGAATTTGACGATACAACTTTGGGTAAAAAATTTGAAATCCCTAATGAGGGAGATGCCCTAGTTGAGATCGACAAACTCAATCCTAGAGACAACATCACTCTTAATTCTTTTGGTGATATACTTTGTGCCCCTCATCCTTGTCCAGACAGAAAGTTTCATGCTCGTTATTTTAACCAATATTTTTATAAACTTTACCGTATCATATACTCTGCTATCATTCCCAAGCAAACCTCCAAAGATGATATTACATCGAGGAAGATGCCTGCTTTATATCCCTTCTACACATCCACTCCCTTTAGCCTTCCTAAAACTATGATTTGGTAGATGATTGACTGTTATAAACACAAACGTTAACTTTCTTATGCCATGTATCTACCACTCATCTTTGAGCACTTCCACATTCCTATGGAAGAACCTACTTATCTATCTGACCAATGCCTGCAGGATTCAACCTATTTCTCTCGTTCCTGATGAGGATGACTCATCCAGTTCTGATTTTGATGCTCCAGCTGATCCAGCCCCATCTCCTCCTACTCCAACTCCTACTCCATCATCCTCTGCATAGCCTGCTACCTTGGACTCTATCCAAGAGATGTTCCGTGAGTAATTCAGGTTACAAAATGAGATGATAGCTGCTCAACACCTGGAGCAGAATACTAAATTATTACTCAACTTTGCGAGGAGTCTTATCGTACCACTATTCAGGCTCACACTTTAGCCAACTTCCTAGCAGATGTTCATTATCACCTAGCCCATCATCCTACTGTACCTCACCCAGTGGCTCATGATCCTTCCCGCTCAGGCTATAGGATCGATGACCCATTTGTTTAGTAGTACTTTGACCCTATCGGAGCATACTTTGATGATCATCTGCTGATGCTGCTGCTGATGATGATGATTTATGATAGTTTCTTGTGGCTTTGTGGATGTATTAGTTTTTCTATTTCAGTGTACTAGAAACATTTGCTGAAAAATGTTCGTAAAACTTTTATGCTATTTTAGTTACTTGAATCTAAATATTTGCCAGTATTATTACTTATTAAAATAATACATGTCCTTATCTTTTTCCAATTTGTCATAATCACTCATTACGTGGGAGTTTTTATTTTCCACCATGATATATTGACAAAGGGGAAGAAATGACAAAATATGATAACAAAATGTTCGATTATAGCTAATATATGGTTGATAACATATAACTGTGATATATTTTGTTGATATATTTGCACCTAATTTTTTATAAAAAATGACAAGTTACAGGTCATTCAAATGCTCCCGTTCAAAGAAAAGATCTACTTATGGGGGAGCTTTTTCTAAAAAGCTAGTTTTTGACAGAAAGATTTACGTTCAAAGAAACTTTATCTATATTTCAACTATTTGTATCAAAGGCTACATCAGACACACCATATGTGTATTTTGGCATATTTCATCAATTATCATAAAGGGGGAGATTGTTGACACAAAATGGTCACAGTTAATCTGATTCTGATAATCGTCAAACATCATATCAAAAATACAGATGAAGCAGATACTCGATGCAAAGCATATTAACTCCGTAAGTACTAAAGACAGACTCTACAATAGCTATTGGTTTCTATTCAAATGTAATCTTTTATTTATTTGAGTGTAGAACTGATGTAAGCTGAGTCGCACTGATAAAACCCAAGCACCTATACTCAGATACCTAGTCCACTCAAATGAACCAAAGAATCTATCCACTAAATCAGGCCACATTCATTTACAAAGTCTACCATACTAAGAGACAGAACTCGGGCCGAACTCGTGCGGAACTCAGACCGAACTCGGTTACCCTTTTGTTATGAAATCAACCAGTTCAATAGCTCCTGATTTTTTAGTCCAACGGTTGAAAATTTGAATTAAACTCCATTCAAATTCTGGCCAAATTCTGTTTGCCTACACCCTACAAATAGGATTGGAATTCTTTATTCTAATAATAACTCAACCATTCTTAAGTCTTCTATCATATTGTGAGCAAACCCCTAAAGCTTTAACCTTCTCATCTAAAGAGCAACTCCCTAGCCTTCCTAGTGCCAAGTGCGACCTCGGTCTAGAAGTCTTCAGAGTTATAAAGAGCTTTGTTTCATCAGTTACAATCTCTATCAATATGTGAAGTTGTGAGACTTCATATCAAACCTTGTGGTGTAAAGAAGTGGCAAGTCTTCAGATTAAAGCTTGTGATTCACTATTGGTGATTATAGTGGATACAACTCCGAGCTTGAGTTCTCCGGACTGGACTAGTCATCTCAGAGGGAACCCAGTATACATGTTTGTATTTGCATTTGCTTTCTCAAACTCTATTGCATATGTTTATAACACTGCTAGTAGTATCACTGACATATGAGATACATTCTAACTGTTAGTAGTTGATTACCATTACATGCTATAGAATTATATTTTAACAGGTGATTTTATTCTGTTGTATACATGCACTCTATTCACTCCCCCTCTACAGTTGCCATACACGGTCCTACATCCTCAACCTTGACGGTGTTGATGTCTCGTATATGGGTGATATGGGATACCAAGGTTTGGCAAAAAATATGATTCGGTGCTCTGACCAATTCCTCACCATGAAATTCATCAACAAGGTTGCCTTTAAATTATGGTAGGAGCGGTATATAGGCATAATGATCGAATCAAGAGACTTGGGTTATGGAGAGATAATATTATTACTAGTACACAGGTTGGGTACAGATAGCCACTGGTTGTTGTGGGAGACTTTAATGTTATTTTATATACGAAGGAAATGAAGAGTGGTCAGTTGATTCAATAAGAAATCCTTTTGGAGTTTTAATGTGGTCTTTTATCCTCGGGGCTTAGGTACATAACTAAGATCAGCACATTTGGCCTTGGAACAACCGAGTACCCTTAACCAGATTATCATCCAACTTGATCGTGCTCTTTGTAATAGGAGGTGGTTAGATACTTTCCAACTTTATAGGGCAGAATCCTTACCCCAAAGAACAAATGAACACTTCCATATTGTCATCAGATTGGCAGATCTACTGATAATCAAAGGGAGGCCTTTGAAATTCAATAATGCCTGGATTCATATAGAGGGTTATAAGTAGGTGGTCAAACAAGGTTAGGGGAATGGGAAGAGTGTGTCTACTCAATAAAAGATCGTATATAAGTTGAAGTCTATTAAAGGAATTCATAAAGTCTATAACAAGGGAAAACCTTCTATTCATCTCCAAGATCTGGAGGCTAAGCCGACAGGCATTCAACATAGGGTTCACTTAGATTTACTATACCTCGTCCTCACGGAAGGTGAGGTTGCTCTCCAAGATCTGCTGCACAGGAAAATATTCTTAGATGAGGTCTAAGTCAGACAACAGGCTAAATACAATTGGATCAGAGATGGTGATAGGTGCTATAAATTTTTCTATGCCAAGGTGAAAGCTAGGCAGCATCAAAAATTCATTCATCGATTGCTTGATCCTAACTGGGTGCTTATTACTGGGGATAGTGGTATTAGGTATGAGACAGTTTATTTCTACCAAGATCTCTACAACCAAAACTCCTACTCGTTCATTTTTTCATACTTGTAATTTAAGAAGTTGTATCTGGGCGAGAAAACTATGTGGTTTGGGTCCTTTGAGGAGATATAGCTTATTATTAAAAAGGCATATCCTAACAAATTATTTGGGCCAGATGGTTTTGGGGCTTCTTTCTTCAAAAAATATTAGGATACGATCAAGGAGGATGTTCTTGAAGTTGTGAGGGATTTTTTCAACTCTAGTAAGCTACTTAAAGTGCTTAATAATACTTTTGTGTGTTGATTGTGAACGTGGAGGGAGCAACTTCACCAGGAGACTTCAGTCCTATTGCGTACTGTAAGTTCTTATACAATATCATCACTCGCCTTATGTCTAACCATATGAGGGATATCATGCAGGAGCTTATCTATTCTAATTAGATGGTTTTTATCAAAGGTCGCTCAACCTCAGAGAACAGCTTCTGGTCTATGAGCATGTGAGGGACATTAATAAAAAAGAGGGTAACAAAATGTGCCTAAAGCTGGATCTCAGGAAAGCTTATCATTTGGTCAATTAGGACGTCCATTGTCATATCAAGCTCTATAAATTGATATCTTGAATATATCTTTGTTTGGTATTGAGATGAATATTAAATCTTTTTTAAAACGAGAAGTATTGGAAACTCATTAACTAATATATTTTTATAATATTTTTTCTAGGTGTCAAAGTGTTATAATAATTGCGGTTATTTATAACACTTTCATAAAAGTGTTATATATGTGCATTCCAATTATATGCTTTAGAAAGTAAGTGTTATATATGTGCATCCCATTTACAATGGTTTGGAAAAAAGTGATATATATGTGCAACACATTTACATCACTTTTTACAAGTTTATTTTACGTGCAACGCATATGAATTTACAAGTTATAATAATAAAAGAAATTTTGAGTTACCCCCTTTGTTTTATCATAATTCAAGGTGCACCCCCCCGAATTACCATAATGCATAAAATTCTCCACTTTTAAGGGAAACTGTCAATGACTAATGATCAACTCCTTTAACCCCCACCCCTCTCCCTCCCCCCTACCCCACCACACAAACACACACATTTACGACCAAAATACCCTCAAATAAGTGGGATGCCCCTTAAATTAAGATAAAATAAGTGGGTCCAACTCAAAAAAATTCTTATTTATTTATATAGGTTAAAGGAGTTGACTATTAGTCATTGACGATTTTAGTTAAAAGTGGAAAATTTTATGCATTGTGGTATTCAGTGGGGTACAACTAGAATTATGGTAAAATCAGTAGGGACAACTAAAAATTTCTCAAATAATATGTATTTAAAGGGGAAGTTAGTTTAGAAATAACAGCATTTCAAAATTCATTTATTGCCTAATTTGTATTTAAATACTTCTCTACTATTATAAGGTGGCATAAAAACGGCTCAAAATTGAATCGTCTAAGCCGGTTGTAAATACTCCATTAATTATTTTATAAAAAAATAACTAATTATTTAACTACCTATTATGACTTACTTATAACTAAATAACTCTAACTCAAGTGGTTAAGGTGGGAAGCATTTTTATTTGTTGTCTGAGTTCAGTTGCTAGGAACGATAGTATTTATAATAAATTTATATTTAATTTTTTTTAACAGTTCATTTTTACACACGTGTAATGCACGTAAACACTACTAATTCACTATTAATTTGGGATAAAGACTTTGTCGTCATCGTTGTATTAAATTGTTTTTCGATTGTGGCAGTATAAACTAGAAACTTAAAGAGCACAGTCACAATTGATGTTTTTCATCTTAACATAATAACCCTTAGAGACGTTTGGTACACGATTTTTTTTTTCTTTTTATTGCCGAACAATTTTAAGGTGGAAATATATTATCATGTTTATTTAGGCCATAAAATTTTATTACCAAAAATTATGAATATCCGGATAAATAACTTATCTACGAATCATGAAAATCATTTCCTTAGGGAGCGTTTGGTACGAGATAATTTTTTTATTTCAGAAAATATTTAGGGTGAAAATCTACTACCATATTTTTTTAGGACATAAATAAATTATTCCCAAAAATTAAGAATACCCAGGTAAATAATTTACCCACGAAACATGAAAATCTTATCCCATAAGAATAGGTGGGTATATTTTTTTTGCCAGGGCAATTTTTTTATTTAAGCATTTTTTCTTCTTTTTTCGTTTTTTTATCTTTTTTCGTTTATGATTTTTTTTTTGCTCCTTTTTGTCGTTTATGATCTATTTTTTGTCGTTTTTGTTGTTTAAGTCTTTTTTTATCGTTTTTAGTCATTTTTTTAGTTTTTGATCATTTTAAGTCATTTTTTGGTTTTTTTGTCATTTTTGTTTATTTTGATCGTTTTGTCGCTTTTTTGTCGTTTATGATCGATTTTTTAACGTTTTTGTTGTTTTAGTCTTTTTTTTATCGTTTTTAGTCAATTTTTGTAGTTTTTGATCGTTTTACGTTATTTTTTGAGATTTTTAGTTATTTTTGATCATTTTTACTCATTTTTGTCGTTTTTGATCGTTTTAGTCACTTTTTAGTCTTTTTGTCGTTTTTGATTATTTTTGTCGTTTTTAGACGTTTCTAGTTGTTTTTGATCATTTTTTTTTATCGTTTTTAATCTTTTTAATCGATTTTAGTCATTTTCAATCGTCGTTTTTGGTCGTTTTGAACATTTTTAGTTTTATATTTCATTTTTTTTAGTTGTGTATTGGTCTTTTGTCATTTTGTCATTTTTTATCATTTTTTCGTTTTTTGTCGATTTTTTTGTTTTTGATTTTTTCGGTTTTGATCGTTTTTCTTGTTTTTCTTGTTTTTTTTTTTTTTTTGATCTTTTTTTGTTTTTTTTCATTCTTGTCATTTTTTTTTGTTTTTGTTCTTTTTTTATTTTTGATCATTTTTTCGTTTTGGGTCATTTTTTGTCATTTTTTCGTTTTGATCATTTCTTTGTTTTTAGCTATTTTATTGTTATTTTTTTCGTTTTTTCGTTTTCGTTTTTTTATCTTTTTTTATCATTCTTTTTTCGTTTTTATTCTTTCTTTTTTTGTCGTTTTTGATTTTTTTTCATTTTTTTCGATTTGTCATTTTTTCATTTTTTGGTTTCTTTTTTTTATTTATTTATTTTTCATTTTTTTTTGCTGGTTTTTTCATTTTTTTTCTTTTTTCGTTTTTGGTTTAGTTTTTTTTCTTTGTTTTTCCCAGGAATATCTGTAAAGTTACCAAACATGGAAATATAATTTTTCAAGAAATTTAATTACTTGGAATTAGATCTTCGGGAATATAGAATTATAGCTCGCTCTTTTAGTTTCTTTTCTTTCGATGCATGGTTAGGGTGCTAAGTTCTGCTCGGGTGTAGGTCTGCAGCCCCGATACTTGTTTGGTTTAAGGGTTGCGGTCCCGATCCATAGTAGTTCATATGCCCTCTTGCCGCACGTCGTCTTACTTTTCTTTTTAAGCATTTTTGTTATCAGTTCTTACAGTTATATTCTTGGGACAAGTACATTAGTACCGTACAAGTCTCGATCTGCATTTATTCTTATTTCTCTCTTTTCTGCTAATGTTGTGATATATTTTGTCTATTACCTTGAGCTCCTTTGTGGTACTTGTTGCTTGGGGTTCTGACCCCACTGATTTTGTATAGCCAGATTATCCCGCGGAGAACCAAGATCCACCGCACATCTAGTAAATGGCTCACACTCGTAAGATTGCGATCGAAGCTCGCAAGTGGATTTTTTTCCTTCACCCCTCGTCTTGATTACTTTATTTTGTTGTTTTTAGCTGAGGGCAGAGTTAGCTCCTTATATTTTTGAGACTACGGTTGACATAATGAATATATTAGACCATGGCTGGTATATTTGATCATGTATTATTATACTCTGCTAATGCAGCATTTTGTATTCACTAGATTAATGATCATATGTGACAAATAATTTAGGATGCCTCTTTACTTTCATGTATGATATACTCTTGTAATTGTTGTTGTTGGATTGAGATACTAAGATCTGTCGGCCTTAGGACTGACGTTATAATATGCTAGAGTTCGCATATATGTCTTCATGATAATCTTAACACATTGCGGCTTACTTCAATATTTTGCAACGTGCGGTTGGCCATGTCAGTCCTCGCAATTACCCAATATTCTAGGAGCGGGACGTAACAAGATTTTATTGGTGGCCCATACAGGCCTATATTTCAGACTTGTGGGAGGACTCATCTTGTTAGAATCTCAATCCTCTATTTTTTTGACTGAACTCTACTTGTAACTTGTACTTCTCACTCTCCTTGAACTACAAGCTTGCTTGACATGATTGTTCCATTCTCGTCTCTCATTGATATCCTTGTGTCCTTATCCTTCAGGGATACCCCACATGCTCTTCCTTACGAGGGTTTCGTTGAACCGATAACTCCAGCAGATCCAGTAGGCCAGGGCCAAATTTTGATATTGGACCAAGGGCAAGCATCAGTAGATTTTTATCAGTTGGCTCCGCAAGTCATGCATACCCAGCCAGCACATTCAGCTCCACTAGTCTTGCCGAGATGGCCAGTTCAGCCTTCCCTACCGATCATACTAGTTTAACCAACCCATACAGTACCGCCAGTTCTTCTAGTACAACCAGGACAGGTAGGCTAACAATCCATGTTAGAAATGATCCAAGCCATGATAATAATACAGAAATAATAACAGCAACAACAACTCTAGCTTTAGCAACAAGTGGTCCAACTCTGCCAGCAGTTTCAGTACTGGCAAGAATAGACAAACACTACTCATTGCCAGGGAGTTAGAGTAAAACTAAAAAATTATGGGCATTATACTCACAACACGGTGACCAATGTTAGTCGTATACGCCCGACCAAGTACCTCGTCACAGCAGATACAATTTTAGCAGATTCTTGGCTCCAGGACTTTGAGGCCATCATGGATGCAACCAAGACCCCATATGATGAGAAGGTAGTAGTTGTAAAGCAATAATTATCAGATCCTGCCGTAGATTGGTGGAAAGCACAAGAAATGGTTCTTCCAAAATCCATTGACTGGAGGATGGTCAAGGAACACTTCCAGAAAAAGTATTTTTATACTACCGCCAAGTTCTAACACCAGCAACAGTTTATCAACCTTCGCCAGAACACAAGATTGGTCAACCAGTATGCGACCGAGTTTTGTCGACTCAGTCAATTTTTTTCCTATATGGTAGCTTCCGAAGAGGACCGAGTTAAGAGATTTGAGAAAGGGTTACATCTTGAGCTTCAGCAGTTTACGGTGGGTCATAATTATAACACCTACGATACAGTACTCAGGGCAGCTAGGTCCCAAGAACTTGTCAGCCAGAGATTAGTAGTAAAGGCCGGAGGCCAGAAGAGGTCACACTCATCCCTGAGAGGCATCCGTATTCAGTCCTCACCTCCAGCACTAGCAGTCAGAACTCCTCATCCGCTAGTACCTCCAGCCTCAACAGTAACATCAGTGCAATCTACCAGACAGTCTGTATCAGTAGGATGCATCCACTACGGCAAGACAAGGAACACCAGAGATTAGTGTAGGAGGGACGATGCACAGTGTCTCAAATGTAGGGCATCCAACCACATGATTGTTTTATTTCTTCTTCTATATCAAGAGGCTTCTTCAATCCAAAAGTTACCAGCTCCACCTCAGGCAGCGACTGAAGGCCCACGAGGACCAGCATTAGCAGTTCGACCACTAGCCCAACGACCTATCCCGACGCAGACCCAACAGTTCCAGCATGTAAACTCCCTCGACCAAATTTAGGTCTAGTTAGCTTAGATAGAGAGACTAGGGTTAGTTTGAATCAAATTAGAATTAGAACACAGTATTTTAGATTTATTGTGCAATATTTGTATCACTTTGTACACCTTATCGTTGCTTCGATACTTGGAGCGCTACACTAGCATTTGCCTCCAAATAAATTTTACATACTTTTTTTAGGCGTGCCAACCTTCCATTCTGACCCTTTTGTAACTTATAAATACTCTCTCTTGTACTTTATTTTAGTCGGATAATATTCGTTATAAACGTCCATTTTTAAATCCAAATAAATCCAACTTTGCATCTTTTTCTGTACCAATCGAAATGGAGACACAACCTCAATCCGTTTTGTGCAACCCAATTTATGACAATATTCTATTCTGAGTCTACTATGTCTATGACACTTGTGTCATATCCAATTTTAACCATATATATTTCTAATTAATTAAAGAGCACCACTTACACTAATTTAATTAAATTGGTGTAAGGACCCAACCTCACCTAAAACTAGACCCAACTCCAACCCAAACCCCCACTCACACCCTCAAGGTTCATACTAAATATCACACACCATTTTAACCCACTATATCACACCAAACATGGTATTTTTCCTCATCCAATCCCAAATTTTATCACTTGTGCAATTTCTCAATTGTTAGGGACCTTTATACAAAAATGCAATAAGGTGTCCACCCCTCATTGGATCCACTCCATGAAGAAATCATCCTCCCTCTTTAACCGGTATACCCAAAATTTCTCCCCCATTTGTTGTATTTCATACAACTTTATTACCTTACATCTTCACCCTCCATTTCAAACCCCTATCATCCTAGCCACTTATTCATCATGTGGAGGCTTCCCTCACCCCTAGAAATAACCCACAGCCGGCCTTAATCCCAAGGAGAACACCCCCCCCCCTCTCTCTCCTACATATACACCCTCTCTCACTCCTAAAATCACAGCTATATCATCTTTAACCCGAAACCCTAGAAAACCACTATACCTTCATCAACAACCCGGGCACCACCCTTCACCCAGCCACCACCCTATACCCGGTCACCTCCTCCTTCAACCCGACCACCTCCTGTACAGCCCTGCCGCCTCATCCACGACCTTCCTCCTCCGCCTGTCCCCCCCTCGATATTAACCCGCCGTCACAACACCACCGCCAGCCATCTCTGCCTCCTCTATTCACCTCATCACCATCACCAACCCACACCACCCGCAACCCGACTCCTCTCCTTCCCAATCACCATCCACGGCCACCCTCATCACCATTTCTATCGCCACCAGGATCACCATCTCCACCGCCACTATCGTCACCATCACCACCGACATCATCGTCACTACCACCATCAACAACACCATCATCATCATCACCAACACACCCCCGTAGACACCACCCAACTCCCCCTTCGTTCATCGCCACCACAGTAACCCACCTCGACTCCATTAATCTCTACCACTGTTATCCCCACCTCACCGTCTCCACCACCATCAACAACCATCATCGCCACCACCGCAGCATCAACCTAGTCACCAATATCACCATTAGCAACATCATCATCACCATCACCCACACCAATCCTCTCTTCTCCGACCTTCGTCGGAGACCACCACCACTTTAGCCCCCATCCTCCCATGACCATTTGTCACGACCCGTACCCGGAATTGGGGCACGAGTACGTGGGTACGTCTAGCCTACACCGCAGTATCGACGGTAGAATACTGTCTAGGTCTTGATACTATCTAAATAATCTCGCACGGTATCCAATCTCCATAAGGAGGCACGGATGACACAATATAATATGAATAACATACTCAATCTCATAACTATAGCACGATAAGATATCGAAGAATAAAATAAAATACAACACAAGTCTAAATATAAATAATCTAACTCAACAATAATATCCAAAACTCAACAAAGTATGCCGGAGACAAATCCGGTACCAAATAATTTGCTAAAAGAACTAACTAGATAACTAGAGATTTCGGCTAGACCTTCCGGAATCACAACTGAACTACCAAGTCCAAGTCTGCAGCTACTCACCCTGTGATCCATAAATTGTCGGACACCAGTCCTTTAAGGCATAGTCTGAAAAAATATTTCTAGTCAGGAAGGAGCAAAGTACATCTCAAATAATAGTTCTATTTAATTAATAAAGGCTATAAAAAAATAAACAGATGATGCTATATACTGAGAGAAGACAGTAAATAAACGCAATGGCAAACTAAAGAGACAGGCTTTGTAAAGAGACAGGCAATATGATACGGTCAGTGCATATATGAAATAAAGAGAACGAGGTACAATATCATATACGGGTGATGTAGTATATGATCTAAAATAGAGAATTGTAACTATTCTAAGTGTTTGAAATAGTCGCTTCGATATGTGATCGGCTTGGGAACATGTATGAGAGCTATATGGCCTGACTAATCATACGTGAGGAGTATGATTAACACTAACATGATTCTATACTTGTACAAGAGGGATATGATCATATTTCTTACTAACTACTTTCCTGCCCCCAACTAGTACAGTGGATCCAACCATGACACGTCACGATACACGAGCAATATCTAATATATCATGTACGAGGTCTAAATATCAATGTCGTATACAATGTCAATACCAAAGCAATATAACATCTCATAACTGCAGATCCAATCTATATACTAGTCCGTGTAGCACAGTGTCAAGGATCAGATATAACATTTCTAGATACTCAACTTATAGAAATTATCAAATAATTGGAAATTATCAGAGAATATACTCGCCTTAGGTCCTTAGCTGCTAATACCAATGTCTTGTTCCAGAGTATAATCTGGATGATCCAATAGTCCTATAGACATATCATAAAATAATACAATATTGCATCAGACATTACTCTAACACATCCTTATAAATACACTGGACTTAGGGCTATGCTAGGTACGATACTGGTCAACTAGGGTCCGTGTGCGTCAAGTTGCACGGACGTCGCGTCTGTAATTGCTGTGCAAGACAGACGGTCAAGATGATACGGGGCTTGCCAATACGTCAGTGTACATGTGGCAGTCAACTAACATTTATAGGGTTACAGGTCAATGTAAAGACGGGGTATCCGTAATTACACTCAGGTCGCCTAAAATATTCATCAATTATATATTATCAATAATTAAATATAATACATATATATGGTTATACCAAATTATATACAAACTATGTATAAGTGTATAAACTAAATAGAATTATACACTATATATATACACACATATGTTTAAAATATACATGCCATATTTTATATATACAACCAATATTTATGTGTTTACAAAAGAATGTATATACTGAATATATACTTATATACAGATTCCAGTAAAAATATACATATACTATATTTAATACATATACCATATACGTATATAAGTACATATATATATATATATATATATATATATATATATATATATATAAATATAAATATATATATGCTATATATATATACATACCAAAATACATACATATATATATATATATATATATGTATATATATATAGCATATATATATATATATATATATATATATATATATATATATATATATCAAAATACGTATTTATTACACATATACTATAGGAAAATATAACAATACATACATATATATATATATATATATGAATACCTATACACTATTACATATATACAAATACATATGTATATACACTACATTAAATTAATTCCTCATATTAATGAAGGAGGGAAAGAGGAAGACTCACAGTGACGATGATGACGACGACGAGGATGACGAAGATGATGAAGACGATGACGACGAAGGCGGCTACGTGAGGAATAGGCAGGGGGTGGTGGTGCTGGCTCGATGTGGAGGGGGAGAACTCGCCGGACTAGGTGATGATGGTGGTGCTGGTTGGTTCAGGTGGTGGTGCTCTTGGTGGTGGTAGAATAGCTCGCCTAAAATATTCATCAATTATATATTATCAATAATTAATATATAATACATATATATGGTTATACCAAATTATATACAAAATATGTATAAGTGTATACACTAAATAGAATTATATACTATATATATATACACATATGTTTAAAATATACATGCCACATTTTATATATACGACCAATATTTATGTGTTTACAAAAGAATGTATATACTGAATATATATTTATATACAGATTCCAGTAAAAATATACATATACTATATTTAATACATATACGATATACGTATATAAGTATATAAGTACATATATATATATATATATATATATATATATATATATATATATATATATATATATATATATATATATATATATCAATACAAATATATATATGCTACATATATATACATACCAAAATACATATATATATATATATATATATATATCAAAATACGTATTTATTACACATATACTATATGAAAATATACCAATACATACATATATATATATGAATACCTATATACTATTATATATATACTAATACATACGTACATACACTACATTAAATCAATTCCTCATATTAATGAAGGAGGGAAAGAGGGAGACTCACAGTGACGATGATGACGACGACGAGGATGACGAAGATGATGACGACGAAGGCGGCTACGTGAGGAGTAGGCAGGGGGTGGTGGTGCTGGCTCGACGTGGAGGGGGAGAACTCGCCGGACTAGGTGATGATGGTGGTGCTGGTTGGTTCAGGTGGTGGTGCTCGTGGTGGTGGTAGAATAGCTTGCCGGAGAAGATGGAGGGTGGTTGCGGATAGTAAAGTTGAGGGGGGCTTGGTGGTGGTAATAGTTGATGATGATGGTGGTAGTGATAGTTGATGATGATGGTGGTGGTGCTTCGGGTTGGCCGTCGGGGGAGAGCTGGTCGGAGAGAATGCAGGGAGGTGGGAGTTAGTGGTACGGGAGGCTGGTCGTGGTAGTTCTACGTGTGCAGGGTGGCCGGAGTAGAGGCAGCGGGAGGAGGGAATGCAGGGAGGAGTCGGGCTCACCGTGGAACTTCAGGCGGGGAGCTCGACTGAGGGACCTGGCCGGAGGTGGTCGAGAAGGAGGAGGCAGGGGGTTGCAGTGGTGGTGGACAGTGGAGCGGGGTTGGTGCAGCAGGCCAAACTTGGGGTGGTGCTGCTCGGAGAAGAGAAAAAGTCGGAGGGGACGTTGGCTGGTGTGATAGTGGAGCTTCGGGTCGCCGGCCGGAGGGATGCATGGAAAAGCCGGAAAAGGAAGAGTATGGAGGAGGAGCGGGTGGAGAAGGCCGAGTGAACACCACGGTAGCAGCCGGGTACTGACCGGAGCTCGGCCGGGTAAATAGTGGCCGGAGCTGGTTGGTATTTCCCCCCCTTTTTTTCTAATTTAAAAAGAAGAAGAAGAAGAAGAAGAAGAAGAAGATAAGAAGAAAGAAAAAATTTGGGAAAAATTTACCTACGGTTAGGGGCTTGTGAGGAGGGATGAGAGAGAAGATGGGGGCTTCCCTAGGTTTGGAGATTAGGTCATGGTTGGGGAGAGTGAGGTGATGTGACATTAAATAGGAGATGGTGAGTGGGAATGAGTGGTGTTGATGCTCCCATTTTGAATGGGTGGTCAGAATTTGACATGAGGAATTTACTCATGCAAGGGTCAGGGTTGGGTTGACTAGTCAATATTAGGGCTCCTCCATTGGGTTGAACCAATGGAGTATTGACACCTAATACAATATTTGTAAATGAGCCCCCTTAAATTTGGGTATTTGTATATACACATGAAATAATTAAAAATTGGTGGAGGAATTGGTGTTTGTTGTTTTGTAGGGTGAGGGAGTGTTGTGTGTTTGGTATGGGCTTAATTAATGGGGGCACTTGGATTAAATTGGGTTAAAACAGGATTAGTTAAAGTTGGTATCCCTAATTTAATTAGAAATAAATGCAAGCAGTGTTCTAAAATTAATTATAAATACATGGGACCAAAATTAGGTTGGGTCACAAATATTATTAGTGAAGAAGACTCCGAACATAATATTACTCTAATATGGGTTGTACGAAAAATGGGTCAAGATTGGCTCCAATTTTGATTGGAACGCACAATGATACAAAGTCGAATTTTATTTAGAAATTAAATAAACATCCACGACGAATATTGTGCGGCTAAAATGAAGCATAAGAGGGCATAATTATGAGTTACAAAAAAGGTCAGAATGGAAGGCGGGCACGTCTAGGGCAAGGTTGTAAAATTTGTTGGAATGCAAAAGCTAGGGTAGCGCTCCAAATATCGAAGCAACGGTAAGGCGCAACAATTAAATAAAATTACGATAATTAATCACAATCCCAAATAATTAAATTCTAATTAATACAAATTAATACATAATCCTATAATTCAGTTAGGTGTTCATCTAGTGGGCTTCTAGGTCAAGTCTACCAGCTCAAACATTAATGAACACTGTATATAATATAATATATTTAAATACACATCTCATACAATTACTTAATGTCACTACCATATTTTAGAAAAAAGGGTATTTTTGTAATTTCTTATTTAAATAAATATTGTGCATGGTAAATATTTTTTGTTGTATTATTTAATTGTTGTTAGATATTATTTAATTATTTTGGACTTATTTTAGTGGACCCAACTAGTTTAGTTTGGACCCATGGACCAACATGAATTAATTAGTTAGACTTGGCCCATTTAGAAAGCCCATGGTTAAGAAGATGGATTAAATTAATTAAATGATTAGACTAGAAGCTTCCTTCCTTAATTATTTCTTCATGAGAGGCCCCAAGGGGTACATTGGACATTTTACAATTGCTTGGGGGAGGGGCTATGGCCGGCCTATTAAAGAGGGGGGGAAATTTCTCTCTCCTCTCATCTCATTCCAAATCTAGATCTAGAATTCTCCCACTACCAAATTTCCTCCATTCCCAATCCAATTCCCTACCAAATTCATTCCAAATTCTTCCCAATTCACCATTAGAGAAGGAGGAAGCAAGGATCTAGAAGAAGGAAGCAAGGATCTACAAAGAGGAGCAAGGATCTACAATTTGGAAGCAAGTTCATCTCAATTAGAGGTTTCATTGGGAATCCATCTCCCAATAGGTATAATTCAGATTTTCCCATTTAAATAGCTTCTAAATCTGAGATTTAATCATGTAAAATCATCCTATATGTATATAGTACCCATAGGACTTTGTTTTGTGTTCATAGGAGACCCATGGAGAAAGTTATGGTGCTTTTTGTGTCAATTTTGTTGGAATTCCGAATTTATATTTTGTTGTGTGTGTCAATTGATCCTATAGATCAATTGAACATGAGATTTGTGTTTGAGGCTAGTGTCGTGTCCATATTGGGATACTTGTGGTTCGTATCCCAACTATTTGGTGATACGTGTCATTTGGGGGTTTTCCTCCGACACGGGGCTTTGAACATGTCGTATTTTGACACGGACACATAGATCTACTTTTGACGCTTTGATTTGTTCATAAATGTTATTTGTGATTTGTTTGTGTCCTTCGGGGTGCATTTGGTTGTGTGTTGGACTCGTGTCGCATGCGTATCCTAGATCTTGTGGGATACGGTGAGATACTCTCTAATTGTGTGTATTTTTGCATAGATCTAATTAATTATGGTTCAATTCTTCATTTATAATTAGTATATATATATGGATATTAAATATTTATTTTGTGTATTTATTATAGTAATTATTGTAGCATAGATCTATATTTTGGGTGTGCTAATATAATGTACAATATAATATGTAGCTTTCTTGCATGCAAATATATATGTTACTACTTGTTAAATAATATAATTTATACATAAAATGTTTTATAAAATATATTTGTATGTTTAATTGTGTAATTATATTATTTATAATTATTATGTAATTATTTGGATATTAATGTAAATATTTTAGGTGTGCTTCTAGCCATGTAAATTATATGTTCTTTGTTAAATATTTGAAGGTATAAGTTGATGTGTATATTAATATATATATGTACATTTTTGTATTAATGGTTTATATATATATATATATATATACTATTTTATATATTCTGTTTATATATATATATATATATATATATATATATTGTTTATATATTCTGTTTTTATATATATAATTATATATATACAACTTGTTTTAGTGACAGTGAATTAATGACAGTAAAAAACTGTCATTAATTAGCGGACTAATAGCAGCCGCTGTAGCCTTCGGGCAATTAATGACAAACCTGTCATTAATTGCAGCAGCGGGAAACAGCAGCTTTTCTGCGACGCTTTTTCGCGACAGTTTAACTATCAGCGAAAACCAAAGCAGTGGCAGTTTATTATTTGGGTTTCGGTGACAGTCCTTCGGTGACAGTCCCGACTGTCACTATTTAAACTGTTTTGATTTAATCCTATTTTATTTACTGTTTTTCAATGACGCTTTGACAGATTTAATGTATATATTATATATTATAATTGTATATATATATATGTATATATATATGTGTTTTGTGAGGAATAATAATTGTAATAATATATTATGTTATTTATATAAATGTTGGGTTGTATATATATTATTTTAGGGTATATATTAATTATATTATTAGTATACTTTGTGTGAGTTCTTTTTGAATCTAATTTGATTCCTAAATTATTGTAGTTTATCTCTATATTATTTTATAGATGTCTTGTGAGGGTGACTTTGGGTTTGACCATGTTTGACTTTAGTGGACTTTAGAGTTGACCATAGTTGACTTTTGACTTAGAATTGACTTATTGACCTAGAAATTGCCTAGTTTGACTTGTTCTCTTTCCGGGACCTTGTATTAATGTGGTATTCCATGTCTAGGTCTTCGAGGCACCGAGTCAAACATTTGTGAGACTGTTCATTGGACTTCAGGCGAGTACATTCTCTGATAGTTTCTCATTTATGATATCCTCTATGTTCGTTGTATCTAGTGTAGATATACATGTTCTCTTGACACTATGGTTACACGGATTGGTATATCCGGATCTCGTCATGAGATGTTATTCCTTGGTATATGGTGTATATGGTGCAAGTATTGTTTTATTGGTTATCTTGTACATGTACAGACACCGATTCTCGGGGAGACTAGCTATCTTCTTGGGGAATCTAGTGCCATAACGTACCGTGATTGGATCTATTATACCAGTCGGGGTGGGGAGTATTTTAGTGTAGATATGTGATCATACCCTCCTTGTGCATGTCTTGTTCCTTGTGAGTGTTGATCATACACCGCACGTATAATCAGCCAGGCCATCAGACTCTTGTGCAAGTTCCCAAGCCGATCACATGTTAAAGCTAGTACTCACACACTTAGTCATTAGTATTCTTGTTCTATCAGCATATTGTTCATTATTGTATTTCTTTCCAGTACTTCCTTATTGTCTATACATTTCTTGTATCTATTTATGCATCTTGTTTATCCACAGCTACTTACTGTTACATAGTTTTTATCATTATTTGAGAACTGCTGTTAGGGTTGTACTCTGCTCCTTTCCTGACTGGATATATTTTTCCAGATGACACTGAGGAGTACCCTACCTATTATGGACCCCAGGATGTTGTGGGTTTAGATTCTGAGACCCTGGCTCAAGAGGGACTTATCCCAACTGAGACAGTTGACCCTGGAGTTGTAGCTTTATAGTTTTGTAGTATTCTTTTGTACTGGATTTGTCTCCAGCATATTTCTGTATTTTCTTCAGACTCATTGATGTATTATTTTAGACTCATGAGTTGTATTGTGACTATTCTATTCTTATCTGATTCGTGTTCATTCTATCTTAGTTCTGTGATTGAGTACACTATCTTTTGGTGGTTCATTATATTAGATAGACTTTCTAGACAGCGTTCTACCGCCGATTCTGCGGCGTAGGCTGGGCGTTGTTTCCGACTAGTACCCTTACCCCGGGTGCGGGTCGTGACACGTAAATTAAATACACGAAATATCAAATATATATAAAAGTCAAAAATACCCCTATTTTTGGAACGTGGTAGTGACAAGTCTACCCTCCTTAAAAGAATTTCGTCCTCAAAATTTAAATCCTCATAGTAGTATTTACTCGTTATATATATTATTTTCCATCAAAATTTAAATTCATCAACCCACCAAATCATGAAATAATCCACATTGTCATCTCATAAATTTTTAAAATTATGAAATTATTGTATTCCTGAAAATTCTCGAAATAAAATTAATTTCCATTTTTCTCACAATTTCCTCCGAAATTTTAAGTTAAAAATTAAATACTCGAAATTCAATATCCAATCCTCTAATTTAAATTCACTCAATGCACATTAAAAAATCTCATCTAAAAACACTAATCCATAAATCCAATCCTTCAATTTAATTCCAACCAAAGTATATTTATAAAATTTGAAATATCATCCGAAAAGTTTAAAATCAAACACTAATCCATTAATCATCTTACTCCTTAATTTAAATCTAATTGATGCATATATAAAAAAAATCTAAATCCTCATCCCAAAAATTGAATTCGATACTAATCCATTAATGATTTTACTCCTTGATTTCCTTTTTCCACAAAATACTCAACGATGCGATAATTATGGAATCTTCAAATGCAACATTCATAATATAAAATTTTAAATTCATATCTTGCAATCAAATAGATATAATGATAATCTCCCTAATTTTCTTTAATTTAAAAACTAATTTAATCATACCTCAATCTTGATAAAATTAATGATTCATCAATTCTGCCATATTAAATCCTTAACTCTTTATTTCAATTAATGCTTATTCTCAAAGTTTTAAGCATCTTGTCTCTCCTTGTCAAGTCATAACCTCTTCATAAATCTATTATGGTCAACCCCAATATTCATGGTCTAAGAAAAATTATACCTACAGTCATACAACATGCAATCTAAGAAAAAATATGTACAGTCATGGTGTCTTTTGTCATGGTATTGCAGTTTCTGTTAGGGTGTACTATTAACTACATTCTAATAAAAAATCATGCATACAAACTACGGTACTAGGGAATCAGTCAATCAATCAAATAGAAAGGAACAGAAGGAAGGAAAGAATAGAACCTGCGAACACATTACCTACAGTATCGGTCTCCCCGACCGTCATCGTAAATGCCCTGCCCTGCTGGTGTGGTTTCCTTTACGGGTGCTGAAAAATATACGGTTCCACAGGTAGCCTAACTGGATCTCTATAATTTGGAGCTACGTACTGGCCAAAAAGATAAGGGGCTAGAAGATAATCCCTCACTCGATGTCCCATAGCGCCGCAGTGCAAACAAAGTCCCAGCCTCATTCTACAGCTCTCCCAAAGGTGACCTGGCTTCTTACAGAAATGACAAGTCTGTTGTGTCTCTCTCGGAGGCTGCTGTTGATCCTGCTAAACATGAACTGGTGCCTGGTACTGTTGTTGATGCTGAAATGCCCATGGTTGTTGCTGAATATGAACCGGTGCCTGGTACTACTGTTGATACTGAAATGCCCATGGCTGTTGCTGAATATGAACTGGTGCCTGGTACTGCTGTTGATACTGAAACACCCACGGCTGTTGCTGAATATGGGGATGCTTGGCCGGTGCTGCACTACCATTCGTATCTCCAGAAATATTATGACTCCTATTAGGCCTGAGATCCAGATCCTCTTCTGCAATCTAGGCATCCATCAAGATACCCTCAAAGGTAGCGGTACGATGACCAGAAGTGCGTGACCTAATCTCTCTCGTCAGCCTCTTTCTAAATTTTTGGGCTCGATCTCCTTGGTCCCGAATCATAGACGATACAAAATGGCTCAAATGACAGAATTCTGCAGCGTACTCGTCGACCGACATGTTTCCTTGGACCAAGTCATGAAACTGACTCTCTAAGGTTCCCAAGGCCACGTCGGGAAAGAACTTCTCCTTGAAAAGCTCCTTGAAGGTCTCCCAAGTAAGTCCTTATGCAGTAAGTCTCGACTTTGTGTGATACCACGTGAGTGCGATATCGAACATCTGACTGTCAGCCGCCTCTATCCGTAAGCTCTCCGGAATCTGGGTCAATCGCAGGCTCCTCTCTATGTCCTCTAGCAAGTCGTCAGCGTAGAGTATCCCTTCGATACCCTTGAACTCTCGAGGCATCATCCTCTTGAAGTCCACTATAGTGCCTGATCTCTGCTGTTGCTGGCCAAGAAACTGCTGGTATTGTGCTACTCTCTCCACAGCTTGGAGAGCCACCTGATGAGCATTCTCCATGCTCTCTATCATTAGCTCGGTTTGTGCCTAGTGCACTATTGCTTGCACCCTCTGAGCCTCAGCTTGAACTCGCTGAGCGTCTGCCGTCACTCTCTGGACATCTACCATGCCCTGGATCAAAGTAAACATATGTTCCTCGTCAATGGGCACACCTCCAAAAAATGGAGTCGGTGGAGGAGGAAGGTTGTCCGTCACAGCTGCGACAATCCTCTGGACAGGTGGGAGAGGAGGACCCCCGAAAAGTGAAGATACTCCCACATGCATCGGAGATGTAGGAGAAACTACATTTGTCTGTCCATCAGGTAGAGAGGTGGCAGACCCCTCTAAAGCTGGTGCTCCCACTCTCATAGATCGTGTCTTCGACGACATCCTGAAGACAGACCCAAAAGAATCAATTAATGCAATAAATGCGATATCATCAAGGGAGGACAGTAAAATTCTAAGGAAGCAATATTTATGAGGAAATAAGGATAACAAGATAAATAGATTAGAGATATTCCTAGTTATGATTGAGTATTCGCTCTCATCCTAGTATCCTATGTCCTATATCCTATCGCAGGCATGCAGTAGTGTAACAAAGATGTCATACTACCACGACATCGCACAACTTGCGAAGTCTGACCTGCATGGGCCACCACTAAAAATGTGTCACGACCCGCACCCAGAATTGGAGCACGAGTACGTGGGTACGTCCAGCCTACACCACAGCATCAGCAGTAGAATGCTGTCTAGGTCATGATACTATCTAAAAAATCTTGCACGGTATCCAATCTCCATAAGGAGGCACGGATGACACAATATAATATGAAAAACATACTCAATCACATAACTACAGCACAATAAGATATCGAAGAATAAAATAAAATGCAACACAAATCTAAATATAAATAATCAAACTCAACAATAATATCCAAAACTCAACAAAGTATGCCGGAGACAAATCCGGTACCAAATAATCGGCTAAAAGAACTAACTAGATAACTAGTGATTCTGGCTAGACCTCCCATAATCACAACTGAACTACCAAGTCCAAGTCTACAGCTACTCACCCTGTGGTCCATAAATTGTCGGACACCAGTCCTCTAAGGCATAGTCTGAAAAAATATTTCCAGTCAGGAAGGAGCAAAGTACATCTCAAAAAACAGTTCCATTTAATTGTTAAGGACTATAAAACAATAAACAGATGATGCTATATACTGAGAGAAGACAGTAAATAAATGCAATGGCAAAATAAAGAGACAGGCTTTGTAAAGAGACAGGCAATATAGGCAATATGATACAGTCAGTGCATATATGAAATGAAGGGAACGAGGTACAATATCATATATGGGTGATGTAGTATATGATCTAAAATAGAGAACTCTAACTATCCTAAGTATTTGAAATAGTAGCTTCGATATGTGATCGGCTTGGGAACATGTACAAGAGCTATATGGCCTGGCTAATCATATATGAGGAGTATGATTAACACTAACATGATTCTATACTTGTACAAGAGGGATATGACCACATTTCTCACTAACTACTTCTCCGCCCCCAACTAGTACAGTGGATCCAACCATGACATGTCACGAAACACGAGCAATATCCAATATATCATGTACGAGGTCTAAATATCAATGTCGCGTACAATGTCAATACGATAAGCAATGTAACATCTCATGACTGTAGAACCAAATTATATACTAGTCCGTGTAGCACAGTGTCAAGGATCAGATTTAACATTTCTAGATACTGAACTTATAGAAATTATCAAATAATTGGAAATTATCAGAGAATGTACTCGCCTTGGGTCCTTAGATAGTAATACCAATGTCCTATTCCAGAGTATCGTCTGGATGATCCAACAGTCCTATAGACATATCATAAAATAATACATTATTGCATCAGACATTACTCTAACACACCTTTATAAATACATTGGACTCAGGGCTATAGTAGGTATGATACTGGTCAACTAGGGTCCGTGTGCGTCAAGTTGTACGGGCATCCCGTCTGCGATTGCTGTGCAAGATAGACGATCAAGATGATATGGGGCTGGCCAGTACGTTAGTGTACATGTGGCAGTAAACTAACATTTACAGGGTTACAGGTCAATGTAAAGACGGGGTATCCGTAATTACACTCGGGTCACCTAAAACATTCATCAATTACATATTATCAATAATTAAATATAATACATATATATGGTTATACCAAATTATATACAAAATATGTATAAGTGTATACACTAAATAGAATTATACACTATATATATACACACATATGTTTAAAATATACATGCCACATTTTATATATACAACCAATATTTATGTGTTTACAAAAGAATGTATATACTGAATATATATTTATATACAGATTCCAGTAAAAATATACATATACTATATTTAATACATATACCATATACGTATATAAGTGTATATATATATATATATATATATATATATATATATATATATATATATATATATATATATATATATATATATATATATATATATATATATATATATATCAATACAAATATATATATGCTACATATATATACATACCAAAATACATACATATATATATATATATGTTCATATATATATATATACCAAAATACATATTTATTACACATATACTATATGAAAATATACCAATACATACATATATATATATGAATACCTATACACTATTACATATATACTAATACATACGTATATACACTACATTAAATTAATTCCTCATATTAATGAAGGAGGGAAAGAGGAAGACTCACAGTGACGATGATGACGACGACGAGGATGACGAAGACGATGACGACGAAGGCGGCTGCGTGAGGAGTAGGCAGGGGGTGGTGCTGGCTCAACGTGGAGGGGAAGAACTCGCCGGACTAGGTGATGATGGTGGTGATGGTTGGTTCAGGTGGTGGTGCTCGTGGTGGTGGTAGAATAGCTTGCCGGAGAAGATGGAGGGTGGTAGCGGACAGTAAAGTTGAGGAGGGCTTGGTGGTGGTGATAGTTGATGATGATGGTGGTGGTGATAGTTGATGATGATGGTAGTGGTGCTTCGGGTTGGTCGCCTGGGGAGAGCTGGCCTGAGAGAATGCAGGGAGTTGGGAGATGGTGGTACGGGAGGCTAGTCTTGGTGGTTCTACGGGTGCGGGGTGGTCGGAGTAGAGGCAGCGGGAGGAGGGAATGCAGGAAGGAGTCAGGCTCGCCGTAGAACTTCAGGCGGGGAGATCGACTGAGGGACCTGGCCGGAGGTGGTCGAGAAGGAGGAGGTAGAGTGTTGCAGTATTGGTGGACAGTAGAGCGAGGTTGGTACAACAGGTCAGACTTGGGGTGGTGCTGCTCAGAGAAGAGGAGAGGCCAGAGGGGATGTTGGCTGGTGTGATGGTGGAGCTTCGGGTCACCGACCGGAGGGATGCAGGGAAGAGCCGGGGAAGGAAGAGTATGGAGGAGGAGCGGGTGGAGAAGGCCGAGTGAACGCCGCGTTAGCAGCCGGGTACTGACCGAAGCTCAACCGGGTGAACAGTGGCCGGAACTAGTTGGTATTTCCCCCCTTTTTTTCTAATTTAAAAAAAAGGAGAAGAAGAAGAAAGAAAGAAGAAGAAGAGAAGAAAAAAGGAAAAATTTGGGAAAAATTTACCTACGGTTAGGGGCTTGTAAGGAGGGAGGAGAGAGAAGATGGGGGCTTCCCTAGGTTTAGGAATTAGGTCATGGTTGGGAAGAGTGAGGTGATGTGACATTAAATAGGAGATGGTGAGTGGGAATGAGTGGTGTTTATGCTCCAATTTTGAATGGTAGGTCAGGATTTGACATGAGGAATTTACTCATACAAGGGTAAGGGTTGGATTGACTAGTCAATATTAGGGCTCCTCCATTGGGTTGAACCAATGGGGTGTTGACACCTAATACAATATTTGTAAATGAGCCCCCTTAAATTTGTGTATTTGCACAGACACATGAAATAATAAAAAATTGCTAGGGGAATTGGTGTTTGGTGTTTTGTAGGTTGAGGGGGTGTTGTGTGTTTGGTATGGGCTTAATTAATGGGGGCACTTGGATTAAATTGGGTTAAAACGGGATTAGTCAAAGTTGGTATCCCCAATTTAATTAGAAACAAATGCAAGCGGTGTTCTAAAATTAATTAGAAATATATGGGGCAAAAATTAGGTTGGGTCACAAATATCATTAGTGAAGAAGACTCAGAATAGAATATTACCCTAATTTGGGTTGCACAAAAAATGGGTCGAGATTGGCTCCAATTTTGATTGAAACTTACAACGATACAAAGTCAGATTTTATTTAGAAATTAAATAAACGTCCGCGACGAATATTGTGCGGCTAAAATAAACCACAAGAGAGCATAATTATGAGTTACAAAAAGGTCAGAATGGAAGGCGGGCACGTCTAGAGCAAGGTTGTGAAATTAGTTGGAAGGCAAAAGCTAGGGTAGTGCTCCAAATATCGAAGCAATGTTAAGGCGCAACAACTAAATAAAATTATGGTAATTAATCACAATCCCAAATAATTAAATTCTAATTAATACATAATCCTATAATTTGGCCAGGTGTTCATCTAGTGGGCTTCTAGGTCAAGTCTACCAGCTCAAACATTAATGAATACTGTATATAATATAATATATTTAAATACACATCTTATACAATTATATAAATTAAATACACAAAATATCAAATATATATAAAAAGTCAAAAATACCCCTATTTTTGGAATATGGTAGTGACACCATTCTCCCGCTGCCAACAACCCGCCACCGCCGACCCAGACGCTGCTGTTGCCGCTGCAAGCTGCTGCCATTATTGCAGCTGCTGCCATTATTGCAACTGCTGCCAGAGTTGCTGCTGCTGCGTGCTGTGCTCGCCGGAGGCAGGCCCCCGACGAGCCGCGGATACCCCCCCCAGACACGATCACGACTAGATATACATATTTCCTTCTTTTCGTTATGTACGATTGCGTCGATATATTATTGTATGAACATGCAAAGTTATGAACCCTTGGGCATTGTGTATATGTGTATATATTTTAGAATAATAATAGTGTTAGTGAATACCTCATAGAACTTGATTATTAATGTGTTATACTTGTGTTGACCTAGGTGTGTAGACAAACTGGCCTTGTGCACACTAACATGTTTGCTAGGACTTGTATTTTTGTATTATACGTTATTTAGTTTTGTAACGTATTTTGATAACTCGTTGTCTTAATGTGCACGAAAATTGAGGATATGACCCTTGTACGTTTAGCTGCGTGCACACGTGACCCTGCTAGTTGACCAGTTGTGACCCCTCCTGCGTCAGTTCCTAAGTGAAGTGTAGTTATAGTTCCTGTGCGTACTAGTGTAATGACTGATGATTATATTATATTATATTATATTATATTATATTATATTATATTATATTATATTATATTATATTATATTATATCATATGTATATGGTCGCTGGACCGCTCGGGCGAGACTTCAGGAGCAGGATTTTGGTACTCGCAGCTTGAGGACCCAGGCAAGTATACCTTGCCTGATTTACTATTTAATTTAAATTATAAAATGTTGTATGATATCTTATTGCAGTACTACACATAACTGTACGTGTCCGAGAATGACTCGGATGCGTTGATGTGTAGTGTAATTGACTTAGTCACTAGCAGACTCACCTACCATTGTGAGAATATTTTGATATCTTTCTAGACCATGATACTTTTACACACATCATGATGACAAACTCATGTTGGAATGCGGATTCGCGTACCCGACTGGCTATCGGTGCGTGTAACATGCATCACGGTTAGTACATAAGCAAAGTTATCTAATTACTTGAGACTTGGCATGTAGTTACGTGGTATGCACGTCGTGTATTCGACTTGTATATCTGCATTGGGTGGAAAGGACAGCTGGTAGGCGTATGGGACACACACATTAGTACCCGTAGTATACGTCGGAGCTACAGGGACAGATGATCCCTTAATTCAAATTCCATGTTCTACGAAATAATATGGACGTTATACTATTCAGATTCCACGTTCTATGAAACGATATGGATGTTATACTATTCAGATTCTATGTTCTATGGAATGATGTGGACGTTATACTATGCAGATTATACGTTCTTCGGAATGATGGTTAGCACACCCCCATACGTTTTCAGAGTGTGGACGTTATGCCTACACCTACCCATACGTACCAAGGTTGTCGTCATATTGCATTCACTTAGATGGTTAGCACACCCCATTTATTTTATTCAGTATTTATATATGACATATATTTTTGTATCTTGTTACGTCCCTCTGAGGACCTGGTTCCCTTCCAGATTTGGATGAGACATATTATCCTATCGTGTACGGGCCAGGGCAGGAGACGAGGTACGCGTCCGAGGAGGAGCTTGATGTACTACCATCAGAGTTCCCTTGATCACTGGTAGGCCATCCGCCTAGGGATGGAGCATCCTTATCTAGTTAGCTGATGCTCTAGTCGCATTCTCTTATCAGTACTCTTATTTCATCATTTGTAGAGGGTTTGTTGCCATCAGAAATATCTAGATTGTACTATGATATTTCAGACTCCGCACTTATTTTCTAGTATTTATTTTAGTACTTCTTGTTTATATTGTTGATGAGATTAGACATTTACCTGATATATGTTAGTATTAGACTTGTTAGTATTTTAGGACAGCGTAGTACGCTTCGTCGGGTCCAATAAATTGGGTAATACGTCGGAGTCGTATTAGCTGGCCATTGCCACATGGCCTGGTCGCGTGTATTTTGGGACTGGGATGTGACACAGTAGTAATGTCTAGTACAGTACGCGCAAGTCTAGTAAGCCCAACCAACAAGACAAAATCAGTAGCAAGTTAAAGCCACAACCCCTAGACGTTGGCCTGATAAAATATTTGGCAAACTAGAGTAGTTGATAGCCGAAGGTGCTACAATTGTGAGTGAGATTTTGAGCTCCATTTAACTTGCCTTATTCTTGGGTTCTTGTCGAACGATCTCATATTTCGACGAGTTTGAATTACGGTAGTTGTCTCAATCCTTTCGTTAAGTAGAGGCGAGTTTTCGTCCTACTCTTTCACCCTCGTATCTCGTGGCGCGTGATGTCTATCATGTTAACCGACTATGAAGGTACATCCTGGATCGGAGTCATGTCTTTGATAAGATCGTTGGAACCGACTTACTCAAGGCTTGGCTCTTGTCCATTTTGTGAGTCCGCATAAGGCAAGCGAGGACGAATTTCAAATTGACTAACTCAGGTGTATATATATCCATATGCCTATATTTTTTTCCTGTGTGATGCTTCTGTGCATTTATTCATTAGTTACTTTTGCAGTTATTTTTATTTTAGTTACTTGCTTAGTATAATCCTTTGAATTGTGATGTAATTTCTTGAGCTTTCTCGTGTGTTCCAGCTCGACTAGTCTTGGTAAAATTTTTAGGACAAATTTTTTCTAAGGAGGGTAGAAATGTCACACCCGATTCCAGATTTGGTATTTCTTGAATTTCTTGAATTTAATTTTTTTGATAATGTATTCCTTCTGTATTTCTCATATTGGTTCATGTCATTTTATTTATTATTATTTTTCCTATTGTTGAGAGAGACTACCCGAAACCAGTAGAATACCCATTGGCATTGTCATAGATCCAGTTTAGGACTCGCATGTAGAATAGACACTTGATTCGGTTCATTTGACTAAATCCATGACTAAACCATTTTTTCTCTCCTCTTAGTATATATATGAGATTTTCTCTCTCTCATCTCTTTCTTCTTCTTCATTTTTATTTTCTTCTTCCTAATTGCTTCCTTCTTCCTCACCCCCGTGCACCCCCCTAGCCGAAACCTAGCACCAGACCTAGCTAGGAAGATGTCGTTGGACCCTTAGGCAAGTACATCTTGCTCAATTATGAACTTTAATTTTTGTATTATATATATATATATATATATATATATATATTTAAATTGATGGAAATATTCCCTTTGTATTCTACATCATTTTTAGTTATTGGAGTTTTTGGTTTTGGTGGATAGATTTTGCTAGATCTAAGTTTTAAGTTAGGATTTTTCATGGATCACATGAGTTTTCTTTAGTTTTGATCTATTAAAACTTAGTGTTTTCGAAAACAAGTTGTTCATTATGTTAGAGATTTTCATTAAGTGCAACTTGGGTTTTGTTTCACTTGATTTGGAGTAAAAATGAAATTTTTATGAAGAAAATAAAATTTTTGGTTTTTGGAGCTTTCGGCCATGGTTGAACGTGCTGTTGTAGAAGACAAAGTCTTTATGCGGCCAGCAACCTATGCGGTAGAGAGCGTTGTGCGGCCCGAGATGGTTATGCAGCCTGAACTCCTTGCCGCATACTTACAGCATGCGTCCACCTTGTTCGATGCATGACTGTTCATTACACAAAGTGTTTTGGAGCTAATCCTTTAATTGCTTATGTTTTCACTCGCTGAACGAATGAAAAATTCGCTAAGTCCAAGAGGGGCATATATGCGACAATCTGAGCATGCGGCAAGCGGACTTATGCGGCATTGGCACTATGCTCCTCTTCTCTTTTGTCGCATAACTCTGCTTCACCCTTGCACATCTTTTTATGATTCTTGTCTTTTCTTCCTGACACACATTACGACCTGTCACATCAATCACTTTATTTTACCTCATTGACACTTCATTTATTAACCCATCACTCAGCACTTGCCCCAAGGAGTAGACTTTAACCCTGTCCTTGCGGCAATTGAATCCATGCGATAATTGGGTGTATGCGGCCAATGAGTGCATGCGGTAGTGAGTGCATGCGACCAGTGGGTGCATACGACAAGTGAGTCTATGCGGCCAGTGGACGCATGTGGCCAGGAATTCTTGTGCTCATTTTGTGTTCTTTTTAATTATGTCCATTTAATAATTTCTTTTGGTGATTATTGTTGTGTGTTTTCTTATGTCGATACAAGTTTATATTAGTTCATAATTCTCACCACACTGTGGAAATATTTGTGTATGAAAATCCATTGCATTTGGCGTTGGGGAATTGAATGTGAGTATTGTCCAATATATCGCGTGTCGCGAATACGATAACTCATGAAAAGCTCGTACTCGCGACTCGTCATTCTAGGGATTTCTCAAGTGTCCACGACTCGAGAACTAAAAATAATTTAGTAATGATTAAACAAAATAATAATTTCCTAGATCATTGGAAAGAAAGAATATTGTGCTATCGGCTACCCCGATTTCTAAGGACCCCATGCAACATGGAGCAACCTTGCTAGGCAAGGGCTCTATAACTCACCAAGTTTACACATGCTACGGCACTACGAGACAAGTTTATATACAAGTTTATGTCTATAAAGCAAGTTTATGATCACAAGTTTAAGTTTATACTTATAAGTTCAATTAATGTTTCTGATAGAGTAAGTTATGTTGTAGTAATGTTGAATGTGCATTTAAGTTTACTCGACAAGCATACCCTTGGCCATCCGGGTTGACTGTAGTGCCGGTGGTAGAAATATTCTTAAAATATGTATTTAATAATTAATGCATGTGACAACCCTAGCTAGTTAATCGTAGCAAGACGTAGAGTTGTTTGGCCGTACGATGAATGATGCTACTTTCATTATAGCTCGCTCTTATAGTTTCTTTTCTTTCGACGCGTGGTTAGGGTGCTAAGTTCTGCTCGAGTGAAGGTCTGCAACCCCGGTCCTTATTTGATTTAAGGGTTGCGGTCCCGATCCAGAATAGTTCCTATGCCCTCTTATCGCTCGTCGCCTTACGTTCCTTTTTAAGCATTTTTGTTATCAGTTCTTACAGTTATATTATTGAGACAAGTACATTGGTACCGTACAAGTCTCGATATACGTTTATTCTTATATGTCTTTTTTTACTATGTTGTGATATGTTTTGTCTATCACCTTGAGCTCCTTTGTGGTACTTGTTGATTGGGGTTCTGACCCCACTGATTTTGTATGGTCAGATTATCTCGAGGAGAACCAGGATCCACCACACATTTAGCAAATGGCTCGCACTCGTAGGACTACGACTGAAGTCGTGAGCAAATTTTCTTTCTTCACCCCTCGTCTTGATTATTTCATTTTGTGGTATTTAGCTAGGGGCAGAGTTAGCTCCTTATATTTTTGAGACTACTGTCGACATGATGTATATATTAGACCATGGCTGGTATATTTGATCATGTATTATTATACTCTGCTAGTGCAGCATTTTGTATTCACTAGCTTCATGATCATATGCGACATGTAATTTGGGATGCCGTATGTACTTTCATGTATGATATACTCTTGTAATTGTTGTTGTTGGATTGAGATACTAGGATCTGTCGGCCTTAGGACTGACGTCATAAAATGCTAGAGTTCGCCCATATGTCTTCATGACAACCTTAACACATTGCGACTTACTTTGGTATTCTGCAAGGTGCAGTTTGCCATGTCAGTTCTCGTATTTTTTAAATATTCTGGGAGCAGAACGTGACAGTTATTTTTTGCATTTTTTATCTGTCTTTTTCGTTTTTGGTCATTTTTGGAATTTTTTTCGTTTTTGATCGTTTTATCATTTTTTTGGTTTTTTGTTGTTTTGTCATTATTGTTTTGTTTTGGTTTTTTATCATTTTTTCTTTTTTTGTCATTTTTGTCATATTTTCGTTTTTTGTTCTTTTTTTCATTTTTATTCATTTTTTATTTTATTTTTATTTTCGTTTTGGGACTTTTTTTTCATTTTTTCATTTGTTTGTTTCTTTTTGTTTTTTATTTTTCGTAATTTTTTTTATTTTTCGTAATTTGTTTTTTTTGGTCTTGGTTTTTTGTTTTTATTGATTTTTTTTCATGTTTTGCTTCTTTTTTTTTCCTTTTTTTCTAGTTTTCGTTTTCTATTTTTACTTCCATTTTTTTTTCCTTTTTCATTTTTTTGGGAGAATATTTGTATAGTCACCCAATATGAAAATATAGTTTTCCAAAAAATTTAATTACTTCAAACTTGATTCATGAAAATATAGAATTCATGTCTATATAGTATTTTGCATACCAAATGTCCCCTATTAACTATCGAGTAGAAGGATTTAGCCACAAAAGTGCGATCCTAAGTTAAAACTTCAAAAGAAATTATGATCTTCCTTATATTCATAATTAATTAAGTAACAATAAAAACCAAATACTCATCAGCTAAACTATTATAAAACTTCTCAAAATAAAATTTCTCCAAATCTTTGTACCATTATATAAAGTAAATTGAGATCCCACAAAAAAAGTAAGGATTAGTAGCATGTTATAGGGACTAGGAAACACAAAATTTAAACCATTATATAAAGTAAATTCAACTGTGATCTTTCCACAAGTTAAAGGTCTCTTTGGATAGATTTTATTTAGAAATTTAGTTATGAAAATAATTTTTAAAGATGTTATAAAGTTATTTTCTAAGTATATAAAAATAATTTTGTATTTGATTACTTTTATCTGAAAAATAATTTAAGAAAAAAAATTAAAACTTATATTCAGTAAAATATATTTAGAAAATAATTTTATAATAAAATTTAATAAAATATTTGTAGTTTTGCTAAAAACAAAATTGTAAAAATGAGGTTGGATTTATCTGTCAATGAGATTTAATGTTTTTTTCCTTCTCCGAAAATGAAGTTTAAATGTCAGTTTTGAGAATAATTTTTGGAAAACTAAATATGGGATGTTCACATTCAAACACTGTTTACATAGGTTGTCACATTTAAACGGATAATGAAACAGGGCCGCCTAAACTTTTTTGTTTTTTCCTTGTCCACTAAATATGGGATGTTCACATTCAAACACTGTTTACATAGGTTGTCACATTTAAACGGATAATGAAACAGGGCCGCCTAAACTTTTTTGTTTTTTCCTTGTCCACTAAATATGGGATGTTCACATTCAAACACTGTTTACATAGGTTGTCACATTTAAACGGATAATGAAACAGGGCCGCCTAAACTTTTTTGTTTTTTCCTTGTCCACTAAATATGGGATGTTCACATTCAAACACTGTTTACATAAGTTGTCACATTTAAACGGATAATGAAACAGTGCCGTCTAAACTTTTTTGTTTTGTCCTTGTCCACACTCTTTCTTAATACCAATATGGAAAATAGGAATAGCCTTCCAACTACTAGATTAACACATGCATAATGTGACCTCTAGATTGGACCATCGTTTGGTTGAACACATTACGACTAGCATAATTGGACGGCTACTAATGTAGCAGTTGGTGTCTGCTTCAAATCCTATTCTTAAGGGAAAATAATTTCAGTATACTCCTGAAGCAATTTGAAAGAAATAAACTTGCTCCTGAAGCAAATTTATTTCTCTTTCTTAATACCAGCATCTCATTTCAGTATACTCCTGAAGCAATTTGAAAGAAACAAATTTGCTAAGAATACAAGGTCATCATCAAGTTCTGATGAGATCGAACACTAGGTTAATCCGAATCCCCAACATCCACGGCACGTACATGTCCACATCGTACAGCGTTGTCAATGAAACTGATGTCGCACCGCACTACAAGGGCTCATAAGAATTATTGGCACTTAGCGCAACATCAAGCTTTATATTTGGGTTTGTGATAAATGCACTACAAAGTACACTCAGAACTAGTCCAGTATTGAGACTATTTCAGTTATGAAGAAATTTTATTCAGGCTAGTCTAAATTTTACCCAGGCTAGTCCAAACTGTCACGCCCTAGTACCAAAATACACGGGACCAGACCACGTGGCATTGGCCAGCTGACACGTCTCCGAGGATATCCCAATTTAATGGATCCTAGCGAAGCATGCTACGCTGTCCTAAATCTAACAAGTCTAAAAATATCATACAACAGGCAGAGTCTAATCTCATCCACAAATACAACAAGAAATACTGAAATGAAATACTGGAAAATAAGAACAGAGTCAAATGTCATAGTACAAACCGAAATATGTCCGATGGGAACAAACCCACTACAAATAATGAAATAGAGTACTGAAGACAGAAATAAAGAGTGCAACTAGAGCAACTGCTATCTAGATAAGAAGCTCCAGTCCTAGGCGGAAGGCCTACCAATTAGTCAGGGAAACTCCGACGGTAACACCTCAAGCTCTTCCTCGAGGGCGTACCTCGTCTCTACTCCAGGTCCGTACACAGTAGGGTAATACGTCTCGTCCAAATCTGGAAGGGAACCAGATCCTCAGAGGGACGTAACAAGATACAAAAATGCATGCCATATATAGTACTGAATAAAATAAAGGGAGTGTGCTAACCATCTAAGTGAATGCAATGTAAGGACAACCTTGGAACGTACAGGTAGGTGTAGGCATAATGTCCATACTCCGAAGAGCATGGTATCTGTCCATGTAACGTCCGTCATTCCGAAGAAAGAGATATCTGCAATGTAAATACGTCTGTATCACTCCGAAGAGTTCGGTATCTGAATATAGGAAGTCATCGGGTCCGTGGCTCATCTGGATACTACGGAGTCCGATGTGTGTATCCCATACGCTTTATCAGTTGTACTCCCCGTCCAATGTGGATACACAAGTTGAATACACGACGTGAATATCCCGTATCTATATGCCAAGTCACATCTAATTAGATTACTCTAAATTACGTGCTAATCCGTGATGCATGTCGTACGCACCGATAGCGAGTCAGGTACGCGGACCCGTATCCCAATATGAATTTACCATCGTGATACGTGTACAAGTATCACGGTCTAGGAAGACATTAGAATATCTTCACAGTAGTAGGTGAGTCAGCTAGCAGCTAGGTCAAGTACACTACTCATCGACGCATTCGTCGACTGCACCCGAGTCAATCTCGGACGCGCACAGTTTATGTATATTGCAATAGTTATCATTTAAATTAAACAGTAATCCAGCAAGGTATACTTGCCTGCGTCCGGTAGCTGCGAATGCCAATATCCTGCTCCTGAAGCCTCGCCTGTACGGTCCAGCAATCCTATATATGATATAATAATATCAACATCAGTCACTTACAATAGTACGACCACGACACACTACTTGCAGCAATAAACTGACGCAGGGTCTTGACTGTACATCTAGTGGGCCACGTAGTACATATATTTATATATATAACATTTATACATATATGTACACTAATACATATTTAAATATAATAAAAAATATATATGTTTAATAGTACATTTAAATAGCATCTATATAATACACCAATTAATATGCTTAATACCATATATATAATTTAAACATTTACATATATAATTACATAATACCATATGTATAATTAAAGACATACACATATATTTACATATATTTAAATAATAATTTATGTACATAAGTACATATACACAACATATATTTATATTTAAATACATATATATTTATATATATGTTTATATATTTATTTAATACATACCAATATACACACTATAATCATACCAAATACATAAAGTATATATATATATATATATATATATATATATATATATATATATATATATATATATATATATATATATATATATTTATATATTTATATATATATATATACACATATTTATATACACAATATATATATATATATATATATATATATATATATATATATATATATATATATATATATTTATATATATACACAAAATAATAAATACACCAATTAATATATTTACATATATACACAACATAATATAAATATATAACATACCAATATACATATTTATATATATACACATCATATAATAAATATAAAATATGCCAATACATAAAATGTATATTTATATATATACACCAAATATAGATACATACATATATATATCTATATATTTATACATAATAGATTTAATATATACCAAGTATTAAATACAAGTATATAATACTATGTATATACGGACTACATATATATATCTCTATTATATATAATATATATCCAGAATATAGTATATATATATATATATAGAATACAGTAATATACTAATAGATAAAATGTATATCTAAAATATATACATACATACATACATACATACATACATACATACATACATATATATATATATATATATATATATATATATATATATATATATATATATATATATATATATATATATACATATACATAATAGATATTAATATATATAAAGTATTTAGATGCAAGTATATAGTATATACTATATGTATACATATAATACAAACTACACATATATATATATTTATTTATACAAACTAAATACAGTATTTATATAGAATACAATATATGTATAAATACAACAAAAATAGAAACATATATATAATAGTATGTATACCCAATGCTAACCCTTATACTATGCAATAAATACAGTATACGTATATTAATTATGTACCTAGGTGCAGGGGGGTCGAAGGGGGTCCGCCGGACGGTTCGTCGCCGACGAGGGTGGCCGGGCGGAGCTCCGGCACGCGGGGGAAAAGTCGACAGCAACAGCAACTATCGGCAACCGTGGCACTGCGGGGCCTATGTCGGCCGGCTACGGCTTCGACTGGTGGCGAGCCGCGACGGGGACGGAGGTGACTGGTGGGGGAAGGCATCGGCAAGTTTGGCAGCTGGGCGAGCTACGGTGGTGAGCTAGGGGATGCTCGGGTGGTCGGCTCGAGCTTCGGGGACGACTGGATGTAGGTGAGGACGGTGGTGCTGGAGGCGGCTATAGGCGGAGATGGGGCTGAGGGCGGTGGCTGTAGGTGGGGGAGTGGGTATTGGTCGGAGTAGGGTCGTCACGTGGGTGGCCGGAGGTGGTGGCTGGCCGGAGGAGGGCGGCGGGAAGATGGGTAGGGTGGTCGGGCTGGTGGTGAGGGCTTTAGGAAAATAGGGTTTTTAGTTTGGGATTTGGGTTTTTGTGAGAAATAATATGAGATTGCATGTAATATATGTAGGAGAGAGATAGGGGGGTGCCTTGGGATTAGGGCCGACTGGATATTTATCTAGGGTTGTGTGAGGGTCTCCACATGTTGCACATGTGGCTAGGATTTAATGTATTTGAAATGTAGGGTTAGGATGTGTCCTCCAAAAATGATGTAAAGTACATAAAAAATGGGGAGAATTTATTTGTGGACCGGTCAAAGAATGGGGGTCTCTTCTTCATGTGGTTGGGCCAATGAGAGGAGGGCACCTCATTGCTAAATTGCATAAAAACTCCTGAACAATTAGGAAATTGCATAATATCTGGAATTAAGGATTTGATGTATCAAAATACCATGTTTGGTGTTTTATAGTAGACTAGATTGGTGTATGGTGTTTACTATGAGGCTTGTGAGTGTGTGTGTGAGTTTGGGTTGGAGTTGGGTCTAATTTGAGTGAGGTTGGATCACTACATTAATTAAGTTATAATTAATGTACCGGGTGTTCCAAAATTAATTTAATAAATAAATAGGGTCCAAATTGAGTGGGCACAAGCGTCATGGCGTGGTAGGCTTAGAGTATAATAATATCATAACTGGGGTTGGTCAAAACGGGTTGAGGTTGGGTCTAATTTCGATTGGAACGGGCAACGAACGTAAATATACAATTAATTTAATTTACGTACGGACGTTTGTTACGACTTTTGTATGACTAAACTCGGGCACAAAAATCAGCATCTGTGGGTTGCACAAGGGTCATTATGGTAGGTTTGTATGTCTAGGCCAAGTGTATGGAATTTGTTTCAGGGTAACAGCTAGGGTAGTACGACTAAACTCAGGCACAAAAATCAGCATCTGTGGGTTGCACAAGGGTCATTATGGTAGGTTTGTATGTCTAGGCCAAGTGTATGGAATTTGTTTCAAGGTAACAGCTAGGATAGTGTCCTAAATATCGGGACAACGATAAATTGTCCTAAGTAATATAAACACTGCACAAATATTTAATACTCTGTATAATAAATTCTAATTGCATCTAATTAACCCTAATCATGCTATCTAAGTTAATGAAACCCAAATTTTGGTCGAGGGAGTTTACAACCTTCCCTCCTTAGAGCATTTCGTCATCGAAATTAAAATAGACATATAGAAAAAAACTATTGCTTGAAATCAAATGCTATCACATACATAGGCCTTCGAAGAGATGGAAAAAGCGCTGTTGAATATCGTCCTCTTGTTTCCAGGTCGATTCGCCTGGTGCATGATGCCTCCATACGACACGAACTAGAGGTATAGTCTGGCCTCGCAGTACCTTCTCGCTTCGGTCAAGGATCTCTATTGGCTCCTCCTGGTATGACAAACTTGGGCCGACTGTGATCTCTGAATGGTCAAGAACATGACTCGGATCCGGTATGTACCTCCTCAGCTGAGATACATGGAAGACCTCATATACTCCTTCTAGTATCTACGGCAAGGGAAAACTATAAGCAACCTCTCCGACCCGCTCTAACACATCGAATGGTCCAATGTACCTCGGACTTAGCTTCCCTCTGCCTCCAAATCTGATGGTTTCTCGGGTAGGTGAGATCTTCAGGAACACATGATCTCCAAGATGGAACTCTAGGGGTCGTCGATGCACATTAGCTCAATGCTTCTGCCTGTCCTGTGCTGCTCGTAGATGCCCTTGGATCTTCTTTACCTTCTCCACTGTACGGACGACCAACTTTGGCCCTAGAATTTGCCTCTCGCCTACATCGCTCCAACATACTGGGGAACAATACTTCCTGCCATACAATACCTCATAGGGAGCCATCTGAATGCTCGCCTGATAGCTATTATTGTAAGAAAATTCGACCAAATATAAATGGTCCTCCCATGAACCGTTGAAGTCAAGCATGCACGCCCTCAACATATCCTCTAACGTCTGAATGGTGTGCTCGGACTGGCCATCTGTCTGTGGGTGATACGATGTACTGAACTTTAGGCGGGTACCAAGACTCTCTTGCATACTCCGCCAAAAGTACGATGTGAATCTTGTATCCTTGTCAGACACTATACTGACTGGCACTCCATGCAGTCGCACGATCTCCCTGATATACATGTCTGCCAAGACTTTCGTAGATTGCCCGACTCTGAAGGATAAAAAGTGGGCAGACTTGGTGAGTCAATCTACGATTACCCATACTACATTGCACCAATAGGTCTCCTTGGGAAACCCGTAACAAAGTTCATGGTGATGTGCTCCCATTTCCACTCAGGTATCAGAAGCGGTTGAAGTAATCCAGCAGATCTCTGATGCTCAACCTTGACTTGCTGACATACCAGACACTTTGCCACAAAGCAGGCTATCTCCCTCTTTATCCCATGCCACCAATAGTATTGCCTCAGGTATCTGTGCATCTTCGTGCCTCCTAGATGGATAGAGTAGGTCAAACTGTGTGCCTCCGTCATCAACTCCTGACGAAGCTCTCTATTCAGAACATAGAGACGATCTCCATATCTCAAAGTCCCGTCCTCGTGTATACGCAGTCCCGTCTGTATTCCAACCTCTGTCCTCTGTCGAAGACTCTAAAATCTGGCGTCTGTCGGCAAAGCAGCCTTGATCCTCTCCACTAATGTCGATTGCAACTGGAAACTCGACATCTGGCCGTCTACTCCCGGCATAATGACTTCTATACCCAACTTCTCTAGATCTCTCAACAGATATTATTGGGTAGTCAGGAAGAATGCCATGGGTCTCCTGCTTAAAGCATCGGCTACCACATTGGCCTTTCTCGGATGGTACTGCAGCTCGATCTCGAAGTTCGTCATCACTTCGAGACAACGTCTCTGTCTCTGGTTCAGGTCCTTCTGGCTGTAGACGTATTTTAGGCTCTTATGATAGGTGAATATCTCCACACGCTCTCCGTATAGGTAGTGCCTCTAAAACTTCAAAGCAAAGATCACTGTGGCAAGCTCCAAGTCGTGGGTTGGGTAGTTCTTCTCATGGGTCCTCAGCTGCCTAGAGACATAGGCCACAACCTTCCCATGCTGCATCAAGACGTATCATAGTCCTTTTCCGGACGCATCGTTATAGATCATGAATTCTCCGGGTCCAGAAGGTATGGTCAAGATGGGTGCTGTAGTTAGACGCTTCTTCAGCTCATCGAACACCATCTGACACTCCTCTGTCCAGGTGAACTCCAGATCCTTACGGGTCATATGGGTTATCGGCTCTACGATCCTTGCGAAGTTCTCTACGAACCTCCAATAATATCCGGCAAGTCCTAGGAAACTCCTCATCTCTAAGACATTGGTAGGGGTCGGCCATGTCTCTACTGACAAAATCTTTGCAGGATCTACCGAAATGCCTTCTCCTGAGATAATGTGTCCAAGAAATACAACACGATCTAGGAGAAACTCGAACTTGCTCAGCTTGGCATAAAGTCTCTCACGCCTCAACACCTCTAACACTAGCCTGAAGTATTCTCCGTGCTCCTCGTGGCTCTTCGAATACACCAAGATGTCATCGATGAAGACTACCACAAACTGGTCCAGATACTCGTGGAAGACTCTGTTCATCAGGTTCATAAATACAGCAGGCTAATTTGTCAATCCAAAAGGCATCACTAAGAACTCGTAATGACCGTAACGAGTCCAGAATGCTGTCTTTGGAATATCTTTCCTCCAAACCTTTACCTGATGATAGCCCAATCTCAAGTCAATCTTCATGAACCCCACTTCTCCTGTCAGCTGGTCGAACAGATCATCAATCCGCGGTAGAGGGTACTTGTTCTAGTCAAAGCATTAAGGGCTTTGTAATCAATACACATCTAGAATATCCCGTCCTTCTTTGGTACAAACAACACTGGTGCTCCCCAGGGTGATACACTAGGATGGATAAATCCCTTGATCTGCAACTCCTCTAATTGTAGCTTCAACTCATCTAGCTCATTCTTTGCCAACCGGTACACATTTAAAGATACCGGTGCCGCTCCGGGCACTAACTCAATAGTGTTACGCCCCAGTCCTAAAATTTGCGTAGGACTAGGAATACGTAACACGCCCAGCTGTATGTATACAAACTCTAATATATGAAAAGCATATACCTACGTACGTTGTACATGAATATCCAATCCACCAGTGGTAATATACTGTTATAACAAGTCATACACAATCTATATCTCATCCACAGCATAATTAATCAGTAGTAATAAAGAGCTGAATAATACTGAATATCCAAAATGAGTATCAAGTCTGATAGTCAGATGAAAACAAATCCACTACAAAATGACTCTACTGAAGTAGCAACGTATCTAAACAGTGGTAATAGAAAATCACAGGTACTCTGAGGGTAATGCCTCCTCAGCCAGGTACGTGGAGTTAGGTCCAGGTCCATACTCCTATGGGTACTCCTGCTCATCCATATTTGGAAAGGGACCAGGTCCTCAGTAGGACGTAACAAGATACATATAAATATGCTAATAAGTACTAAAATATAATATCCACTAGGTCACCTAACTGTCTATGTGAATGCATTTTGAGAATAACTTTCCAACCTGTGGACTATCTGGCCATAAATGGGATTGACATAATTTTCTCGGAGAATCAGAGGCCTACAAAGCATGTCGTCTTTTGAACGACAGAGGCCTCCAGGAGTATAGGGGATATCTCGCGTATCTCCGGTGGAGCGTACGGGTTATATATAAGGAAAGTACAAAGGAGCCCAAATATCTTACTTGTTGTTCTTCCCATCCCATGCTCTAAGCATGCCACATCCATGACACGATAAAACCTCTACGTAACTGCCAGGTCTACTAGCATACAAAGTTTCTATCAGCAGTTATTCCTAACGCACAGCTCATACGTGCAGGAGGCCAGTCCAGTCACACAATCTGTGATCTATATGAGACTCACAACTTGTGTAATAACTGTGTTCTGACCAATGACACATGATAATGGGTAGTCTCATAAAATAAGTCTAAATATAAATACACAACTAAAACAGAATGAGAGCATCATGTAGAATGTAATAACAGTATAATAGCAAGGTATACTTACCGAGCAAAAGTACTGGTTATTGCACGTCTAAACAGTATTTTAGTTGAAGAAGTGAGGTTTTAGGGCTTGGGGTGCATTGCATGGATATATATAGAGAATATGAGGCGGTGGAGAAAATTAGTGGTTAAGAACTACTGTTGCTATTTCTTTCTTCTCATTGGTTTAGGTTTCGGTCAAGGAGAGATCAGTAATAGTGTTAAGGAGTGGTGGAATGAGAAACTTACACGTGTAGAAAAGGAAAGCAAAGCAAAGTTCAGTTTTGCTTCTACTGCTGATATTTTCTAAAGGGTGTGTTTTTACGCGTGATGAAAGAAATCTTAAGTGGTGAAAGATATTACACAGAATTTGGTGTTACGCGTAAAGAAAGGAATTAAGCGGGTTGGGTTTACGCGCAGTGAAAGGAAGTGTTTACGCGTATGAGTTATACGCGTGGGTTTGCTACTGATGCTATTATACTTACACGCGGAGAAGAGAGGCAAAGTTTACGCGTATGATGAGCTGCTAGTTTTCTTTCTTCTTTTTATGCGGATGGCTAAATGGGTTGTGGGTTTGATCCAATTGGAACTTCTATTTTCTATTCTATTCTTTTCTCTTTGTCTTATTCATCTTTTTAGATGCACAAACAATAAAAATCTATCTTTTTTATTTAGCTAATAACTACTTATAAATAAATAAATAAATAAAATAGGGTTTTCAGGATTAGGGATCTTACATTCTACCCAACTTATAAAAATTTTGTCCTCGAAATTAAAGCTAAGTTACTATAGAAAGTCAAGAATGGGGTAAGATATAACTTAGTCAAAGTAAATTTATACCTTGGTCTGTAAATAGGTTTGGAAAATGTTCACGCATGTCATCCTCGCATTCCCAAGTAGATTCTTCTAGCGAGCCATGCTTCCATGCTATGCGGACCAGGGAAATAGACTGGTTCCTTAATACTTTCTCTCGACGATCAAGGATTCCCACGGGTTGCTCTGGATATGACAAGCTCAGCCCAATGGTGATTTCTGAATGATCGAAAACATGACTGATATCTGCTATATATCGTTTGAGTTATGACACATGGAATACGTCATGTACTCCTTCTAGTGAAGGTGGTAGCGTAAGTCGATATGCTACTTCTCCCACTCTCTCTAGCACGTCAAAAGGTCCGATATACCCTAGACTCAACTTGTCGTATCCTCCGAATTGAATGGTGTCTCTGGTAGGTGATATCCTTAAGAAGACATGATCTCCTTCTTTGAACTCCAAGGGACGACGATGAAGGTTTGTCCATTGTTTCTGCCTGTCTTGCGCTGCTCGTAAGTGCCCTTGTATCTTCTTAACTATCTCAACAGTGTTGACCACTAACTCTAGTCCCAAATTTGATGTTCTCCTATGTCACTCCAACATACAGGAGATCTACACTTTCTTCCATATAATACTTCAAATGGAGCCATCTGAATGCTTGCTTGATAGCTATTGTTATAGGAAAACTCCACAAGATGTAGGTGGTCTTCCCAGGATCCTCCAAAGTCTAACATACAAGCCCTTAACATATCCTCCAATATCTGAATAGTACGTTCTGACTGCCCATCTGTTTGTGGGTGATAAGATGTACTGAACTTTAGACGAGTTCCAAGGATATCTTGCATGCTCCTCCAAAAATATGATATAAAGCGTGAATCCCTATCTGATATAATGCTTACTAGTATGCCATGCAGTCTCATGATCTTCCTCATATATAAGTCAGCCAAAGCTTCTTTAGATTGGCCAACTCTGAAAGGCAAGAAATAGGCTAATTTGGTGAGTCGGTCCACTATTACCCATATTGCATCTCTTCCACTTGGACTCTTGGGAAAACCCGTGACGAAGTCCATAGTGATGTGCTCCCACTTCCATTCTGGAATCGGGAGTGGTTGCAATAATCCTGCTACACTTTGGTGCTCTGCCTTTACTTGTTGACATACCAAACATTTGGCTACAAAGCGAGCTATCTCTCTTTTCATTCCATGCCACCAAAAGTACTGTCGTAAATCCCGATACATCTTGGTGCCTCCAGGATGAATAGAATATATTGAACTGTGAGCTTCTGTCATCAGCTCCTGTCGAATTTCTTTGTTTGGAAGATAAAGACGATCACCACATCGTAATATTCCATCATCATGGATGCGCAGTCCAGTTTGCTCTCCGGTCTCTGTCCTTTCCTTTAATCTTCTGAATCTGGCATCTGTAGGCAATGTTGCCTTGATTCTTTCTACTAGTGATGATTGTAATTATAAATTGGTTAGTGTCCCGTCTGCTCCGGGAAAAATTACTTCAATGCTAAGACCTTGCAAGTCCTTTAGTAATTCCCTCTGTGCTGTTAGGAAATAAGCTGCTGGTTTTCTGCTTAACGCGTCTGCTATAACATTAGCCTTGCCGGGGTGATAATGTAGCTCTATCTCAAAATCTTTTCTCAATTCGAGCCATCTACGTTGTCTCATATTTAACTCCTTCTGCATGAAGACATACTTGAGACTTTTGTGGTCTGTATATATATTCACTTGTTCTCCATATAAGTAATGTCTCCATAATTTCAGAGCAAATACAATAGCTGTAAGTTTCAAATCATGAGTTAGATAATTCTTTTCATGTACTCATAACTGCCTATATGCATATGCAATCACCTTGTCATGCTGCATCAATACGCATCCCAGGCCTTTTCCTGATGCGTCACTGTATATCATATAATCTCCTGATCCTGATAGGATAGTCAATACGGGTGCTATAGTCAGTCATTTCTTCAACTCCTCGAAAGCGGCTTGACATTCGTTGGTCCATATGAACTCTTGATCTTTGCAAGTCAACCGAGTCATAGGTGTTGCTATTCTTAAGAAATTTTCCACGAACCGTCGGTAATATCTCGCAAGTCCAAGGAAACTTCTTACCTCTGCTGCTGATTTAGGAACAGGCCATGTCTCGACTGCCGAGATCTTTTCTGGATCAACAAAAATACCATCTCCTGTAACAACATGTCCAAGAAATGAAACTTTGTCCAAAAAGAACTCATATTTATTGAGTTTTGCATATAACTGCTCTCTTCTCATGGTCTCTAGAATAATCCGTAGGTATTTCTCCTGCTCCTCGTGACTCTTTGAATATACAAGTATATCATCTATGAAGACGACCATGAACTGATCCAAATATTGATGGAAGACTTGATTCATTAAGTCCATAAAGATAGCTGGAGCATTGGTCAATCCAAATAGCATGACCAAAAACTCATAATGCTCATATCTTGTCCAGAATATGGTCTTCGGGATGTTCGCCTTTCGTACCTTCACCTGGTGATATCTTGATCTCAAATCTATCTTTGAGAACATCTTGGCTCCACTAAATTGATCAAATAAGTCATCAATACGTGGTAATGGATATTTATTCTTCACTGTCACTGCATTCAAGGCTCTATAGTCAATGCACATACGAACTGACCCATCCTTCTTTGGTACAAACAACACTGGTGCTCCCTAGGGTAATGCACTTGGTCGGATGAAACCTTTATCTTCTAGTTTCTTTAATTGTATCTTTAGTTCATCCATCTCCTTCTTCGCCAATCTATAAACATATGATGCTATAGGTTCTGCTCCTGGTGTTAATTCAATTAAGAATTCTACGTCTCTATTTGGGGGTAGGCCTGGTAATTCTTCTGGAAAATGTCTAAAAATTCTGAAATAATGGGATGATAGACAATATCGTCCATTGCGAGCTGCATACCATCTAGGATTTCTGTGGATCCTCGTACAAACTCAAGTTCAAGTTGGCCGGGTACTTTAAAAAGAATGCTTCCTCCAAAGCAATCGAAGAAAATATGGTACTTGCTCAGCCAATCCATCCCAAGCACAATATCAAAAGTTGGCATGGGAAGGACTAAGAGTCGAGCATTTATTTCTCTATCATGTACCACTATAGGACATGATCTACAATTTCTACTAACAGGTATGACTCCTCCTCCGGTAAGAATTCTAATACAACTAGGTAAAGGTGTGGAGGCAATATTGTGTTTGGTAATAAAACTAGATGATATAAACGAGTGGGTGGCTCCCGTATCAAACAATGTCACAACAGGAAAAGTTAAAACAAGAGTGATACCTGCTATGACATCAATCTCCTGATCCAGGTTATCCACTTCTATTGCAAAAGCTTGCCCGTTCCTCTGTGGTTGTCCCTGTCTGGCCCTTATGAATTTATCCTCCTGGGCAGGTAGCGGTGGTCCTCGCTGAAATCCTCCTGCTGTTGGAGGTCGAGGGGCTCCTTGTCTCATCATTTATGGAGCTGACTTTGATGCTGGAAGTGCTAGCCTCTGTGCTGGCGGTGAAAGAATTGAGGCTTACTGCATAGGACAGTCTTTTAACATATGCTGTCCGGAACCACATCTCATACATTGCCCTAGGCGAGATCGACAGTCCCTCATAATATGTCCGCATTTCCCACAATAATTGCATTGGGGGTTTATTTGGGACCTGGTACGGTCCTGCTTTGTGCTTGTACTGCTGTTGCTGAGCTAGAGAACGTCTGATAGGTCCTCCTTGTTGTATCCTTGTTGGTCCAGAGTGTGTTCTGGCTGGTCCTAGTTACGTCCCCAGTTGAACTCCTTTTCCTCGGCTAATGGTTTCTTACAATCTGGCTTCTGTCAGTACCTCGGCATAAGAGATGCGGGATTGGGAGATAGTGTAGTGTTGTAGCTCCTGAGTCAGTCCACGGTGAAACCTCTTAGCTCTGGCCAAGTCATCCGGTATCAGGCCAGCGCCATAATTGCTAAGGCGACTAAACTTGGTATCGTACTCGTCAACTATTCTGTTCCCCTGCTCTAGGTGGAGAAACTGATCGTACAATGCATCTTTAACGTTGTCCGAGAAGTACTTCCTTTTGAAGCACTCCAGGAATTGCTCCCATGTCTGGTATGTACCCAGCTGGTGTTCTATGGATTCCTACCAGTGGTGAGCCTTGCCATCTAGGAGTGTCCTTGCACCTGTCATCCATACATTTGTAAGTAGTTATGATACCTCTAATAGCTTCCGAGTGTGAGTGATCCAGTTGGTAGTTTCCTCTGGGCTCTCAATGCCTTTGTACGGCCTTGGACCCATCTGTACAAAGTCCTTTACTGAACCAACTCTAGCTGGAGCTAGTGTTTGAGTTGGTACAGTAGTCTTTGCAGCCATCCTTTCAAGTACTGCTAGGAACTCTTGTCTCTGTTCTGCTGCTTGCTGTCTCTATTCCTGCATCATTATCTGGAAGAATTGGAACAGTTGTGCCTGGCCATCCTGCGGTGACGATGAGGCTGTAAAGTTCCCATTAGGTGAAATAGAAAGATCAGATAGAACTGGATTATGAGTCTGTTCATCTGGTCCCGAAAGTCTAGGAGTGGTTGAGGTCCCTCCTTGAGTCTGATCATTGACTCCAGGAGTTGTGTCATCATTGGTGATAGTACATCCTTTCTGCATATTCATCTTTCTACAGGTGATGTATATCAAGATTTTAGAAGAGGTACAGGATGTAGACATTAAAGAGGGTGTAGTAGCATAAAATACGTTGAGAAATTGCCCGTGGAAAACATAGATTCAAAACTGTCAGCGTAAAATATGATTTCAGAACTATCCACGTAAAGCAGAGAATCAAGGAAGTATGGCGTAAAACATGGCTCTTAGAAAAGTCTGCGTAAAAGTTCGCCCGCGTAATTATGCATAAAAGTTATACGCGAAAAGATCGATTGTGTAAAGTTATGATGTGTAAAGTCTGCACGAAAAATCTACCCGTGCGTAAAACCTGCGTAAAAAAATGTCTGCATAAATTATAGCATACTTTGCAGCGTAAAGTTTTATGAGTAACTCTTCGTTTTTTTACGGATGAGTTTGTCAGTCAAATTAGTGAACCTGACATCTGACAAAAGTACTGTACGATGATCGAGAGGATGGCTGTGATAATAATTTTTCACAGAAACCCAGGTTGTCGTTTTGTGACAGAAGTCATTTTACGCATCTATAAGGAAGGAAATGGGTCTTCGAAATTACGCTGCCTATAGAAATGAGTTTGACGCTCAGGAAAAGACAAAATCAAATGTTAAGTCAAAAAGCTGTTTCTTGCACAGGGCACGAGGCATATCTTTTGCATTTAATGCATAAGATTCGGTTTTACTTGGTCATGGCTGGGAAAGCTAAGTCTGTGATAAATACGCATTATATCACCATCTTTATACTTTACGCCTAATCAGGCTATTCTATACTTTTTTTAACTATTATTCATAATTCCTCAAGTTTACGCTGGGTTTTTGTATGATTTGTCATACGCAGGATTAGGAAGACTAAGAAAATGTGAGTAGCAGTTTGTCATAACCGTAGCGTAACGTTGGCAATCTTCTTCATATCTTAGCTTTCTATGCCAATGAGATAGTCCTTTGGCTTTTATGCCAACTAGGTTTGTTTGGCCTCTACGCTAACCACACTCTGTTTTGATCTTTTAAAATTAGAGATCCCTGGTCATAGCGTAAAGGGTTTCTGGCATAAACTCAGGTTAAATATAGGGTGGTTGGAAGGAGGAATGAGGTTTCAGTCCAGTGTAAATGCGATCCTTATTCTCTATTCCTATACGAAGGCTTGTTTGGTACGGTTACATAACCAAGACAATATATTCTGACCTGCATGGGCCACCACTAAAAATATGTCACGCCCCAGTCCCAAAATTTGCGTAGGACTAGGAATACGTAACACGCCCAGCCGTATGTATACGAACTCCAATATATAGAAAGTATATACCTACGTACGCTGTACATGAATATCCAATCCACCAGTGGTAATATACTGTTACAATAAGTCATACATAATCTATATCTCATCCACAGCACAATTAATCAGTAGTAATAAAGAGCTGAATAATACTGAATATCCAAAACGAGTAACAAGTCTGATAGTCAGGTGGAAACAAATCCACTACAAAATAACTATACTGAAGTAGCAACATATCTAAACAGTGGTAATAGAAAATCATAGGTACTCTGAGGGTAATACCTCCTCAGCCAGGTACATGGAGTCAGGTCCAGGTCCATACTTCTGTGGGTACTCTTGCTCATCCATATCTGAAAAGGGACCAGGTCCTCAGTGGGACATAACAAGATACATATAAATATGCTAATAATTACTGAAATATAATATCCACTGGGTCACCTAACCGTCTATGTGAATGCAGTTTGAGAACAACTTTCCAACCTGTGGACTATCTGGCCATAAGTGGGATTGACATAATTTTCTCGGAGAATCAGAGGCCTACAAAGCATGTCGTCAGTGGGACATAACAAGATACATATAAATATGCTAATAATTTTCTCGCGTATCTTCGGTGGAGCGTACATGTTATATATAAGAAAAGTACAAAGGAGTCCAAATATCTTACTTGTTGTTCTTTCCATCCCATGCTCTAAGCATGCTACATCCATGACACAATAAAACCTCTAAGTAACTGCCAGGTCTACTAGCATACAAAGTTTCTATCAGCAGTTATTCCTAACGCACGACTTATACTTACAGGAGGCCAGTCCTGTCACGCAATCCGTGATCTATATGAGACTCACAACTTGTGTAATAACTGTGTTCTGACCAATGACACATGATAATGGGTAGTCTCATAAAATAAGTCTAAATATAAATACACAACTAAAACAGAATAAGAGCATCATATAGAATATAATAACAGTATAATAGCAAGGTATACTTGCCGAGCAAAAGTCATGGTTATTGTACGTCCAAACAGTATTTTAGTTGAAGAAGTGAGATTTTAGGGCTTGGGGTGCATTGTATGGATATATATAGAGAATATGAGGCGGTGGAGAAAACTTAGTTGTTAAGAACTACTGTTGCTATTTTTTTCTTCTCATTGGTTTAGGTTTCGGTCAAGGAGAGATTAGTAATAGTGTTAAGGAGTGGTGGAATAAGAAACTTACACGTGTAGGAAAGGAAAGCAAAGAAAAGTTGAGTTTTGCTTCTGCTGCTGATATTTTCTAAAGGGTGTGTTTTTACGCGTGATGAAAGAAATCTTAAGTGGTGAAAGATATTATGCAGGAGTTGGTGTTACGCGTAAAGAAAGGAATTAAGCGGGTTGGGTTTATGCGCAGTGAAAGGAAGTGTTTACGCGTATGTGTTATACGCGCGGGTTTGCTACTGCTGCTATTATACTTATGTGCGGAGAAGAGAGGCAAAGTTTACGCGTATGATGAGCTGCTGGTTTTCTTTCTTCTTTTTACGCGGATGGCTAAACGGGTTGTGGGTTTGATCCAATAGGAACTTCTATTTTCTATTCTATTCTTTTCTCTTTTTCTTATTCCTCTTTCTAGATGCACAAACAATAAAAATCTATATCCTTTATTTAGCTAATAACTACTTATAATTAAATAAATAAATAAAATAGGGTTTTTAGTATTAGGGATCTTACAAATAGTGAACTTCATTTTTTTATCAGGTGGTAGGCCTGGCAACTCCTTTGGGAAAACATCCTCGAACTCTGCAACAATCTCTGGGGGTGCCGTCTCCATAGCCAGGTAAGCTCCAGCTGTCTATCCTACTCCTCGCTTGATGGTGCCCCACATGTAATCGAACTCTGGGTGACCTTATGGTCTAAAAGTGACGCTACCCTTCCGATAATCCAGTACGGCATTATACTGACTTAGCCAGTCCATGCCCAAAACGACGTCAAAAGTTGGCATTGGGAGGACCAACAATCGCGCTCTCATCTCTCTACCACATACTACTACCGAGCATGTTCTAATAGTGCTGGTAACCGGTATGATGCCTCCTCCGGTGTCACTACCACATTCTGAAAACAGGGGTATTTTCGAATTTTTACTATATTTAATATTATGTTATTTACAATTAATTAATTGCATGATAGTGTATTTGATTTAAATAATTTTGTGCGATGTGTAATTCAATATATATAATTATATGCAGTATTTATTATTTTATGTTAGCTAGCAGACTAGACCTAGAAGCCAGTAGATGAGCACCTGTCGGAATTATGGAATTTTGAGGTTAATTTTTTTATTTTAGAATTTATTTATTGGAGGTGTAATTAATTACTATATTTTATTTAATATTTGCGCAATTGCCTTTGCTTCGATATTGGAGCACTATCCAGACTTTTGTCTTCCAACAAATTTTACCATCTTGCTCTAGACATGCCCGTCTTCCATTCTGCTATTTTTACGACTCATAATTGTGCTCTCTGTACATTGTTTCTAGCCGCACAAAAATCGTCGCGGACGTTTGTTTAATTTCCTATTTTTGTATCGTTGTGCGTTCCAATCGAAAGTTGGAGGCCATCTTGACCTATTTTCGTGCGGCCCAAATTAGGGTAATATTCTGTTCTGAGTCTTCTTCAATATTGGTATGGATGACTTGATCTAATTTTGACCCCAAGTACTCCTAATTAATTGTTGAACACAACTTGCATTTTATTTCTATTTAAATTGGGGATACCATTTTATCTGATTTTTAAATCCCAATTTAATTCCAGTGCCCTGTAAATTCAGCCCATACCCATCTTACAGCACCCCCTGATCCTACAAAACATCGGACCCCGAATCGCCCGCCCAATTTTCGTCATTTTATGTGTTTGTGCAATTTCCCAAATTTAAGGGGGCTAAATTGCAAATTTGTATTTGTGGCCTCACCCAATTGTTTGAACAATGAGGGAACCTAATATTGTTATTTAAACTCTCACCCTCATTTCCCTCATGAATTATTTTTCCCATGTCCAATTTGGACCACCCAATTAATGGGCCAATCCCAACCCTTCATTCCAACACCCTCATCCATATATATTGTTATGTCTACATCAACCCTAATCCCTAGAAACCTAGGTTTTCCCAACCAAGCCTCCATCCTCAACCTCAACCGTAGGAAGAAAATTTCTTCTTTTCTTCTTCTATTTTCTTTCTTCTTTTCTTTTTCTCCTTCTTTTTCTTCTGGAAACAGCCGCATAAGGAGTCAAGCCGAAGCACACGGGTGGCTGCAGAAATTGTGTTCTCCTTCTTGAACAGCAGCAGCAAAATAAAGTCAAGCCAAAGTCGAATGGCTGCAGCAAATCAGCTACCGCCATCAAACCGTGGTCGAATGGTCCCCTATATTTCCCAGTGACCCATGTTGGGGGGGGGACACTAGCCACCTGAAGAAGTTTCTGGTGAAGCCAGTGATGGGAAAGATGGCATCTTGGCTGGTAATTTTCGGAGGATCTCTAGATTCCAACATTGAGAGGAAGATGCGCGTCCCGAGGAAAGCATGGGAGCTCCTCCCTTGGTGCTCTGTGAATATGGAGAAGAAGAGCAAGAAGAAGAAGAAGAAGAAGAAAGGCAACAGCAGCAGCAGGAGAGCTTTGGCGCCTTGACCGACGCCCCAAGAAAAGATGTGTAGTGATAATGGAGGGGAATCTTCACCAGGAGCTCTAAAGGGCCGGATGTCATTTCGGGTTTTAGTCCGTCCATTGATAAATTTCATCAAGAGGCTGCCAATATGCATCAAAGTCCACCATCAAATACTAACCACCAAAATGGCGGTCCAGAGGGCAGAGGGTCTGAGAGCCACAAGTTAGCCAACACCAACAACTATCAAAATATAGACCTCAAAAGGAAGCAGCCAGAAATAAAGATGGATACGCCACCTCCATCTCTCAATAGGTTGCAGAAAGTTGCAAGTGGGGAAAGTAGTGGGCAGTCCCAAAATAGTTCAAGAGCTTCATATAAGCAGCAGAAGCGTGAGAAGCTGGACTGGAATGTGCTCAGCCCTCCCTCCGGCCTGAGTTCCGGCCAACACTCAGTAAGCTCCTCCTCCCTCTTCCTTTTTCCCCTGTAATTAGTGTAATGTATATGAAGTGTATTAATATATATATGTGTATAACTAATGAATAGGTATAAGTATGCATTTAAATTAATTGCATAGTATGTATTTAATTCAATGAATGGTATATGTGTTAATGCAATGTATAGTATGAATTTATTGTATATGTATAGAGTATATATATATTAGTATATTATATGTATTCAATATATATGTATATGTATATTACGTATTTAATTAATGTTTAAAACGTATATGTATATAAATAGTATTTATTTAAATAATGTTTTAAATACGTGAACATGTATAGTATGCAAATATATTGAAATGTATAATTTAATAATGTATACGTATATTATTTATTTAAATGTTTAATACCTGTATTAGCATAGTATATATATATTTTTGTACGTATATTAATAAATTTTATAAATTTTTGGTATATATATATGTACGTATTTCTGGCATATATTTTGAGGACACATAAATACAGTATGATAAATTCTAAATTTATATAGACACATATATACGTATTGTGTGAATTATGTTTATATACAAGTATTATTTTTCTTATGTTTATATATATATATACAAGTATTATTTTATTTTAAAGTATATATTTATACATATATCTATTATTGTAATTGATGGAAATCATATATATGATTAGTTAATGAGATGTATATTTATATATATATCCCTACCAGACGACCCTAGTTGACCAGTATCATGCCAGGCATAGCCCCTGAGTTAGGTATTTGTTGTGTGTTTAGTATAGCATCTGATGCAAACATTGTATTGTTTATTATATGTTTATAGGACTGTCGGATTCTCCAGACGATACCCTGGGACAGGATATTGGTTTTTACCAACTAAGGACCCAAGGCGAGTACATTCTCTGATTAGTTTCTAATTTATGATATCTCCTATGTTCACTGTATCTAGTGTAAATATACATGTTCTTGACACGTTGGTTACACGGATTGGTATACACGGATCTCGTCATGAGATGTTATTCCTTATTCATGGTGTAGCTTGTACAAGACTTGTTTTCCCTTGTTATCTTGTGCATGTACAGACACTGATTCCCGGGGAGATTTGCTACCTTCCTAGGGAATCCTGTGCCATAGCGTACCATGATTGGATCTACTATACCAGTCGGGGGTTTGGGGAGTATTTTAGTGTAGATATGTGATCATACCCAACTATCCATGCATCATAGCTCACCCCACATCTCACGTCGGGTGCGGCCTGACCATCTCCATGCCTCATAGCTGTTACGTGTGATTAGCCTGACCTCTCCATGCATCATAGCTAACCAACGGTTAGCCTGACCTTCCATGAATCATAGCTAATCACATGTAACCAGCCTGATCAAGTTCCCAAGCCGATCACATGTTAAAGCTAGTACTCAACACACTTAGTCATAGGTTCTTGCTCATGGACAGAATGTTTCTTTTCCTGCAATTACTTACAGTATTTCCAGTATTTCTCTCATTGTACATTTCTCGTACTTATACATGCATCTGGTATGTTTCCATCTAGAACTGCTACATAGTTTATGTCATTTATATAGAACTGCTATTTAGAGATGTACTTTGCTCCTTCCTGACTGGAAAATATTTTTCCAGACTGTGACCTTAGTGGACTTGTTCTGACACTTGGAGATTGGTTGTTACTGATTACAGGTATGATTGTTTTATCACTAGTCTTATGTTGTACTCTTTTGTTCTTCAAATTCTTATCGTGCTGTAATTGTGATTGAGTATGTTGTTCATCTTTATAGTGTTATCCGTGTCTCCTTATGGAGTTGGATACTAGTGTGAGATTATTTATATAGTACTTGACCTAGACAGCATTCTACCGCCGATGCTGCGGCGTAGGCTGGACGTACCCACGCACTCGTGCCCCTAAACCGGGTGTGGGTCGTGACACGTTTTGAGTGGTGGCCCATGCAGGTCTGACTTCGCAAGTTGTGCGATGTCGTAGTAGTGCGACGTCATAGTTGTACTACTGCGTACCTGCTATAGAGTATAGGACATAGGATACTAGGACGAGAGAGGATACTCAATCACAAATTCTTGAAAGATTTCCTGGGATGACCCCATGAGAATCTTAATTTCAATTTAAATCTTTCCTTGTTTCCGTCCGCTCTCGCTTGTTGTTACTGAACTTAATTCTTGTTGAGCAGTAATTAAATTAAATTCTTGGTATCATTGTTGAGTTTGATTCTTGTTGACCAGTTGTTAACTTTAATTCTTGGTATCGTTGTTGAGTTGATTTCAAATTGAGATAAATTTTTACGGACTAGAATTTATGGTATCATCTGATGACATATATTGATGAGGACAGTGAGGAAGGTAAAACGTCTACTTTGGTTATGGAACCTAGAATTTATCGCAGCCATATTAGCTGTCGTGACGAGAACGTAGGAACCTAACTTGGATGTACATACTTTAGTTATGAGATTTAGAGTTTCTCGCAGCCATACCGGTTGGCGTGGCGAGTATTCTGGATGACATGATTATAGGGTTGTATACCTTAGTTACGGAACCTGTCGTTTATCGCATCTATGCTTACTGGCGTGGCGAGGATTCAGAGCGTCATGATTTCGGATAGACGTGTATGATTATCAGGTTGTATCTTAAATTGGTTCTTAAAATATCATCTCGAGCCTTATCTATTTCTGTTATTCCAGGACTTTGTTCCATCGCTTCTTTCTTTACTAGCAGTAAAGATACTTTCTGTCCTCAATTCAGTCTTTGAGCTCCTATTCCTTGAGGATTTCTTATTAAGCATGGAAGTTAGTGGCTTGTAATTTTGTTTGTCTTGTATTAGTATTGACTGTGTTGCTAGTGATTTGTAAGTATTTCTTAGTTGGGCATATGAGCAGTAGGCTTTAATCTAGAGTTAGCCCTTAGCATAGTATCTTGTACCAATGATTCTAGGAGTAGTGTCATTAGAGACTGAGAGTAGAAGGAGAGTATTGAGTATCAGTGATAGTTCTCAGAGCTAGTATCAGAGCCAATTACCCGTCCTGGATAATCATGATTATGTAATTGAGTGATCTATGTAAACGATTAAGTATCCGGGAATTGTGTTAAGGATTTATGGAGCATGATGTCCAATTTGATGATTGACATCGGAAATGTTAAAGGTAAAGAAATGTATATGTATAAAGGATTTAATGAGATGTCATACATAGAGGAATATCAAGATTAGTAATGGAAGTTGTGAAGCGTATCACGGATTGGTTTAATCGGCTTTAAAGGATTGAAGGAAATACATATACAACCATAGAGATGAGGAACCATACACATACCCATGAGAGTAAATAAACATGAGTGTTATAGAGGATACAGGTGATCATGAGTCTAATGAGCTTGATGAGATAATCCATTAATGCAACTAGTGATATAATACCAAGAGTGCTAATGATTCTACATCGAGGATGAGTCGAGAATAACGTTAATAACAGTGAGCACTCTGGGTGAAGATAATTAAATGATATACCAGTTGACATAAATTGAAAATCATGAAAGAAATTACAGGTGATGATAACTTTGAATCAATGGAGATAATGGTGCAAGTGATTTAGGCAGTACAAATTTAGTACCCAGTTCTAGACAATAGAGGTATTGAGTGCACCTTGAGTATCAGAGACCGTGAGCACTAATAGGTACATTGAGGAGTTATAAATTAAAAGGTGGAAATGAAATTTTTTAAATTTTCAGAATTTTAAGGAGTTGAGATTTTATGTTGTTAAAATATTGAGGATTTAAATTTGATTCAATAAACATAGTTAAGGCTACAAAGATTTTAGAAGTGATTAAATTTTATTTCGATGTGAAGTATCTAATTTTGAGGAGGTATATGCATTTTATTTTAAGTTGATCGGGAAGTTAAACCTTGACGATTATTTCGAGGATTAACTTTATGGTAGATAAGAGATGAACATTAATATGTGAGTAGATGATATACATGTGTAAGGATCTGATGACTTGAGTATGATTGAGATCTCACTGCCAACTGACTTGGGTGCCAATCTAGGATTGTATTAGAGAGAGAGCAGTACTTAGTATAGTGTGTTGTAATTGATATGCACTTGAGTGATAATAATAACTAGTATCAACTATTGTAGCAGGTAAGGAAACTAGCAGTGAGTATGCTTGTAGTAGAGTGTGGTACCTAAAGAGATAGAGGTATCAAACTTTCCATGCATCATTTGACCTATGATTATGTTAGAAGATATTGCAAGTATATATTAGCAGGATCTTTCTTTTCTTTTCTCATGTTCTTTTTGTCTTCTGATTGATTGATACCTTAGTACTGTAGCTGTATGCATGAATTCTTGTTATAATATAGTTAGTAGTACCCCTGATACAGAGACTGCAATACCGTGACAAAAGACACCATGATCATACATATTTCCCTTAGGTTGCATGTTGTATGGTTGTAGGTAAAATTCTCTTAGACTTGATTGTTGAGGATTTAACTGTAGTAAAGATTAACGAAGAGGTTATGACTCGACAAAGAGAGACAAGGTGCCTCAAATTTTGAGGAAAAATATTAAATTTAATAAAGAGTTGGGAATTTAATATGGTATAATTGAAGTTTTGTGAAGTCATTGATTTTTAAGAAGATTATGAAATGATTGAATTTATCATTGAATTTGAGGAATTTAAGGAGGCCATCGATATAATTATTAGACTGCAAGTCGTGAACTTATATTTTGAATATTGTATTGAAGGTTTCATAAGTATTACATCATTGCATATTATGTGAAAAAAAAAAAAAATTCGAGGATAAACATTGATTTAAATAAAGGGTCAAGAATTTAACATGACAAAATTTATGATGTATTAATTCCAGGAAGATTATGACATGATTAAATGGATTATAAAAATTTGGAAAATTGGGGGATTATCAATATATTTAATGGATTGCAAGATATGAAATTAAAATGTTATATTTGGATGTGGCATTGTTGAGTATTTTGAGGAAAGAGGAAATCGAGGAGTAAAATCATTTATGGATTTATGTTTCAATTCAAATTCTTGTAGGACGAGATTACATTATATATATCTGTGCATTGATTAAATCAAATTTGAGGAGTGGATACTAAATTTCGAGTATTGAATTATTAACTAAAACTTTCAAGGAAATTTGGATGGACTTTGATTTTACTTTGAGGATTTTTCAGGTTATACAACAATTTTAAAATTTTGAAGTTGCGAAAGGACATTGTGGATTATTAAAAGATTTCATGGATGATAAATTTAAATTCTGAGGGAAATCATAAGGTGTATGATTAAACACTAATATGAGGATTTTAAATTTCGAGGACGAAATTCTTTTAAGGTGGGTAGACTTGTCACTACCACATTCTGAAAACAGGGGTATTTTCGAATTTTTACTATATTTAATATTATGTTATTTACAATTAATTAATTGCATGATAGTGTATTTGATTTAAATAATTTTGTGCGATGTGTAATTCAATATATATAATTATATGCAGTATTTATTATTTTATGTTAGCTAGCAGACTAGACCTAGAAGCCAGTAGATGAGCACCTGTCGGAATTATGGAATTTTGAGGTTAATTGTTTTATTTTAGAATTTATTTATTGGAGGTGTAATTAATTACTATATTTTATTTAATATTTGCGCAATTGCCTTTGCTTCGATATTGGAGCACTATCCAGACTTTTGTCTTCCAACAAATTTTATCATCTTGCTCTAGACATGTCCGTCTTCCATTCTGCTATTTTTACAACTCATAATTGTGCTCTCTGTACATTGTTTCTAGCCGCACAAAAATCGTCGCGGACGTTTATTTAATTTCCTATTTTTGTATCGTTGTGCGTTCCAATCGAAAGTTGGAGGCCATCTTGACCTATTTTCGTGCGGCCCAAATTAGGATAATATTCTGTTCTGAGTCTTCTTCAATATTGGTATGGATGACTTGATCTAATTTTGACCCCAAGTACTCCTAATTAATTGTTGAACACAACTTGCATTTTATTTCTATTTAAATTGGGGATACCATTTTATCTGATTTTTAAATCCCAATTTAATTCCAGTGCCCTGTAAATTCAGCCCATACCCATCTTACAGCACCCCCTGACCCTACAAAACATCGGACCCCGAATCGCCCGCCCAATTTTCGTCATTTTATGTGTTTGTGCAATTTCCCAAATTTAAGGGGGCTAAATTGCAAATTTGTATTTGTGGCCTCACCCAATTGTTTGAACAATGAGGGAACCTAATATTGTTATTTAAACTCTCACCCTCATTTCCCACATGAATTATTTTTCCCATGTCCAATTTGGACCACCCAATTAATGGGCCAATCCCAACCCTTCATTCCAACACCCTCATCCATATATATTGTTATGTCTACATCAACCCTAATCCCTAGAAACCTAGGTTTTCCCAACCAAGCCTCCATCCTCAACCTCAACCGTAGGAAGAAAATTTCTTCTTTTCTTCTTCTATTTTCTTTCTTCTTTTCTTTTTCTCCTTCTTCTTCTTCTGGAAACAGCCGCATAAGGAGTCAAGCCGAAGCACACGGGTGGCTGCAGAAATTGTGTTCTCCTTCTTGAACAGCAGCATCAAAATAAAGTCAAGCCAAAGTCGAATGGCTGCAGCAAATCAGCTACCGCCATCAAACCGTGGTCGAATGGTCCCCTATATTTCCCAGTGACCCATGTTGGGGGGGGGGGACACTAGCCACCTGAAGAAGTTTCTGGTGAAGCCAGTGATGGGAAAGATGGCATCTTGGCTGGTGATTTTCGGAGGATCTCTAGATTCCAACATTGAGAGGAAGATGCGCGTCCCGAGGAAAGCATGGGAGCTCCTCCCTTGGTGCTCTGTGAATATGGAGAAGAAGAGCAAGAAGAAGAAGAAGAAGAAGAAAGGCAACAGCAGCAGCAGGAGAGCTTTGGCGCCTTGACCGACGCCCCAAGAAAAGATGTGTAGTGATAATGGAGGGGAATCTTCACCAGGAGCTCTAAAGGGCCGGATGTCATTTCGGGTTTTAGTCCGTCCATTGATAAATTTCATCAAGAGGCTGCCAATATGCATCAAAGTCCACCATCAAATACTAACCACCAAAATGGCGGTCCAGAGGGCAGAGGGTCTGAGAGCCACAAGTTAGCCAACACCAACAACTATCAAAATATAGACCTCAAAAGGAAGCAGCCAGAAATAAAGATGGATACGCCACCTCCATCTCCCAATAGGTTGCAGAAAGTTGCAAGTGGGGAAAGTAGTGGGCAGTCCCGAAATAGTTCAAGAGCTTCATATAAGCAGCAGAAGCGTGAGAAGCTGGACTGGAATGTGCTCAGCCCTCCCTCCGGCCTGAGTTCCGGCCAACACTCAGTAAGCTCCTCCTCCCTCTTCCTTTTTCCCCTGTAATTAGTGTAATGTATATGAAGTGTATTAGTATATATATGTGTATAACTAATGAATAGGTATAAGTATGCATTTAAATTAATTGCATAGTATGTATTTAATTCAATGAATGGTATATGTGTTAATGCAATGTATAGTATGAATTTATTGTATATGTATAGAGTATATATATATTAGTATAATATATGTATTCAATATATATGTATATGTATATTACGTATTTAATTAATGTTTAAAACGTATATGTATATAAATAGTATTTATTTAAATAATGTTTTAAATACGTGAACATGTATAGTATGCAAATACATTGAAATGTATAATTTAATAATGTATACGTATATTATTTATTTAAATGTTTAATACCTGTATTAGCATAGTATATATATATTTTTGTACATATATTAATAAATTTTATAAATTTTTGGTATATATATATATGTACGTATTTCTGGCATATATTTTGAGGACACATAAATACAGTATGATAAATTCTAAATTTATATAGACACATATATACGTATTGTGTGAATTATGTTTATATACAAGTATTATTTTTCTTATGTTTATATATATATATACAAGTATTATTTTATTTTAAAGTATATATTTATACATATATCTATTATTGTAATTGATGGAAATCATATATATGATTAGTTAATGAGATGTATATTTATATATATCCCTACCAGACGACCCTAGTTGACCAGTATCATGCCAGGCATAGCCCCTGAGTTAGGTATTTGTTGTGTGTTTAGTATAGCATCTGATGCAAACATTGTATTGTTTATTATATGTTTATAGGACTGTCGGATTCTCCAGACGATACCCTGGGACAGGATATTGGTTTTTACCAACTAAGGACCCAAGGCGAGTACATTCTCTGATTAGTTTCTAATTTATGATATCTCCTATGTTCACTGTATCTAGTGTAAATATACATGTTCTTGACACGTTGGTTACACGGATTGGTATACACGGATCTCGTCATGAGATGTTATTCCTTATTCATGGTGTAGCTTGTACAAGACTTGTTTTCCCTTGTTATCTTGTGCATGTACAGACACTGATTCCCGGGGAGATTTGCTACCTTCCTAAAGAATCCTGTGCCAAAGCGTACCATGATTGGATCTACTATACCAGTCGGGGGTTTGGGGAGTATTTTAGTGTAGATATGTGATCATACCCAACTATCCATGCATCATAGCTCACCCCACATCTCACGTCGGGTGCGGCCTGACCATCTCCATGCCTCATAGCTGTTACGTGTGATTAGCCTGACCTCTCCATGCATCATAGCTAACCAACGGTTAGCCTGACCTTCCATGAATCATAGCTAATCACATATAACCAGCCTGATCAAGTTCCCAAGCCGATCACATGTTAAAGCTAGTACTCAACACACTTAGTCATAGGTTCTTGCTCATGGACAGAATGTTTCTTTTCCTGCAATTACTTACAGTATTTCCAGTATTTCTCTCATTGTACATTTCTCGTACTTATACATGCATCTGGTATGTTTCCATCTAGAACTGCTACATAGTTTATGTCATTTATATAGAACTGCTATTTAGAGATGTACTTTGCTCCTTCCTGACTGGAAAATATTTTTCCAGACTGTGACCTTAGTGGACTTGTTCTGACACTTGGAGATTGGTTGTTACTGATTACAGGTATGATTGTTTTATCATTAGTCTTGTGTTGTACTCTTTTGTTCTTCAAATTCTTATCGTGCTGTAATTGTGATTGAGTATGTTGTTCATCTTTATAGTGTTATCCGTGTCTCCTTATGGAGTTGGATACTAGTGTGAGATTATTTAGATAGTACTTAACCTAGACAGCGTTCTACCGCCGATGCTGCGGCGTAGGCTGGACGTACCCACGCACTCGTGCCCCTAAACCGGGTGCGGGTCGTGACATCCGGTAAGAATCTTCTAACTCTTAGGTAAGGAGGAAGTTGCTACTCTATGCATGGCTACGAAGCTACTAGATATGAAAGACAGTGTAGCTCCAGAATCAAACAGTGCAGTTGCAGGTAATGATGCAAGTAAAATGGTACCTGTGATAGCCTCCCCTTCTGGTTCCTCCTCGATAGTGGCTAACACAAAGTCCTGCCCGTGCCTCTGCCCTCCAGCCTAATGTCTGGCCTGGTTGAACTGTGCCTCCTGTGGGACGAAGGGTGGTCCTCTCTGAAATCCTCCGATAGCTGGTGGACGCTGTCCTCCGGTAGGGGGTAGTATCCTCAAGGGTGGTGCTGCTGGCCTCTGACCGGTCTGCGATGCTGTATCTCTGTGCTGTGGGCAGTCTCTGGCAAGGTGCTGACCCGCTCCACAGATTATGCAGAGCCCGAGCTTCTTCCGGCAGTCTCTGACGATGTGTCCCCTCTAGCCACAATGGTGACAAGTCGAAAGCTTCTTGTGCTGGTATGGCACTGTCCTCTGCTGTGCTTGTGCTTCTGGATGACGGATCGGCCCTCCTGCTTCGTGCTAGACTCTGGCTGGTATGTTTGCGCTGGAATGTCTCGCTCCTCCGCCTATGGCCTCCTGAATCCTGGCCTCCGATAGGACCTTTTCATAAGAGATCCTCGCCTGAGTAGTGGTATACCTCTGCAGCTCGAAGAAAGGAAGTGGTGGAATCTCCTGGCCTTCTCCAGGTCGTTGGGTATTAGGGCGGTACCGAATTGGCTGAGTCGGCTGAACTCCACATCGTAGGCGTCCACGGTCAAATTCTATTGCTCCAGGTACAGGAACTGGGAGTATAGGGCGTTCCTGACCGTAGCAGGGAAATACTTTGCATTGAAGTACTCCAAATATATTACCCACGTTTGCGTCTTGCCGACGCTACGCTCCGTAGAATCCCACTAGTGATGGGCGTTGCCCTTGAGTTGGGCCCTCACTACGGTCATCCAGAGGTCAGGGTGTAGCTGCGAATTATCCAGTAGCATCTCAGTGTTGGAGACCCAATCCGAGATCTTCTCCACAGTCTCCTTGCCCGAGAAGGTTCCCGGGCCCATCTGGCGAAAGCCTCGCACAGTGCCCACTGGCTGGACAGGTGCAGGTGCTGGTACGGGTGCTGGGGTAGGTGTCCTCTCTAGTACCGCCATCAGACTCTGTCTCAGGGTCTCGGTCTGCTACCACTGCGCCTGCATTATCACCTAGAAAAACTGGAACATCTGGGGCTGTCCCTCCGATGGTGGCATCTAGGGTGGGAATGACGGAGGTGGTGGTAGTGGTATCCCTGGCTGTATTATCGGTGTCTCCTCGGATGCCGGCCTCTCGAACTGCGGCATCGGCGTAGCCCTCGAGGTCCGTCCCTTGAAGTGCTGCATTGAGATCGTCTGCAAAGTCTGGCCCTCTGGCTGCTGTGTCCTGTCATCGGGAGACATCTGGTGCCAGTGTATCATCGGGGCCTGGAGGATCACCGATGCTTGTGGCTGAGGCTGCTCTCCGGGTGGTCCCTGGGAAGTCTCCTCCCTCGGTGCGATGGCAGATGGTAACATGGCACTGTATGCCTCGCGTCCGCTATTTATGGTTATAAACGAAAGAAGAATGTATATAAGACGAGGTTTATACGAAACCCGTTTCTTTGGTTTACAAACAAGCTTGTACAATTAGTCCTATACGATGATGTCGAGTACAATTTTTAAATCTGGGTAAATATTGCTATAGGTGTCTGATCTGTAGTCGATCACTTTAGCCCTTGGACCACACGATGGTGAAGAAGTGCCATAGAAGACGGGAAACAGCTTCGAAGGTTGCAAAAGAGGGCGTATGCACGATGCCAAAGTCGTCGATCACTCCTCTTTGCCTGAGCTCCGGATTCTTCTCTCTCGTTGACTCTTCGACTTCTCTCCTAGATCTTTTGACCTATTTTTCCCGACCTTTGGTTCAATCTTTTCTGAAGTTCGACCCTGTTTGAGTTTTTCGACCTTGGACCACTGTCAATAGAGGTCTCTATTTATAGAGTTTTGGTGACAGTGACCACTCAGTCGGTATAGAAACCGAGTAGTGGAAAGTACAGCACCCTTTTACACGATGGTTAAAATAACCACTGCCCACATATAGATGAACTTTTATATGAGCGTGTGACGCGTGTCCAACTAAGGGATAAACGCGTATAACTGCTGCGAAGATCACGACATAGAAGCCACGTAGGTAGGTATCCCTTGTGTAGAAGAGGTTGGCATAGAAGTCAATGTCTGTCACCATGGCGTGGAAGCCAAATAGGCATAGAAGCCGAATGGGCGTAGAGGCCGAGCAGGCATAGAAGCTGAGGGCATAGAAGTCGAAGAGGCGTATAAGCCTGAGCGATCCTTTAGCCGGAATTACGGCTCTTGGGGATATAACCAAATCTTTTGTATTAAATGCAGAGACCCGCCATCATCCCGCACATTAATTGCAGAGACGTGTTCTGAAGGTCTGTCATCATTATGAGCATTAAGTGCAGAGACGTGCCTCGAGCCCTGTACGAAGAGCAGCTTTTTGATGTGGCAGTCTGTTTGTCTTCCGCGGAGCGTAAGAAGCTCACATCTGCCTGTATAAAATAAGGCAGCGTATCCCCTTGTCCGCGTAAAAGCAGTTTATGCCGAGGAGACGTCAATAAATGACGGTTCGGTAATTTAATCAAATCCCCTGCATTAAATATAGAGATCCACCATCATCCTGTACATTAAATGCAGGGGCGCATCCCGAGTGGTCTGCCATTATTCCAGCCGTCGTCTGGGTAGTCGTGCAGTACTCTTTGTCAGAAGTCAGACGTCAGGTTCACTACATAACTTTGGCAGGTTCAATTTGGGGAATACAAAGCGTTCCTCATAGGCTTTAAATGCTGCATTAAAAGCGGATGGGTTTTACGCCATAGAGGTACTGAAGCACCCTGTCTACGCTGAAGCAACCTGGACATACTGCATTTATGCGGACGGTCCTTGAGCTCATTTTTTACGCTGTTCTTAGCAAAAAAGGCTCTGTTGCATGTTAATGGCTCTGAGGTCATCTTTTTTGCTGTCCCGCATCACCATGCTGCGTAGAGCTATCCGACGTATTTTTTATGCTTCTACAAGACCCCCTTCAAAGCTTTTAAATTCCTCGTAATTTGAAATGCTTTGAATGAAGCATGAACTGTTCCTCATAACTCGAAACATTTCTATATGGAGCCTGAAGCGGTTAAGTCTGACACATTCTTTCAAGGCTGACTTTATGGCAGAGTTATTGGGGACCGGTGTGATCTCTTTCGCCTATAAAAAGTCCGAGGAGTTCACCCGTTCTTCCCACAGTTCTCTTGCCACGTAGAGATGATCGCCAGAGTTCGTCGGGCTGACCTGAGGAAGAAGGAGATCATGTTCTTCCAGTATGTAAGGAGCTGAAAGAGACGGCGTCTTCGAGCAAATATCTACTGCAACGATGGATCATGGAAGAATATCATAGTCTCTTTTGCTCGGGATAATCAGCAACTTTGTATGTCGGTTCTTTCGGAGAGAGGAAGGGTCATCTTAGACCACACAGCTTGCAAGCTGTAAATTTTCTCCTGATACTTTCGTGGAGGAGAGCAGACAAAGTGTAACTGCGGTCCATGAAAGTTTAGTTGGGTAAAATACCTCAACTCAATCCGTCATGGCGTATTGGAGGATGGGTCTGTGTATAACATGCCCAGTTTTGTATCCTTCCACCATTAACCATATATCAGTCGGTTTGCGAAAACCGACTAGCTGCTGAAGAAGACGGAAGACGATTTCCCCCGATGCGAGAACTTGGCAGAATAGATTCTGGGGGTGGCCCTCCGATGAAGATGAGAAAATCCTTTGTAGAAGGGATTTTCCTCATATGTAACCAGGAAAAATGAATAAAAACCCCTTGTAGACAGGATTTCCTTCACATGTAATCATGATTTTAATTTTAATAAAATTTTTTTCTTCTGCGCATATGATCGTTTTGCCATATGTTGCTGTGAAGTCTGAATATGTGTAGCTTCGACACGACTGATTCTTTACGCTGACTCTATTTTAGAAAGAGTGCTAGGTCCTGTCCCATCTTTTATGCATAGCTAGGGATGCGCAGAAAGCCGCTCAGCATTCGAGTGTTCGAACTATCCTGCTGTTAGGAATGAGGGACCGCGTAGAATTCTGAACTGTTGCTTCTGATAAACAGAATTCCTATTCAGACATCGTCTTCAAGAATGATCTCTCGAAAGTCCCTTGTAATCAGGGCGAGAAATGGCCGTCAAACTGAGTTGCCATCTTGATTTATAGACAAAATATTCAGACTGGAGTCTGGATGAACTTCGAATCGTCTCATGAAGAAGAGTAATTTTCAATGTTGAACTCTGTATACTTCAGGTACTTGGGATATCTTCTGGTCAAGAAGGAGTATCTTCTGTGTGAACTCTCGTAATTGACCGCCTTGAGAATCGTTTAGATGTACGGGTACTCTGGCCTGCGTATCTTTCAGATGTGCGAAGAGTCATGGCATAAGATTATAAGTTCGTAGCCTCGTGAGCGTAAACTAAACGCCATCGAGCATGAAATTGTAGACTTGTAGTTCCTGAGCATAAAGTCGTAGGTTTGTAGCCTCTCGAGCATAAAAGCTTACCGAGCACAAAGGCATCCGGGCGTAAAATCGTAGACTTGTAGCCTCCGAACGTAAAACCGTAGATTTGCAGCTGTCGAGCTTAGAAAGCTCCTTGGCACAGAACTGTAGATTTGTAGACTGTGAAAAGGAAATCTTTTGAGCGTGAAATTGTGGATCTGTTGCTTCTGAGCGTAAACTAAACGCCACCGGAGCGTGAGATCATAGATTTGTAGCTGTCGAGCGTGAAGTCGTAGGTTTGTAGCCTCTCGAGCGTAAAAGCTTACAGAGCACAAAGGCATCCGGGTGTAAAACTATAGACTTATAGCCTGCGAGCGTAAAACCGTAGATATATAGCTGTCGAGCGTAGAAAGCTCCTTTGCGTAGAAACCACGAATCTGCTTTGCACGAAATTTTTTCGAATTTCGCTAACTGTCCGCCTTCTCTGAGTAATAGGCTGACGTAGTACCCAACCATAACCGAATATTAATTAGGAGATTTGGTTCGGGTTTCGAGGAGTCTATCCGAACTCTATATATACCCCAAGTTTCTGAGAGAAAAAAACTTTTCATCCGTCTTCTGCGAAAGAAAGGCTTCGACTGTTCGAGTTCTTCTTCGTTTCTTCCCCGAGTCTTCAAAGTTTCCAGTGATGGCCTCGAAACAAGCCTCCTCCTCTAAGGGAAAGAAGGTCGATTCTTCTTCTCGTTCTTCCGCTCAAGCGGGAGTGTCTCCGGTCGGGCAAGGCGAACTCCATTCTGAGCGAAGTGTCCCGCCGACGAGCAGTGCCCCCGGCCTGATAGGTAGAGTTTTTGGGATGAAAAGAATGACTGAAATATTCTTCGCACACGTTGTACGTGACCACGCTAGGTCGTCTTCTGTGCTGATAGCCTCTTTAAGGAAGATGATGCACAGGGACGTTTCATATTTTACGCCCATATTTCTAATGTGCCAGCGTAGAAACTCCATGTTTTCGCAGTCGGGCGTAAAAGCTTTGACTGTCGAGAACTTGGTGTATACTACGAAATTTGAGTCGTATTCTCGTGGATGAAAGTCCTGGCGTAAACTCGAATTTTGTCAATCTGGCATAAAGCACAGACTGTACATGATCAAGTTTTTACAGTCTTGGCGTAAAGCACAGACTGTTGGCTCTTGGCATATATTGTAAGATTGTAATGTCTAGTATAGGAACTGACGTATTTTTCTTGTACCCTTGCAGTTGACTTGCATGAGTCTCCGCTAGACGATGTGATGGGTTCTGCCGTCGGGATGCTGCACTCCAACTATCTGGAGGATCTGTCGTATGTTACATTTCCTATCTCCGGGCCCCAGTATCCTGCAAGAAAGGAATTTTTGATATCGGGTCAGGGCGAGCGAACCCTGCTGAACATGATCAATGGAGAGCCCCTGACGTACTTAGATGGGGACCAGTATATAAAGCCGACGTTTCTCTTCGGGGACATGATTGATAAGCAGTCCCAGACGAAGCCCAAGAAAGAACTCTGGGTTTTTCCTGCCGGGAGCTTAGTCTTGCATCTACCCAAGATGCCGAGAGATTATCCCATCTCGGCCTTCTTCCATGCTACACATCCCAGGAAGATATCGTGGACGCTGACTCCCGATCTTCACGGCAGGCCGGGGAAGATCTTCTACCAGAAAGGATCTGGTCTATTTGTCACCCGCCCTTTCGGCCCTGTAACGTCGTTTAGGGGATTGTACCCGGGCAGTATCCCGAGTGAAGACAGCTTAGTGCTTCAGCCGGTGCAATTGCCGACTTTCTGCAATAATTTCATGGGGCGCGAAGGAGTATACCCCAAGGTGAATCCTCGGTGCAATGGTTGGATGACCCCAACGAATCTTCGATGGGCTCGCTTAGTTGATTGGGCCCTAAAACATTTTCAGACCGAGTTGGAGAGCATCGGTCTGTTTGCAGCTGTGAGTGCCACCAGTGTTGGGTTACCTCCTAACCCCAACCTATTTTTGGCACTGATGGAGCGATATATTTCGCTCACCGGGACTTTCGCCACTCCACTGGGGGAGTTGGGATTGGCCCTCCATGAGATGGCAGAGATCTCAAGACTATCGATGGGGGATACTTCATATGAAGAGTATGTTCCCACGAACCGGGAGCTGGGGGATTCAGACCCTCGGGTAGTGGAAGTGTACCAGGAGCTGATGTGCCACTACCTTGCTTGCACCACTTTTTATGGTGAGCCTTCGGATTTGGCTCATACCAACAGATGGACATCCTACCTCTTCTTTCATCGGGCCAGGACTGCTCAGCCGGAGAAGGTATTGGAAGGCAAGGATCATCCTTTGAATCCTCTGAGCGTGCTCACTGCTCAGGTAGTCGATGATCTTATGGAGGACGCTGGGGCTCCAGATCAGATCCTCGATGAAGGGATAGGAAGATATACTGCAGGTACTAAGGCCTACAGTTATCTGAGACATTATCGCAAGCCTCTGTCCAAGGAAGCTCAACTGGCTGGCTTCCTCTCTATATGGCTGCGTCGACTGGTGGTACCCGGCATTGCATCTGCGGATCGCATTCACCGTAACACCTTGTGGCCTGTAGTACGTCTGGTGTTCAGGGCGAGACTGGCTTGCTCCCTGCCATGGTGTGCCACATACAAGCTGGCCTGAGGGCGATGACTGAGGCGCTGCTCGCCGATGAAGCTCCGCATGAAAGCTTTCTCCGGGTGGAATTGCCATACTTGTATTTGATGGGATGATTAATTCTCCATAACCCCCGGGTGATATCTCCAGGTTCCGGCAGTAGCTTGGGGGGTAGTTTCTTGCTGAATTATAAGAAATCCTCCTCGAACGTGCTCACAGTCTTAGACTGTCGACGGGTGCTGAATTACGGCCATAGCTGGAAGCTCTTCTGCACTGTCCCCTCTGTACATCGCAATCAATCGGGGATTAGGCTTGAGGACTAAGGTAGAGAGAAGACCATTCTTTCTCCCGAGGCTTTTAATTGGTTGGTCTGCATTAGACCTTCCCACTTGCTGTACAGAAGTGAAGACCAGTGCCTTTTTGAACCCTACCTGCCTAGTCGGTTTGTCAGACAGTTTGGGTATGATCAGTTGTACATGGGCAACGCCGTCACCAGCTTCAGGTCCAGAGGTGGACTCATTGATGGAGCGAGGGGATGGCAATATTTTATCATGGGCTGCACTGGGGCAAGTTTTATTGTGCCCGTCATCACACTCTCCACGGAGCTGTGCATCCTCCACACGTATGTCCATTTCTATGTGGCCATCAACACCTTCCATCGCAATTTTGATATACATGGAAGTTTTAGGGTTCCCTCTTCCAAGCCTGGGGGAAGAGTCAAAGTCCCCTCGGTTTCTTCTGACGAGGATGAAGGGTCCGTTACTTCGGATGAGCCTCTTATATCGGTACCGATGGGTGAAGTACCTCCGCTTACAGGGGCTTTGGTAATCTCTGGGAAGCGAAGGGCTCCTACTCCAAAGGAGATTTCCCCTCGTAAGAGGAAGAAGAAGACGGTTATTCGTCCTCTCCGGATCCCTAGTATTGAGGCTCCTGGAAGTGAGCCTGCTTCTCCCCCTGTTGGGGATGATTCTTTGATTGGAGGTTCCTCGCCATATAGAGAAGGACCTTCTACAGTCTCGGCCGACGGTGCCAGAGAATCTCAGCTGGAGACTGCTGTCGCTGCTACTGCTTCAGGTAGTGGAACGAAGTCGCCTCCGGTGCTGAGTATAATAAGATTTCGTATATCTTTATCTGGATCAGCATCGGGAGAGACCCCTGTCGTGCCTGTTAGTGCCTCTAACGAGAATCCAGCCGATGAGCCTCGGTTGGAATTTGACGGAGACTTAGAGGACTATTTGCTAGAGTCAGTTAGTAGGCCCCCTTCTCCAGGTATGACAGCTTGCTTAGCATCACTAAGAAATAATTTAGCTGTACTGGCAGCAGATACGACATATATGCCGTCGGCCATGGGTAAATGTCGTCTTCAAGCCTCTTCTTCAGGAAATTTTAACATTTATGTTGATATTAACTTCCTTTTGTCTTCTTTTCAGGGAAAGACCTCTTCGGACAGGGCAATGTATATGCGCCCTTCGGCTCTTTGTCAGGTCCTGGTGATGACATGGGGATGCCTGGCTTTGAAGAGAAAGCATCTTTGGGTGCCGGCTTGCCTGCCGACGAAATTTCGATACCTCAAGAGGAGGATGAACCTGTCATTGCGACATCGCCTCCTTCGAGTATGCCGATGACTTCGACTGTTGTTGGCGCATATTCTTTTGTCGCGCCACCTTATGAGACGACGACTGTGGCCACATCGAATGTGGTCGTCCCTGGAGGGAGGTTCGCCAATATCGCAGCCACTCCCAGCGTCCATTCGGACGTAGCCCAGCTGACTGAGCAGTATACCAGTATCTCCTACACCACCTTAAAAATGCTAATATCAATGGTATTGGAGAAGAATCTGAGCTTCGAGGCTTTGAAGAGGTCCTCTCAGGTTGTGATAGTGCCGGTCAGGGAATTTGACGACACTGGGATAGCTGATGCCCTGGAGGAGATAGTTAATGGTTTGGAGCAACCCATTAACGAATATCTGCAGCTAGCTTGAGGCGGCATTGACGGTCTCGTTCAAGCTAGGTACGACTCCCTGACTGCAGAGTTTGCTGGGCAAATAGAGTCTCTGAATAAGTCCATCGAGGCTTAGCGGCAGGAGATGGATCAGGAGCATGCCCAATTGGAGTATATCATCCCCGAGTTGACCCGGTGTGAAGCCGAATATGAGGAAGTGGCAGCGAAGGCCCGTATATTGAAAGAGGAGCTCGTTCGAGTAAAGGTGAAGGCTCTCTCTTTGTCGGATCCCGAGATGTGCTGAAGGAGCAACGGACGACTGTTCAGCAGAACTTGACGCACGTTGGCGCTTTCCACTCAGGTTTTGTGCGGGCTCGGTCTGAGATAGCTGCTCTGGACAATGATGCGGCAAGGTTGGAACGGGCTCGTGCCGACGTCTTGAACTTCCGGGATGAGAGAATAGTTGCTCTGGCGCAGCAGATTTATGACCTAATCGCTCCCCCTAAATGATGTACCTCCCTCTTTCCTTCTTTTTGTTGGGGATAAAACCCAGAACGCTTTTCAATGTACTTTTGCTCCTTTCTGGGAATGAATAAAGAGACTCTTTTCTGACTTTGTGGACCCATCATTTTGGAATATAAATGACAGGTTTGGGCGAGAGTGATATCAGAGGTAATATGGACGTGATATACTCTCGGTAAACTTTAGCAGGGCATATCTATTCAGAGGTCATACGGACATGATAGAATATGCTTTAGTAGGACATATCTATTCAGAGGTTATATGGACATGATAGAATATGCTTTGACTAAAGTTTTGTATACAAAACACTATCAGAGGTAATATGGACGTGATAGGTCTTGCAGTTCCAAATTAGTCGAACACATCTATTTAGAGGTTATATGGACATGATAGAATATGACCCAACTAGTTTTATTTTGGAAGTAGTTTTGTCAGAATGAGGTCTTCGCCATATTCCACTTGAGCAGAGGAGATTAAGCATAGTACCTTTTCAGGAATTTTCTATTGATAGGAGCCATTAGCAGGTCTCCATTAGGCTAGGCTAACATGTAAGCGCCGTTTGAGAACGTTGTCTCGATCACATAAGGGCCTTCTCATTTGGGCTGGAATTTGCCTTTACTCTTGTGAGTAATGATTATTGGCCTTCTCACAGCTAAAACTAGCTCACCAACTTTGAACACTCTTTCCTTCACTTTATGATTGAAATCTCTTGAAATGCGTGCCTGGTAGAACGTGATGCGCTGCTGAGCATGAAGGCGTTTCTCGTCTAATCCTTCTAGCTCTTGAAGCCTTAGTAGGTCATTCTTCTCTTGAGTCAACTTATTAGCCACGGCTATCCTGAGTGACGGGATTTAAATTTCGATGGGAAGAACTGCTTCACTCCCGTAGACCAACGAGAATGGGGTACAACCTGTCGGTGCTCGTACCGTTGTGCGGTATGCCCAGAGACATTCTCTTAGCTTCTCGTTCCAATCTCTCTTGTTTGAGGAGACGAACTTCTTCAAGAGCTTGATAATGGTTTTGTTGAAGGCTTCCGCCAAACCATTAGCAGCTGGATAATATGCCGTAGAGGCCATATTTTGTATCCGACTCTTATCGCAAATTCGATGAAACACATGGCTGATGAACTGAGGCCCATTGTCATGAATTATCCTTCGGGGGATCCTGAAGCGATAAATGACGTGATGCTCGATGAAGTTGATCATATTAGATGTCTTTACCTCAGCAAGAGGGATTGCCTCTACCCATTTGGAGAAGTAATTCGTGATGGCCAGTATGAACCGGTGACCTTTGGAAGAAGACGGGTGAATAGGACCAATGATATCCATACCCCATGCTTCAAAAGGCCAGGACGCAATCGTAGGATATAGATGTTCAGACGGTTGATGTATGAAGTCTACATGAACCTGACAGGCTCTACATTGTCTGGCATACTTGATTGCGTCTGTGATCATAGTGGGCCAGTAATAGCCCATTCTCCTGATACGATCCTGTAGCTTAGGACCGGGTTGATGTGCTCCGCATACGCCATCGTGAGCTTCACGGATAATCTGCTGTGCTTTACTATCAGCGAGGCATCTCAGTAGCAGTCCATCATAGGTACGGCGATATAGACACTGTGAGGATGCATCAAAGTAGAAGCGTAAGGATCGTCTTTTGACGGATACCACTTTGTTGGGGTTCTTCGGTAAGATTCCGTATGCCACAAAATCTATAAAAGGACTTCTCCAGTCTCTTATCGGAGGATCGGTGTTCACAACGTAGACGCGTTCTATATGAAGGTTATTTTTTACACAGAACAAATCCCTGTTAAGGAGGATCACCGAATTCTGCCTTCTTATAGGAGTAGCTAAATCTGCAGCTAGATTGGCTAGGGCGTCAGCTTCAAGATTCTGAGATCGAGGTACATGCTCTAAGAAGAACCCTTTGAATGTCATGGCTATCTCGACCATTGCTCGGTGATAAGGGATGAGGTCTGGATTTCGGACTTCATATATTCCTCTGACTTGATTGACGATCAGCAGGAAATCACCAAAAGCTTCCAGAGATTCGACCCCCAGCTCTTTAGCGACTTGGAGCCCGATTAGTAGAGCGTTATACTCTGCGACATTGTTGGAGCAGGGCTCGTTAAGAGAGTATGCTCGATAGATAACGAGTTTGTCAGGAGTAACCAGGATAATTCCTACTTCTGACACTACGTTTCCCCTGGGACCAGTCCTGGAGGCGCCATCGAAGAATAGTTGCCATGCGTCACTTTTCATTGTGGAATTATATTCTGCAACTTCGTCGGGAATGTCCTCGTATAACTTGGAGGCCTCCGAGATCGGATGAGCAGCTAGGAAGTTAGCCAATGCTTGGCCTTTGATGGACTTCTGAGGGACGTACACTATATCATACGGTGTTAATAACATTGCCCAGGTCACAAGTCGGGAGTTAAGATCACTTGGCTTGTTCATCAGTACCCGAAGAGGATTGATCCTGGAGATGATGTGAATCATCTGACCTGTGACATAGTGTCGCATTTTCTGGATAGCGAACATCAGGGCCAAGTATCCTTTTTCCACCGGGTTGTACCGGTGTTCGGCTCCGACCATCATCCTTCTGAGGTAGTAGATAGACTGTTCATGTCCCATATTATTTTTCTGCGCGAGAAGAGCTCCCAGAGAATGATCCATCGCTCGAACATACAACGTGAATGGTCTTCCTACGATAGGAGGCACCAGAACTGGCGGATGAGTGAGGTAGCGTTTGATATCGTTAAACGCTTGCTGACAGGCTTCGTCCCATACGAAGGATACACCTTTCTTCATAAGACGAGAAAAAGGCTGACATCTCCCGGAGAGGTTGGATATGAATCTCCGGATATAAGCCAGACGACCTTGAAATCCGCTGAGTTCCCTCAGATTACGGGGCGGTCGCATTTCTAAGATGGCCTTGACTTTATTAGGGTCCACTTGAATGCCTTTGGCGGTAATGACAAATCCCAGGAATTTGCCACTAGATACCCCCAGAATGGACTTTGCAGGATTCATCTTGAGTTGATGTTGGCGCATCAGCTCAAATACTGTCTTCAAGTCTTGGATGTGATTATCCTTGAGGCAGATTTTGACAGCTACGTCGTCCACGTAACATTCCACTATCTGGCATAAATGTTCATGGAATATGTTACTCATAGCCCGTTGGTATGTAGCCCCGGCGTTCTTCAATCCGAAGGGCATGACCGTATAGAAATATACCCCCAATGGCGTCCGAAAGGCAGTATGCTTCTCGTCTTCAGGATGCATCTTGATTTGATTATATCCTAAAAATCCGTTCATGAAAGACATACGTTCGAAACTGCATGTATTGTCAATCGTGATGTCTGTGATGGGAAGAGGAAATTTGTCCTTGGGGCAGGCTGCGTTCAGATCTCGATAATCGATACAGACGCGTACTTTCCCATTTTTCTTTATGACTGGGACAACATTGGCGACCCAGTCGGGATGTTGTTCCTCCCGGATAAAACCGTAGGCTATCAACTTCTTGATTTCAGCTTCAATGGCGTCCATCATATCCGGGCGGAACTGGCGTTGGTGCTGCTTCACAGGCTTTGAATCGGGCAGTATGTTGAGTTTATGGGTAGGAACCTTTGGATCAAGTCCTGGCATATCCTCATAATTCCATGCAAAGACGTCAATGTATTCTTTTATCAGTTGAATAACTTCTTCCCTTTCAGTTGGAGAAAGATTGTTACTGATAAATATCGGCTTTGGCGAAAGTTCATCCCCAACATTGATCTGGATAACTTCGTCTTCAGTGGGAGGTTCTCTCTGCTTGAACCAGAATTCCCATTGTGTATCCATTTGTTGAGCCTAAGAGTCATTCTCAAATGGCTCAGATTCTTGTTCGTCTTTTTCGATGGAATCTGCCACTACCATATTCACTGATAATGTTTGTTCGAGAGCCTCAGATGAGTCGGAGGGCGACGATCAATCTTGAAGAGAGGAAAAGACATCCTCGTTCGACTCAAAAGTTGCAAGGGAGGCGGCATACCCCAACCCAAAACGAGTTTGTTGATAGTGGGGATTGCCGAGCAGCAGTGTCCGTCTGCCTTTCCCGTAGTTGAGACCTGGTTCCAGTTTTAAGTCGTAACCCATGCTTTTTATGATCTTTAAAGCTTGCGGGCTATACCTGTGAACATATATTTTACCAGAATCATCGTTGAAGGAATCTTCTTGTATAGTTGGTCTGTTGTGCCTGCGGCCGAAGACTATTGAATGCTGACTGCTACGAGTAGGCAGAACAACGAAGATAGAGTCCTCATGCGGTCCATAAGTCGTGGTGACATTGGATGATGATGCCACTTCCCATATGTAGGGATGATAGGAATCTATACCTGCCAAGAATTTCTGTGCTATAGGCTCTATATAGTCATGGGGAGAGGATTCCTGATTTGGAATTTAGCGTCGATATACTGGAAAAGAGGTCCTTTATTATCATCGAAAATCGCATTCCTGGCTGCATTTACATCAGTCGGCTGCCTGTCGCGCCGAAGATTGATGACCAAGGGTGGAGGCTTCTGGTTCAAAGTGATCACCAGAGGACGACCTCCTCTTCCTGACCTGGTTTTGTTCAGGTGGATAGCCATAGGCTGCATGGTTGTCGGATGAGTAGTTCGTCCTTTCACTCTGATTGACAGTGGTTGTTCAACAGAGGGTTCTTCAGGCTCCCGGTGGGATTCCTTCTCCGCTTCACCTGACAACTCCTCCATGTAGTCTTGGGAGTACAACACGGCATCAGAGTAGTAGGATTCTACTCCTTTAAACGGGTTCAGGTCAACAACCTCCGTTTGTACTGTTCCTTGAGTATCTACATATTTGAAGCATTGATGTAGAGTCGAAGGAACGATGTTGTGGTCGTGGATCCATGGTCTTTCCAGCAGGATATTGTAGGATACCTCTGAATCGATAACAAAGCATGTAGCTACAGATCTGAGGTTACCGATCTGGATCCTCAGCCGAATCTTCCCCAATGACTTGCTTCTTCTTGCGTTGAAACCCATGATTGTAGTTGTGGTGTAAGCCAATTCGCTGGTAGGGATCCTCAATGGTCTGAGCAGACTATGAGGAATGATGCTGATTGATGATCCCGGATCTATGTGAATCTGGTCGACCTCCATGGAACCGACGTATCCGGTGTAATAGAGGGGTCTGTCATGCCTGTTATGTTTTAACAGCATGTTATCTTGAGTGAAATTGATATTCGGGACCACCTCCATCACACTGTGGCATTGAGGACATGCAACGAGTTTTTTGTCAGGGGACTTGAGCTTGGTCAAGTATGCATCTGCCTGCATCAATGCTTCACTCAGGGCTTGACGAGTGTCTTGAGAGAGCCTGAGTAGCTCGAAGATGGACAACCTGGCTGGTGTATTGGCTAGTTGGGCCAGGATGTCGAAGTTGTAGGGCTTCTCTAAATCTTTGTTTTGAATATCTTTCAGAGGTTTATCGAAGCACACTTCTTTTTGCTTCCCCTTGTCCGCCGAAGTTGGTCTTGAAAGACCGGCTCCTGGTATGGCGGGCTCCGGTTCTGAAGGCTTGGCAGCTGCAGCGTCTGCCGGCGCATCTTCCTGACTCGCTCCGTAGTTCTTGAGGTAAGCTTTCCCTGAACGGATTGCAGCAAATACCTCGTCTTCGTCTGATGTCGAAGAAGTGGCAACCATATGGTATGGTTTGCACTTGGAGTTCTTCCTAGACTTAGCCTTAGTAGCATTAGTCTCTTCCTCGAGCTCTGACACCAAATCTGGATGAACCCACATAATCTCGCCCCGCCGGGTGGTTAGGGGCACCAGGTCACGATTTTGACCCCTAGTTGGAGGGAGATTGACGATGTTTATCGTTGTCCGGGAAATAGGTGTCACACCATCCGGGACTTCTTGGGGAGGTAGATTGCCAAATTGTTGGGAGATCGTGTTGGCCGTGACCGTCTTCTCGCTATTGCGCAAAGCAATGGCCTTAGCATCGAACAACTCCTGAATCTTACTCTTCAGTACATAACACGCCTTTGTAGGGTGGTGTACGTATCTGTGGAAGACGCAGTACTTAGGGTTGTTAATACTGCCGACTTCACTGGGCCGCTTCTCCTTAGGAAGGGTAATCTTGCCGCTATTGACGAGACACTCGAATATGCTCGGAATATCGTCGTCGTCGAAAGAGTAGACTTCAATGGGCCTGGAAGTCCCAGGTCTTGTCTACGTGGTAGCCACAGTCTTTTGCCTGGACGTGTTGATTGTCAGGGCTTCCTTCCCTTTGGAACCTCGAGGATGGTCGTTGTTGGGAGATGACCTCTTGCCTCTGTCGGAGGCAGAGATCATGATGCCATTGTCACGCGCCTTCCGACTGTTGTCTTCGGCGACAACCGCTGAGATAATGAATGAGGGCCAATCATGGAACTGATATGGTCCTGTGAACACCAAGATTACGGGAAGAAGGTTCTTCCTACAAATGTCCACCAACGCCGAGTCTGGAACTCCGAGAGGCATTTGTAAAGTGGCTTGGCGAAAACGTTCGATGAAAGTGCGAACATCCTCTTTTTCCTTCTGCTTTACTTCGATGAGAGAGGACATAGACATGTCCATCCCTCCCTCGTAGAATCGTGTGAAGAATAAAGCCTTGAAGTCTTCGAAAGACGAGATGCAGTTGTCCGCCAGGCTACGGTACCACTGATAAGCTACTCCCGAGAGACAGCACTTGAACACCCGGGTGAGGAGGGCGTCATTCCCTCATAATAGCACCGTCATCATACTGAAGTAGTTCATGTACTGACTTGGTGACATTTTTCCTTCGAACAAAGTCATGGTCTGTGGTTTGTATCTCGGAGGAAAAGGGACCTCTTCCCAGAAAGCCGGGTAAGGCTGGTTGATTCCCAATTTTTTGAGCTGATCTTTGTGCTTCAAGCCCAATTTGAATTGGGCTTTCAACTCTCGTACTGCCTGTATCGGATTTTCAGTCGGTAGAGGGACCACGGAGTGGTGGGGAATCGGTTGCGTCGTGACTCCAACGGGAGGTAATGCATTCTCCGAGTGAGGAAGTGGAGGAACTGCTAACTCTTGGTCCAGAGCAGGCTCTTGGATCGGGTTGGATGGTGGTAAGTCCATCCTCACACGTATCTGAGTTGGAGGGACCGATGCTTGAGCCATGGCAGCTGTATGTTGAGTCAGCATCATCTGGTGCATGTTCTCCATCATGGATTGCATCTCCTTCAGGGATATCTCCAGTATAGTAATGCGTTGCTCAGCGCTTCCTGATGGAGAAGCTTCCTCGCGTTTATTTCCAATGGCATAGACTCCCATCTCCCTAGGTGTCATTGAAGGATTAGTATAGGTCACAGTAGAAGCTGACTCTATACTTTCAGCATCTGATTCGGGGGACTGACGACCCCCAGCATCGAAATCAGAAGAGTACGAAGTCAGTCGTTGTGACCTCGAACGGGTGTTTCGGAATACCCCATCTTCTGTGTTCCTAAGGAGCTGGTTTAATCCCCTCCGGCTCGAAGTTCTAGAGGGATGACGTCTTGAGCTCGATCGTCCTCTAGGTATGTGTGAAGCCATGTTCACTGATGCATATGTGGGCTCTTCTTCCTGGAAAGACGAAGAGTAGCTGAACCGGTCAAAAACTGACCGGTTTGCTTTAGAATAGCAATAATCAATGACAATCCTATGACTATTACAATAGTGCTCGTTTGGAGGCATAATAGACATGTTGGAAGATCCCCTATCCTTGCACTTCTGGATCAGATATTCATGCAGGTCGGGAGGATTTATAGAGGAAGAAGATGGCTTGTCCCTTCTGTTTACATCAGTGGACGTGCAAAGGTTGGTAACCATAATTTTCCCTGTGCCACCTGTGTATAATAGGTTGGCCATCTAGTTAGCGGATAATCCCCGAGGAGCTTGTTCTTCCGCAAACCGAGTCTGCTTTACGCTTGAGGAGTTCTTCCGACGTAATTCTGGCTGGCGTAAAACTGAGGAGGTCCTCAGTCGGCGATCAGCACCTCGCGTAATCCGGAGGGCGGGCAGATTGTTCCCTTGCGGACGTAAAGGCCGAGACTTTGAGCAGTCCACCGCTTGCTTTCCCTTGCATAGATTGCAGGGATCATCTGCTTCTCTGCGGAGTGTAGATGCATTTTTACACGTGGAGCGTGTTTGGATCTTCTGATTTGGCGCTAAGGCATTGTCAAAAGTTTTGTCTATTCCGCCAGAGATGGGAGACTGAATTTTATGCGCAGGGTACGGGTTATACTTCTGGGTTGGCACTAAGGCATTGCTAGAAGTTTTGTCTATTCTGCCAGAGACAGAAGACTGAATTTTACGTGCAGGGCGCGGGTTATACTTCTGGGTTGGCACTAAGGCATTGTCAGAAGTTTTGTCTATTCCGCCAGAGATGGGAGACTGAATTTTACGCGCAGGGCGCGGAGGGAGCAATGCTACAACCTCATTGGTCGGAGAGATCGGAGAGTCGACATGAATGGTAGTGGATGTCTTGGGCATCCAGACCTTGCGTAGCTTCCTGTTGTCTTGTACAGGGAGAGAGTGAGAGCTACCCCCTGTCCGAAGTATGTCTTCGTAGGCAGATTGGTCGAACTGGACGACCATTATCTTCTTCACGGATCCCACGGATACCGTATCGTGTTGAGCAATTGCCTTCTCGTCAGAGGAGAAGGATGTCCCCAGCAGAGTTGCCATCTTGTTTATGGTGATAAACGAAAGAAGAATGTATATAAGACGAGGTTTATACGAAACCCGTTTCTTTGGTTTACAAACAAGCTTGTACAATTAGTCCTATACGAGGATGTCGAGTACAATTTTTAAATCTGGGTAAATATTGCTATAAGTGTCTGATCTGCAGTCGATCAGTTTAGCCCTTGGACCACACGATGGTGAAGAAGTGCCATAGAAGACGGGAAGCAGCTTCGAAGGTTGCAAAAGAGGGCGGATGCAAGATGCCAAAGTCGTCGATCACTCCTCTTTGCCTGAGCTCCGGATTCTTCTCTCTCGTTGACTCTTCGACTTCTCTCCTAGATCTTTTGACCTATTTTTCCCGACCTTTGGTTCGATCTTTTCTGAAGTTTGACCTTGTTTGAGTTTTTTGACCTTGGACCTCTGTCAATAGAGGTCTCTATTTATAGAGTTTTGGTGACACTGACCACTCAGTCGATGTAGAAATCGAGTAGTGGAAAGTACAACACCCTTTTACACGATGGTTAAAATAATCACTGCCCGCGTATAGATAATCTTTTGTATGAGCGTGTGACGCGTGTCCAACTAAGGGACAAACGCGTATAACTGCTGTGAAGATCACGGCGTAGAAGCCACGTAGGTAGGTATCCCTTGTGTAGAAGAGGTTGGCGTAGAAGCCAATGTCTGTCACCATGGCATGGAAGCCAAATAGGCATAGAAGCCGAATGGGCGTAGAGGCCGAGAAGGCATAGAAGCCGAGGGCATAAAAGCCGAGGAGGCGTAGAAGCCTGAGCGGTCCTTTAGCCAAAATTATGGCTCTTCGGGATATAACCAAATCTCCTGCATTAAATGCATAGATCTGCAATCATCCCGCGCATTAATTGCAGAGGTGTGTTCTGAAGGTCTGTCATCATTCTGAGCATTAAGTGTAGAGACGTGCCTCGAGCCCTGTACGAAGAGCAGCTTTTTAACGTGGTAGTCTGCTTGTCTTCTGCGGAGCGTAAGAAGCTCACATCTGCCTGTATAAAATAAGGCAGCGTATCCCCTTGTACACGTAAAAGAAGTTTACGCCGAGGAGACGCCAGTAAACGACGGTTCGGTGATTTAATTAAATTCCCTACATTAAATGTAGAGATCCGCTATTATCTTGTACATTAAATGCAGGGGCGTATCCCGAGTGGTCTACCATTATTCCAGCCGTCGTCTGGGTAGTCATGCAGTACTTTTTGTCAGAAGTCAGACGTCAGGTTCACTGATTGATTTTGACAGGTTCATTTTGGGGAATACGAAGCATTCCTCGTACGCTTTAAATGCTGCATTAAAAACGGATGGGTTTTACGCCATAGAGGCGCCGAAGCACCCTGTCTACGCTGAAGCAGCCTGGACATACTGTATTTACGCGGACGGTCCTTGAGCTCATTTTTACGCTGTTCTTAGCGGAAAAGGCTCTGTTGCATGTTGATGGCTCTGAGGTCATCTTTTATGCTGCCCCGTATCACCATGATGCGTAGAGCTATCCGACGTATTTTTCATGTGGCAGAGCAGAGGCTAGAATTTCTGGCAACACTTGAGAGAATGGACACAATAGCCCCTGTACCAGCCCAGACACTAGTTTTAGTACCACAAGCTCGGGTTAGTTCAGTCAAGGACTTTATATAGATGGAGTCACCATCTTGTTTATGGTTATAAATGAAAGAAGAATGTATATAAGACGAGGTTTATACGAAACCCGTTTCTTTGGTTTACAAACAAGCTTGTACAATTAGTCCTATACGAGGACGTCGAGTACAATTTTTAAATCTGGGTAAATATTGCTATAGGTGTCTGATCTGCAGTCGATCACTTTAGCCCTTGGACCACACGATGGTGAAGAAGTACCGTAGAAGACGGAAAGCAGCTTCGAAGGTTACAAAAGAGGGCGGATACACGATGCCAAAGTCGTCGATCACTCCTCTTTGCCTGAGCTCCGGATTCTTCTCTCTCATTGACTCTTTGACTTCTCTCCTAGATCTTTTGACCTATTTTTCCTGACCTTTGGTTCGATCTTTTCTGAAGTTCGACCTTCTTCAAGTTTTTTGACCTTGGACCTCTATCAATAGAGGTCTCTATTTATAGAGTTTTGGTGACAGTGACCACTCAGTCGGTGTAGAAACCGAGTAGTGGAAAGTACAACACCCTTTTACACGATGGTTAAAATAATCACTGCCCGCGTATAGATGATCTTTTGTATGAGCATGTGACGCGTGTCCAACTAAGGGACAAACGCGTATAACTGCTGCGAAGATCACGGCATAGAAGCCACGTAGGTAGGTATCCCTTGTGTAGAAGAGGTTGGCATAGAAGTCAATGTCTGTCACCATGGCATAGAAGCCAGGTAGGCATAGAAGTCGAATCGACGTAGAGGCCGAGCAGGCATAGAAGCCGAGGGCACAGAAGCCAGAGCGATCCTTTAGCCGAAATTATGGCTCTTGGGGATATAACCAAATCTCCTACATTAAATGCAGAGATCTGCCATCATCCCGCGCATTAATTGTAGAGGCGTGTTCGGAAGGTCTGTCATCATTCTGAGCATTAAGTGTAGAGATGTGCCTCGAGCCCTGTACGAAGAGCAGCTTTTTGATGTGGCAGTCTGCTTGTCTTCTGCGGAGCGTAAGAAGCTTACATCTGCCTGTATAAAATAAGGCAGCGTATCCCCTTGTACGAGTAAAAGCAGTTTACGCCGAGGAGACGTCAGTAAACGACGGTACGGTGATTTAATCAAATCCCCTACATTAAATGCAGAGATCCGCCATCATCCTGTATATTAAATGCAAGGGCGCATCCTAAGTGGTCTGCCATTATTCCAGCCGTCGTTTGGGTAGTCGTGCAGTACTCTTTGTCAGAAGTCAGACGTCAGGTTCACTGCATGATTTGACAGGTTCATTTTGGGGAATACGAAGCGTTCCTCGTACGCTTAAATGCTGCATTGAAAGCGGATGAGTTTTACGCCATAGAGGCGATAAAGTGCCCTGTCTACGCTGAAGCAGCCTGGACATACTGCATTTACGCAGACGGTCCTTGAGCTCATTATTCACGCTGTTCTTAGCGGAAAAGGCTCTGTTGCATGTTGATGGCTCTGAGGTCATCTTTTACGCTGCCCTGTATCACCATGCTGCGTAGAGCTATCCGGCGTATTTTTTATGCTTCTACATCCGCTACATAGGTTTATCTCGCTGTAAGAGATAGAACTTCATTAAAAAGAGTACAAAATGAATCAAACAGGATGCAAATGTTTTAAATATGGAAGAGGTTCAAAGGTGTAATCAAGTGGATAAGACCTAGTAATTTTTATCCTATTGGAAAATAAGAACAGAGTCAAATGTTATAGTACAAGCCAAAATATGTTCGATGGGAATAAACCCACTATAAATGATAAAATAGAGTACTGAAGGCAGAAATAAAGAGTGCAACTAGAGCAACTGCTATCTTGATAAGAAGCTCCAGTCTTAGGCGGAAGGCCTACCAAGTAATCAGGGAAACTTCGACGGTAACACCTCAAGCTCCTCCTTGAGGGCGTACCTCGTCTCTACTCCAGGTCCGTACACAGTAGGGTAATACACCTCGTCCAAATCTGGAAGGAAATCAGGTCCTCAGAGGAATGTAACAAGATACAAAAATGCATGTCATATATAGTACTGAATAAAATAAAGTGTGTATGCTAACCATCTAAGTGAATACAATATAAGGACAACCTTGGAACATATAGGTAGGTGTAGGCATAACGTCCATACTCTGAAGAGCATGGTATATGTCCATGTAACGTCCATCATTTCAAAGAATGAGGTATCTATAATGTAAATACGTCCATATCACTCCGAAGAGCGCGGTATCTGAATATAGGAAGTCATCGGGTCCGTGGCTCCTCTGGATACTACGGAGTCCAATGTGTGTATCCCATATGCTTTATCAGTTGTCCTCCCCGCCCAATATGGATACACAAGTCGAATACATGACGTGAATATCCCATATCTATATGCCAAGTCATATATAATTAGATTACTCTAAATTACGTGCTAATTTGTGATGCATGTCGTACGCACCGATAGCGAGTCGGGTACGCGTACCCGTATCCCAATATAAATTTACCTTCATAATATGTGTACAAGTGTCACGGTCTAGAAAGATATCAGAATATCTTCACAGTAGTAGGTGAGTCAGCTAGCAGCTAGGTCAAGTACACTACTCATCGACGTATTCGTCGACTGCACCCGAGTCAATCTCGGACGCGCACCGTTTATGTATATTGCAACAATTATCATTTAAATTAAACATTAATCCAGTAGCTACGAATGCCAATATCCTGCTCCTGAAGCCTCGTTTGTACGGTCCAGCAATCCTATATATGATATAATAATATCAACATCAGTCACTTACAATAGTACGACTACGACACACTACTTGCAGCAATAAACTGACGCAGGGTCTTGACTGTACATCTAGTGGGCCACGTAGTACATATATTTATATATATAACATATATACATATATGTACACTAATACATATTTAAATATAATAAAAAATATGTATGTTTAATAGTATATTTAAATAGCATCTATATAATACCCCAATTAATATGCTTAATACCATATATATAATTTAAACATTTACATATATAATTACATAATACCATATGTATAATTAAATACATACACATATATTTACATATATTTAAATAATAATTTATGTACATAAGTTCATATACACAACATATATTTATATTTAAATACATATATATTTATATATATGTTCATATATTTATTTAATACATACCAATATACACACTATAATCATACCAAATACATAAAGTATATATATATATATATATATATATATATATATATATATATATATATATATATATTTATATATATATATATATAAACATATTTATATACACAAAAAATATATATATATTTATATATATACACAAAATAATAAATACACCAATTAATATATTTATATATATACACAACATAATATAAATATATAACATACCAATATATATATTTATATCGATACACATCATATAATAAATATATAATATGCCAATACATAAAATGTATATTTATATATATACACCAAATATAGATACATATATATATATATATATATATATATATATATATATATATATATATATATATATATATTTATACATAATAGATTTAATATATACCAAGTATTAAATACAAGTATATAATACTACGTATATACGGACTACATATATATCTCTCTATTATATATAATATATATCCAGAATACAGTATATATATATATATATATATATATATATAGAATATAGTAATATACTAATACATAAAATGTATATCTAAAATATATACATACATATATATATATATATATATATAAATATATATATATATATATATATATATATATATATTTATATATATATATATATATATATATATATATATATATATATATATATATATATACATATACATAATAGATATTAATATATATAAAGTATTTAGATACAAGTATATAGTATATACTATATGTATACATATAATACCAACTACACATATATATATATTAATTTATACAAACTGAATACAGTATTTATATAGATTACAATATATGTATAAATACAACAAAAATAGAAACATATATATAATAGTATGTATACCCAATGCTAACCCTTATACTATGCAATAAATACAGTATACGTATATTAATTATGTACCTAGGTACAGGTGGGGTCGAGGGGGGTCTGCCGTACGGGTCGTCACCGACGAGGGTGGTCGGGCGGAGCTCCAGCACGCGGGGGGAAAAGTCGACAGCAACAACAGCTATCGGCAACCGTGGCACTACAGGGGCTGTGCCGGCAGGCTGCGGCTTCGACTGGTGGCGATCTAGGGGATGCTCGGGTGGTCAGCTCGAGCTTCGGGGGCGACTGGCTGTAGGTGAGGACGGTGGTGCTGGAGGCGGCTGTAGGCGGAGATGGGGCTGAGGGCGGTGGCTGTAGGTGGGGGAGTGGGTGTTGGTCGGAGTAGGGTCATCGCGGGGGTAGCCGGAGGTGGTGGCTGGCCGGAGGAGGGCGGTGGGAAGATGGGTAGGGTGGTCGGGCTGGTGGTGAGGGCTTTAGGAAAATAGGGTTTTTAGTTTGGGATTTGGGTTTTTATGAGAAATAATGTGAGGTAGCATGTAAAATATGTAGAAGAGAGAGAGGGGGGTGCCTTGGGATTAGGGCCGGCTGGATAGTTGTCTAGGGTTGTGTGAGGGTCTCCACATGTTGCACATGTGGCTAGAATTTAATGTATTTGAAATGTAGGGTTAGGATGTGTCCTCCAAAAATGATGTAAAGTACATAAAAAATGGAAAGAATTTATTTGTGGATCGGTCAAAGAATGGGGTCTCTTCTTCATGTGGTTGGGCCAATGAGAGGGGGGCACCTCGTTGCTAAATTGCATAAAAACCCTTGAATAATTAGGAAATTGCATAATATTTGGAATAGAGGATTTGATATATCAAAACACCATGTTTAGTTTTTTGTAGTGGACTAGATTGGTATATGGTGTTTAGTATGAGGCTTGTGGGTGTGTGTGTGGGTTTGGGTTGGAGTTGGGTCTAATTTGAGTGAGGTTGGGTAACTAAATTACTTAAATTACAATTAATGTACCGGGTGTTCTTAAATTAATTTAATAAATAAATAGGGTCCAAATTGGGTGGGCACAAGCGTCATGGCGTGGTAGGCTTAGAGTATAATAATATCATAACTGAGGTTGGTCAAAACGGGTTGAGGTTGGGTCTAATTTCGATTGGAACGGACAACGAACATAAATATACAATTATTTAATTTACGTACGGATGTTTGTGCGACTAAACTCAGGCACAAAAATCAGCTTCTGTGGGTTGCAAAAGGGTCATTATGGTAGGTTGGTATGTCTAGGCCAAGTGTATGGAATTTGTTTCAGGGTAACAGCTAGGGTAGTGTCCTAAATATCGGGACAACGGTAAGGTGTCCTAAGTAATATAAACACTGCACAAATATTTAATACACTGTATAATAAATTCTAATTGCATCTAATTAACCATAATCATGATATCTAAGTTAATCAAATCCAAATTTTGGTCGAGGGAGTTTACACAAACTCTTCACCTCCCTCCTCCTGCTTTCCCCGTCCTCCACCGCCGCCCCCCCTGCGCAGCAGCAACCTCGTCCTCCACCGCGTGAGCGCCCCGCCTCGCTTTCGTCTCCTCCCCCGTCCTCCACTGCCGCCTCCCGTCGCGGCCTCCGCCCCCGTCTCCCGCCGCGTCCTTCCCCTCTCGATCCTCTGTCTCGTACCCCCTTTCGGGTTCCGCGCAGGATCCACCATCCGAACCCACCCCCACCTCCCTCTACCCCCGTCCCACCCTCATCTATCTCAAGCTCGACTACCTTGATACCATCGGCGTCCGCCGCTCCTCCCTCCCCTCCTTCTTCCGCTGCTACCCTTAGGTCCTCCAGTCCAGCGTCGTGGATGACTGTAAAAAAAAATTCGGACTGTCAAAATTTTGACAGTCCTTCCAATTGGCAGGACTGTCAAAATTTGACATCCTGATTATAAAATTCTGAACATATCCTAACTACCTACCCCAAAATTATACTAAATTTGAAGACTACTACATATACCGAAATTACACTAAACACAGACCTAATTGTATACATCTCCCCTGAACTTTTGCTCCATAATCGAGTATATGCCAAATTCTTAACAAATCCAAATTCTAAAATTTTGACAATGGCTACGTGTTATCGAGGGTGTCATGTCTCGTATTATTTGTTTTGATAATCTGGATACGTCTACCACATGTTGAGCATATGTAAGATTTCTGCTGAATCTTGTCCCTGTCGATTATGCACACAATGTTCCTTCCTATCGTTCTTTTGCTTTGCTTTGTAATGGTGATCTTGCAGCTGCTCAAGCATCTCTGATTCTTATCCCGTTAAGATCAACATCACTCTTCTTCCCATAGAAAATTTGGTGATATTGTTAGTAACTTAGTAAATAACCAACAATTATCATCAACACAACAGCAGCAAGAACAGTCAACAATTATCATCAACACAAAAGCAGCAAGACCAGTGATGAGGGATAAAATGACAACGTTGATATAATAGGCATATGAGAAATGTTGGAACTACCTATAGGAAATAAGAGTTGATTGTTACCTTCAAATACAATGTAGTTTTTAGTTTGGAGGGGTGCAAGCAAAATGGGGTTCACTCAAACTTATAGAGACTTTCGTTCAAGTCATGGACGCTATTGGAAGGACTGTCAAAATTTTGACAGTACTACAAATTGGAAGGACTGACAAAATTTTGATAGTCCAAAAAAATTAACATATATTTTTAGGACTGTCAAAATTTTGACAGTCTTAACAATTTGTAGGACTGTCAAAATTTTGACCGTCCTGATTATAAAAAAAATCAATTGGAAACTCGGTGAGTAATTTTTGGGAGTGGCAAATTTGTAATTATTAATAGTGAAAATTTAGGCTTTTTTGAGTGAATTTTTGGGAGTGGCAAATATTTTTTTTAGATAAAGTATCAGTTCTAAAATGGTTTATAACTTCATGCCTATTGGAAGTAACCAACCAACCTTCTTTTTAGGACTGTCAAAATTTTGATAGTCCTGATTATAGAAGAAGAAGAGAAGTGACAGTCCGTAGTGAAATTTGGAAGTGATAAACTTGTAATTATTAATGATAAAAATTTGGACTGTTCCTAGTGAATTTTGTAGTGCCCTTATCAACACCCTATATTTGACAGGTGCATAGATTCAATTATAATGAAAAATGTCACATGGAGTAGGTTCTACGCCTTATGGTTCCAATTTGTCCTAAACTAAACCAAAAATCATCCTCATCCTCGATCGGGATCGTGTCATTTCTTTACGTCTACCGAGCCCACACGCACTTGTGTACATGTGGAATCCTGCAGATATGTTCTCTCTGATTTGTACACCCATTGGATTTTGGCCAGGTCCAAAATTGCAGTCTTCCTAATTTTTTTTGTAAGGGAGACTATTTGTTGATATATCGATATCAGTATTCTCTGATTCCAAATGTTACTCAAGGAGCAACACTAAAAGTTCGGGAACACAATGCGCAACTGTATCTTTGAATTACAAATCAACACATGCTGGAAACAAACATTGACAAGGTATACCATATTATAGTTGTACATGGCTCGATGAGTTTACACCATCAAGTACTTTAGATATATATATTTTTAATTGTTTTGTTATTGTTCTTCGCATAGGTTAATTTTTAGTATGATATATATAGGGTAAACGAAATATGAGCCATAGACTCATATTTCTAAATAAACCAATGTATAAGTGGACCAATAGGAATGAAGTGTACTAGTACACATGGGTACACATATGATGTTCTTCGCATAGGAATGGAGTGCACTAGTACACATGGGTGCATATAAGATATAGGAATCTATTCCTATTGGTGCACATGTGCATGGCTCATATAGAAATATGAGCCTATGACTCATATTCTTTTTTGCCATATATATATATATATATATATATATATATATATATATGAATAAGAGTACTATATTTAGGACATAATTAGACTCTGGGTACTCGTTTTGTCCATTTTAGACTTTGGGTACTCGAATTTTTTTAGCGACATTTTACTGCCGAAATTAGACTTTCTGTAATGAAATAATTTTTTAACACTTCAAAAATACATTGTTTTAGCGACGGAATTATCTGTCGCTAAAATGTATTTTTCTGTTGCTATTTGCATTTAGCAACGGATTAGCGACATAAAGCTTCCGTCAGAATAACTAACGTCGCTACAAATTTTTTTGTCCCTAATCAGTTGCTATATTGACGGATTAGCGATGGATTAACGACATAAAACCGACAACGTATAACTTTTTGACCACTCACTGACAGATTATCGAAGGATTATTGACGAATTTTGTGAGCCAAACTTTGCTAAATTTTTTAGAAGGTTTTTCACATTCAGGGCTCACAGAGTTCGTCGCCGTCACTCTCAGTGACGGATTAGCGACGAATTTTAGCCATAGATTCTTATACATAGTTGGCACATTTTGTGTGTATCAGACGTTTTAGCGATCAAAATTTTCGTCGCTGAGTAGTCACTAGCTTGAGATTTTTCATATTTTTTGTCGAAAATCTGTCACTGACCTGAGATTTTTCAGATTTTTTGTCTCTATTACGTCGCTTGTCCGTCGCTAAAGGTAATATTTTTTCCAGAAATCAATTTTTGTTGAGTATATACCTGTTATACATTCACCAATTTTCACACAAATAAGTTTCACACAAGCAAATTCCACAAAAAACTAATAAAATTCACACAAACATGTACAAATATTATATACACGTTGAAATAATAAACTAGAGTAATCCAAACATGTACAAATAACTGTTATACAATCCCACAAAGTAAAATAAATACAATCAAGTTAAAAAAATACAACCAACTAAAAAAAATTTCACAAACACAAAAAATTCATCAAGTTGACGGTGGAGGGGGAGGCGGAGGCGGCTGTCGGCTAGCAATGTACTGCACCACAACTATAGCTATGATATCCTGTAGATCATCAGGAGAAACGACATACGGAGGAGTGGCAGGAGCCGTCAATGGAGCTGGAGGACCCATTGATGCCTTCGATGGAGTTGGAGCCGTCGGAGTAGCTGTAAGAGGAGCCGTCAGAGTAGCCGTCAGAGTAGCCGTCATAGGAACAGGTGCTGCAGCATCACGAGTGCCTATCAACTGTAGGACCAGCCTATGTAGCTCATGCACAGTCGTCGTGAGCTACTCCAGAGATATCGCACCAGAAGGAACGTCGGAGCCGGACACTAATGGAGATGGAGTAGCCGTTGGAGGAGCTCTGGAAAGAACCGACAGCATCGATGCTAACGATCCGGTACCGTACACGCTGAGAGCAAATCAAATATAGCAAATATTACTCAAATTTAATTAGATTATATTTATAATTTAATTAGATTCTAGATTTCTAGGCAATAGGAATGGTCCGATACCAATTTCGATTCCGATACTTTGAACCTTGGTTAATATCCTATTTTAAGACATCATGGAAATCAAATATAGCAAATATAACTCAAATTATATACATATATTATGATATCTAGTATCTAATATAATACTCTAATCAAAATTAAAGATAGCACATATAACTCTAAAATCCTTAACTCTAACCTATTTATATAAATAAATATAGGAGACATATGAGACGTTAGAGGGGGACGCTGAGAGCAATACGTCGACTAAAAAAAATGATCGGTGGGTACAAGCTGTCGGGAGAGAAAAATGTGGCAGCGTATACGATACCGGATCGTTGGTATCGATGTTGTTGGTTCTTTCCAGAGTTCCTCCGACCACTACTTCAGCTCCATTAGTGAGTGCCCGGCTCTGGCATTCCTTCTGGTACGATGTCTCTGGAGAATCTTACAACGATTGTGCATGAGCTACAAGGGCTGGTCCAACAGTTGATAGACACTCGTGATGCTGTAGCACCGGCTCCTCCGACAACTCCTCTAACGGCTACTCCGACGGCTCCAGCTCCTCCGACGGTATCGATGGGTCCTCCAGCTCCTTCGATGACTCCTGCCACTGCTCCATCTGCCGTTGCCCTTGAAAATCTATAGGATATCATTGCTATGGTTGTGGCGCAGTACATGGCTAGCCGATAGCCACCACCGCCTCCATTGTCGACTTGATAGATTTTTTGTGTTTGTGGGATTTTTTTTAGTTGGCTCTATTTTTTTAACTTGATTGTATTTATTTAACTTTGTGGGATTGTATATCAGTTATTTGTACATGTTTGAATTACTCTACTTTATTATTTCGACGTGTATATAACATTTGTACATGTTTGTGTGGGTTTTATTAGTTTTTGCGGAATTTGCTTGTGTAAAATTTATTGGTGTGGAATTTGGTGAATGTATAATAAGTATATGCTTAGCAAAAATTAATTTCTGGAAAAAATATTACCTTTAGCGACGGACATGTGACGTAATAGCGATGAAATATCTGGAAAATCTCAGGTCAGCGATGGATTTTTGACGAAAAATCTGAAATATCCAATGCCATTGACTACTCAGCGACGAAAATTTTCGGCGCTAATACGTCTGATACACACAAAATGTGCCAAATCGTTAGTATTACTATTTACTTTCTTATAATCCATTATTAATAGTGGTTGCTTAATTTAGTAAACAAAATTTTAGAAAATTAAAAATTGGGATAGTGGGTTTACACAACATGACTTTTAAATCCATTGCACTAAGTTGTAGCATGTCTTCGATAATCTGATTTACCCGTTATATTTGACTGTCAATTTGAGGATGGTAAGCTAAGCTAAACTTTAACTTGGTCCCTATTGTCGACTGAAAACTACTCCAAAAACTTAACAAGAATCGTCCATCTCGATATTAGACAATAGATATTGGAACTCCATACAAACAAACTATTTTGTTAAGATAGATCTAAACCTGGTGATTAACTCTCCAAGAGAGTACTTTGATTGTAATGAAATGAGTTGGCTTGGTTAATCGATCAACAAAGACCCAGATGGTTACATCTTTGGCAAGCCAATAATAAAGTCCATACTGATGTATTTCCATTTCCACTCTGGGATGATGGGGTTATGTATCTCCCAGCCAGGTCTCTGGTGCTCGACCATTACTCGCTGATAGGTCATGCACTATGAAACGAAGATTGCCACATACCTCTATATGTCTTAACCCTATAAAGTCGTGTACAAATTCTTATACATTTTTGTGCTACCAGGTTGTAGCTCGTATATCGCATAATGAGTCTCCTTAAGAATTCCTTCTGGAGCATCTCCTCCTTTGGGAAGCATAGCCTATCCTTCAATCGCAATACACCATCTTTGCTTTCTGAAAACTCAGTGACCTTTCCCTCTGTTAGCTGCCCACGAATTTTTTATAGGAATTCATCAAACCTCTATGCTATTTTGATTATCTCGGGCAGACTTGGTTCGAGTTGGAGCTGAGCTAACTACACATTTTATCTGCGAATCCAAAACTCAATGCCCATATTCTCTATGTCCTTCAATATCTCTAGTGCTATAGAAAATGTGCCGACAAATATATGGCATAATACATCTGCCACAACATTCACCTAATTGCCAGGTATGTACGAAATTATTAAGTCATAATCTTTGATAAGTGTAAGACACCTTCTTAAATTTAGTTGTAATATTTATAATCCTAATTTCTATCCATTTAGAGTTTCTTAGACAATTCCATTTTTATATTACCAATTAGTAGTAATTATTTCTTAAGCAAATTTATATTTGATAATATTAATGATATAGTTTTTGCTATTTTATTTTTATTGCAAACACCATAAATTTCCTTACCAAATTATTCACTATGCCAAGTTCTAACCAGACCCAACCCCTCTTCAATTAATTTCTAGTGAATATTTAACTTAGCCCACTATTGCTATAACAGGTCAGCCTAGTCCACTATGCCCAAATAAAACTTTATTTTCCCTTCTTAACACCATTTTCCCCCTCCTTAGTCTGAGCCCACAAAATTAGCACAAACCTGCCCTATGCAATCATCTTCTCCCCATACTATTTTTATATAACCTATAAAACACAACATGGGCCACAAATCAATGTTTTTCTCTCCATCTTCCTTCTCTCTCTTCCACCATCTATAAACAACACCTTCATCATCTTCATCTTTATCTTCTTCTTCTTTTTCTTCTCCGTTCTTCGCTTCAATACCACCATAATTTCTATTTCTTCATCTCCTCCGAGTTCAACACTCCTCGAAGCCATTGTTCCACTTCCTAGCTCCTGCTCTCCGACGAGCTCGGGTCTCCTCGGCCTTGACACTAACCCATACTAAATTGGAGCATCAGCAGCTCCCATTTTCTTCCCGACAGCAGAGACATGGCGCTCGCAGACTGCCTCATCCTTTCGACCCAACCACCTCCACTGTCCAACTTTACCTTGCCGAGTTCCCAACCCCACACAATGACGTCTAGCTTTCCCTCAGCTTCTCGACCTTTCTACACCAGAATAACCTAACTGCAGACCTCAATACCGGAGCCCTCAAGCTCGGTCCGTCTGGGAACACACAAGTCTGTCATGATACTTCTCCGAAAAGTCGCTAAGTCATCATCGGGCGTGATGTCGTACAAGTCTATGGTGCACACATATGTACTAGACAAGAATGGTCATTTTGGTAATTCTTTTGAACATAGATTGAAATAACATTTCAACAGAAAGTTGAACACATAGTATAGGAAAAAACCACCTTTTTCATTGATAACTTGAAGTAGAAATTATATTGATATTGAATAAATTGATATGTCATCTCAAATATATTCTTTAAAATAACAAAAAGACTAACAATCTGCCATAAAATAATACTTGTTGTCCCATATATTACACCATTGTATATATTAAAACCAAATGCCTCCAAAATATGAATAGCTTTAAGTTGCCTCTCCAAACATCAGCTAGTACTGAGCACCCTCAGGATTTATGACACCTGTAGAGTTTGGGATCATTACACTTAGGAATGCACTGGTGAGAGGGACAAACCCACTCGCCTAAACCGACACTGCTTATTAAGGGAAGCATTCATTCAAAGTTATCTTGCTATTTAGGAATATGATAAATTAGAGTTCATATCTTCAGCAAACTTGAAAGCAGTAAACATTGAACCATATCACTTTTCAGTGATAGCTTATCAACCGATGTGCTCGTTCCTGCATAAATACAGAGATGATACTTATACCGCCCATGTATAAGGCAATATGTTAGTGTGAGCACCCTAATTTTTATATAAGGTTATTTTGGTAACTAGTTTTTCTTATTATTATTATTTTTTATTATTATTATTATTTATTATTATTTATTATTATTTATTTAATTTAAATATTTATTAGACAAATTATTGAACTTTAGAAAGCGATCCCAATGGTCTTAAGATCTTAAGTGCAACAGTAGCCTCTTCCTTCCAACGAACTTTGCATGCTAAACTTAGAAGAGCCAACTTAGGCTCATTCCATGACTGTCACTCATAAATTCATATTCTCATGCTTCGTTTCGGTCACACAACTTTCGTGACTCAATTTCGAGAAAATGATAATTAATTATCCCTTTGTCATTGCGTACAAATTTAATATGCAACATCAACCCATTTCATCCAACCAACTTTATAATCACAAGCGTAACTAGATCTAATATGTCTAAGATGATGGTGTCCTATTTATTTAAATTCCCACATGCTCTATAAACTTTGCATGATCCAAAATCTAGATTTAAATTGATAATTTTTACTTTTAGAATCCAAATCTTTGTACATCTCTTATGCACCTATTTTAAACCAAAAATAAATATTTATAAAATTAGCCCAATGACCAAGAGAGGCCTAGCAAGTCACAATGGGCCATCAAAAACCCTTTCCTATAGGATCAAACCCAAACCAAACAACCAGAATCCAAGCCCACACACACAAGTATATAAACTTGCTCCTTCTCATATCACCTAACCCTAGCCGAAACCTCCTCCTCTCTAGCAGCAACACAGCCCCAAAACCCTTCTTCTTCCCTTCCTCTTCTTCTTCCTTCCTTCCCTCTTCCCCATGAGCTGCCTACACAGCCCCATGGACCACCACCACCTAGGCCGGCCTCCACCCGTCCCATCTTTTATTCGATTACTACTGCTGCTATTTATAACAGTAAAAACACCCCCCAAAACCAAAATTTTCCCTTTTCTTTGAAGTCCCCTAGCATCCCGTTTAGTTTAGTGAAGTTTGGAGGTCATTTAGTACTCCGAAAGCCCGTAGTGGTGAAGATGGTCCCCGTCGTAATCGCAATCGCGTTATAAGTTTTGTAGTTTTGATTTCTATTATATTTTTCCATGAACAAAATCTCATACAAATCCATGTGAATGTTACATATCCATGCAAGAGAAACACATGATTTTATGTCCAAAACTACCCCAAGTTGATGTAAAACCAAGACACGATCAAGTTGCACCATGATTGATTTTAGTTCTATGAGTTTTGACATATTTTAATTACAAAATAAAATTCAAAAGTTAATTTAATAATATTTCAGAATATAAAATGTGTTATTTTTATATTAAATTAGGTTTTGATGTAAATATGGAAGTTGCATGTACAAACTATGTGTCGAAGTTGCTAAGAATAACTAGTTGATGCCTATTGAGCCTTTTTGCATGCAATGATATTGTATTGGTTATTTTTATTTAATTATAAATAATTTAAAAATATTAAACATATTTATTTTAGTATAATATGATGTTAAGTTGCTTATTTGAGAGGTTCCATGCATGTTTCTTGAGTAGGATAACGTTGTTGATAGTTTTACGATATTGTGATGAGCCTACGAGCGTATAGGACTACGCATGTCTAAACATGTGTAAATGCCTATATGTATGCATGGTATATCGATGTATGAGACACTCAAGATGTGTTAGAGAGTAGAGTGGTATGTGTATATTGGCACGTTGTTCAATGCCATGCAAACGTTGGATGGTTGGCACGAACATCAAAGTATTGGTCGATGTTGTACGACTACCTTTAGTTTGATATAGAGTAGAGTATCTTGTTTTAGTATTGATTAGAATGTGTTCGATAGGGCAACTTGGGTCCACTACTCATCCAGTCGAGGACATCGGACATGCAATACCGTAACAGCAGACAACATGCAAGTGTACCTTGCCATCGTTCATAGATCTTTTTTCTTGTATTTACTACTGGTTCTTATTGTATTCTATTTACTACTTATATTATATGGTGACCATAGGACCGTGGTTGATACTTAGCATCCGAGTTGTATTCGGGTTTCGACATCCGTCAGCGGAGTCGTGTATCAAATAATTGCATTATCGATGTAATAACTTGTTCGTGCTACACCTTGCACGAGATGCCTTAGGATACTTGACACGACTTGCATTGACAGGATCCATACTTAATATATTTAGGGATTTTAGATTCTGTGCTAGGTAGGACTCGTAACATGAGATAGAGGATATGTTTATATTTACACAGTTGACTCGATACATATTTAATATTTTGTCTTGCGTGTTATGGATAAAAGATGTTTGATACATTGGGACGGAGAAAAGAGACTCATGTTATTGGGATACCACTTATATTATAGTTATCGTTGCATGCGCTTCGGTCATAGCAGTGTATGTCATGTCCCGATCCCGCAGGGTGCCGTTTGTACTCGCTTGGGTCCTTACAGGACCAATTCATCCTCGCTTGGGGCGTGATGCCGTGCAAGCCTAAGCTGCGCTTGCACAAGGCCAAAGCTTTGAACAAGGGTAAGTAAGCTATTCAAGATAGGTGTAGCATCACAATATTATAGAAAAGCAAAGAATACAATGTCATATAAAAAATAAGCTCTTTATTGATAATCAAGATATATTACAAGCGGCGCTTGGCAGAGATTACAGTTCACTCAAGCTCTCTTTCTCTCGATTACAATGACATTGTTTCATACATTACATCCCTTTATACAAAAGCAGCTCAAGGCAATCTTGATACGGCTCAAAGCATCGACTCCAGATTTTTGGGTCATTGGGATGAGGTACGGCTATCACTTCCTCAGATGATTCGGCACCTGAGAAAAAGCAAACTGTTGGTGGATCAGCACTTTGGAGAATTACTGGTGAGTATAAATCAACGAACAGAAGAAACATTTTCTGAAACCAATACTAAGTAAGCATGTGGCAAAATATTACTTTACTAGTAATCTTTCTAGTTTTATCTATGTTCATTTTATGCAGTACAAGAACAGAGTTATATTACTTCTTTTGGAAATATCTTTGAAAATAGAGTTCATGTTCGATATATAGGCAAGCAGGCAAGGCAAGCAGTTCATATACGATATGCAAGATCAATTACTATCTCTGGTGCGCAGCATGTCTCGTGAGTCATTTTTATTTCTATAAAGACTCTAGTATATGCATATAGTGGATTATCTTCTAACCATATCTCTATCTCTTATCATAAGTTAACATCTTATTGTGGGCATGAGATAGGAGCATATACAAAAAACAAGACTTATTTATGAAAGTATTCAATATAAGAGAGCATGTTCAATAGCATGCATATCACTTATTCAGTGATTCTTACAATTTTGTCGAACGGTTATCCCTGCAGCAGACATACAAGTTAGCAATAATTTGCATAAATATATATGTATAATATTCTCTTTTCCCGGTTTGTCTCTGCATCAAACAGTTAGGTAAGCGAGAAGACTGAATCCTAGCATGCAACCTAACTATATGATGGTCCATGAGTCTACTTTCTCATGATTAGTAGCGATGTTTTTATGGCCCAGCACTGCACCAATATACTCACTCATATACTAGCTGCTTTGACTTGTGAACCAGCTATCTAATAGACATAAATATCCCCTGATCGTGATAAATTCTTTTCCTCAGGGTATTTCTCTGAATTCCCCCAAAGGCGAACGGTCCCCAGTGCCCCGGGAAATCGGTCGTGGGATTTTTCTTGTGCACAAGTTATCTAAAGTCTAATGCATGAAAGCAACTTTATCAGATAAACTCTACAAGGATGCAATAGTTCAATAAACAAGCTTCTTGTCAATGTCTTCTCTCTCTGTCTCTGTCTATGTCTCTATCTCTATCTCCATCTCCATCTTTGTCTTAGTGTGGATATGCTACAATCTCTATAATATCGTTCAGTATTTCAAACAGTTCTATAGAAACATATAACTATCTCTATTTAAGCAAGCAAGCATGGAAACAGTTCTCTATCTCTTTTAACTAAGCATGCAGTTCTACTCTTTCTTTCTTTTAACATACGATAGAAACATATGAATATTCTTTTACTCTTATTTATTAGCATGGCAATGGTTCGTTCGATAGCGGTGTTCGTGTAACTAATCATGCAATATTTTTATCTTTTCTTAGCATGGCAATGGTTCTATCTCTTATAGACAAGCATTCAAGTTCTCTAGTTATGCAAGTAGATTTGTTTTAATGACAAGCAATACGAGTTCTCTTATTAAGCATGCTGAGTCAGGTTCTATCATTCTTTTTATGAAACTTTCTACTTAGAACAAGTAGTTAAAAACTCAGATTCATTATTAAGGAGTGCAAGAATCAAAGAATGAAGTTCTGTTCACTCACTTAGATCAATCATTTTGTGTTTCGATCAAGAACTTTTTGAGAAGACTTTTACTCGACTCAGCAAACCGAAATCTCTTGTACATAGTGCCTATGCAGAGCGGGATACTATATACTTACCCACCAAGAAAGAGTTTCGTCCTCGAAACTCAAGGAAAAATATTCGATACCCAGAGCAGCGATAGTTCTCATCCCTCATAATCCTCAATAAAAAACTCTTGCAATCAAGAACTCAATAAAACTCGAGCCATAAATAACAAGCACGAAATTACAACTCTCAAGCAATAAATCAAATCCAAAAAACTTTTGCCGACATATTTGAGAATATCTATGGATTTATTGTATGGAACGCTCATTGAGGCAATGATATCAAGTGGCAAAGAACATATTGAGTTGAAGCTAAGCAGCGGAATGGCTATAGGGTCGAGTTGCTCTGATACCATTATGTCACGCCCCGATCCCGCAGGGCCGTTCGTCCTCGCTAGGGTCCTTACGGGATCGATTCATCCTCGCTTGGGATGTGATGCCGTGCAAGTCTAAGCTGCACTTGCACAAGGCCAAAGCTTTGAATAAAGGAAAGTAATCTATTCAAGATGGGAGCAGTGGCACAATATTTCAGAAAAGTTGTCACGACCCGCACCCGGAATTGGGGCACGAGTACGTCGGTACGTCTAGCCTACGCTGCAGCATCAGCGGTAGAATGCTGTCTAGGTCATGATACTATCTAAACAATCTCACACGAGCATCCAACTCTATAAGGAGACACGAATAACACAAAATAATATGAACAACATACTCAATCACATAAATACAACACGATAAGATATCGAAGAAATAAATAAAATGCAACACAAGTCTAAATAGAAATAATCTAACTCAATAATAATATCCAAGTCTCAACAAAGTATGCCAGAGACAAATTTGGTACCAAATAATCTACTAAAAGAACTAACTAGATAACTAGTGATTCCGGCTAGACCTCCCGAAATGACAACTGAACTACCAAGTCCAAGTCTGTAGCTACTCTCCCTATGGTCCATAAAATATCGGACACCGGTCCTCTAATTCATAGTCTGGAAAAATATTTCCACTCAGGAAGGAGCAAAGTATATCTCTAATAGCAGTTCTATATCAATGATATAAACTATGTAGCAGTAAATAGATGGATATATACAAGATGCATATACATGTACGAGAGATATACAATAAAGAAAATACTGGAAATACTGTAAATAAATGCGGGAAAGAACAATATGTCAATGAACAAGAATACTATGACTAAGTGTGTGAGTACTAGCTTTAACATGTGATCAGCTTGGAAACTTGTACAGGAATAATGGCCTGGCTAGTCATATGTGCGATGTATGACCAATACTAACATGTGAACAAGACTTGTACATGAAGGGTATGATCACATATCTACACTAAAATACTCTCCACCCCCGACTGGTATAGTAAATCCAACCATGGTACGCTATGGCACGGGATTCCCTAGGAAGGTAGCAAGTCTCCCCGAAAATTAGTGTCTGTACATGCACAAGATAAACAATGAAACAAGACTTGTACAAGATACACCATAAACAAGGAATAATATCTCATGACGAGATTCGGATATACCAATCCGTGTAACCATCGTGTCAAGAATATGGATATTTATACTAGATACAATGAACATAGGGGATATCATAAATAAGAAACTATCAGAGAATATACTCGACTGGTGTCCTTAGCTGTCAATACCAATGTCCTGCTCCTGAAGTCTTGTAGGATGATCCAATAGTCCTATACACATATAATATAATACAATATTGCATCAGACATTACACTAACACACACGATCAAAACACAATGAACTCAGGGCTGCGCTAGGTATGACACTGGTCAACTAGGGTCAAGTGTGTGTCTGATTTTACGGCTGTCGCGTCTGTAATTGCTGTACAAAACAGACAGTCAAAATAATATGGAGCATGCCAGTACGTCTGTGTACATGTGGCAGTCAACTAACATTTACATGGTCACAGGTCAATATAACTATGGGGTATCCGTTGGTTACACTTGGGTCATCTAGTACATATCATTAACTAACATATACATTAATACCCATTTGGTACAAATATAATAGATATATGTATATATATGTACTTTAAATAGAATTTAATACTTTTTATATATATAAACATATATTAGGGAGAGATATATACAATACGTATATATATGTATATATACTAAATAGAATTAATACTATATGTGCAAATATAAAATATATACTAGGAAATACTTTATACAATACATATACATATGAATATATGCTAATTTAGAATCATACTATATATACATATACCAAAATATATTTAACCTATACTAATACATGTACCATATATACTAACATATACTATGTATGTATATATATACTAATTTGAGAATATACTATATATATATATGTATATATATACCAAGTGAAAATATGCATATACTATATTTATATATATATATATACCAATTTTAATACATACACTATATACATGTATATATGTACATATATATATACCAATACATACATATATTATGCTACATATATATATATACAAATACATATTTACTAAACATATACTATATATTTATATACCAATATACATACTAACATATATTATTGAATACATATATACTAATACATACATGCATACACCCATACACCAAATACGTACACGTGTACGTGTACGCAAGGGAAGAGAACCGAACCTGTGTGCGTGCACGACGATGACGGGGATGACGACGGTGTCCACGACGACGATGAAGACGAAGGTGACGATGACGACGACGACGATGGTGCCGATGACGACGACGCTGCTGTTGATGGTGTGGGGTGGTAGTACAGTAAAGAAGGCTGGTCGAGGAGGAGATAGGGCTGAATGGAGGTTATGGTAAGGAGTGGTGGTGATAAGGGTGGTGGCTGGTGGTGTGAAGCCGGAGAAGAAGCTGTGGGTGGTCGGCTCGTGGAGGGACGGGCTCGACGAGGTGATGTTGAAGGGGAATTGGCCGATGCTATTGGTGGTGGAGTGGTCATGTAATAGAGGTTAAAGAAGGAGAGGTCGAGGTTGTCTGTGGGAGTTGGGAAGAGCAGTGGAGGTGGTCGGGCTCGAACGGAGGTGCGAGAGCCAGCCGGGGAAGAAGCAGTAGTAGCCGGGGTTGAAGGGAGCTCGGCCGAGTGATATCGTGTGGTGGAGGGAGCTCGCCGGGGTTGAACTCAGGTGAGGGAGGAAGACAGGGAAGAGGAAAGGAGAGCAGGGAGCTCGGCCGGGGTTGGCCGGAGCAGTTGGCCGGATGTTGGTTTTCTTTTCCTTTCTTTTTAAAAGAAGGAGGAGAAGAAGAAGAAGAAGAAGAAGAAAAAGAAGAAAGGAAGAAGAAAAAGAGAAAGGAAAAATGCTATAGGCTACGGTTGGGTTTGTAAGGAGAGAGGTGGGGATTTTTCCAAGGTTTGGGGATTAGGGCATGCTTGGAAAAGGGTGCATTGAAGAGACATTAAATAGGTGATGGTGAGTGGGAATTTGTAGTGATGATTCTTCCTTTTTGAATGAATGGCCAGGATTGATTATGGAGAAGTTATTCATACAAGGAGAGGGGTTGGTTGACTAGTCAAGAATTAGGGCTTCTCTATTTGGTTTGAACCAATGGGGTATTGACACCTAATGCAATATTTGCAAATAAGCCTCCTTAAATTTGGGTATTTGCACAGACACATGAAATGATAAAAAATTGGTGGAGGATTTGGTGTTTGGTATTTTGTAGGCTGAGGGGGTGTTGTGTATTTTGTATGGGCTTAATTAATGGGGTATTTGGCTTAAGTTGGGTTAAAATGGGATTAGTGAAAGTTGGTATCCCCAATTTAATTAAAGAATAATGTAAGCGATGTTCTAAAATTAATTAGAAATACATGGGGCTAAAATTAAGTTGGGACACAAGTATCATTGGTGAAGAAGACTAAGAACATAATATTACCCTAATTTGGGTTGCACGAAATGGATCGAGATTGTGTCTCCAATTTCGATTAGAACGCACAACGATACAAAGTTAAATTTCATTTAGAATTAGAAATAAATATCTGCGATAAATATTGTACGGCTAAAATGAAGCACAAGAGAGCATAATTATGAGTTACACAAGGGTCATAAAAGATGTAGGCTAGGTGTCAGTCTTGGACCATTTAATTGGTCCGGCTAAACGGGTTGAGTTGGTGTCTCAAAATTGATGGCAACGACACAGGTGCGCGACACAGGATTAAATAATGGATTTCAGATACGGGAAGTTGTGTAATTAAATTGGATCACAAAAGATTATGATTTTGAGTGACAAAAAAGTCAAGCGCCTAAGTTGGCTCCGAATATTGCAACAACGGTAGGGTGTAACAATTACGGTAATTAATTACAACCTCAAATAATTAAATCCTGGATAATACAAATTAAATTCATAACCCTATAATTCGATCAGGTGTTCATCTAGTGGGCTTCTAGGTCAAGTCTACTAGCTCAAACATTAAGAACACTGTATATAGTATATATGTAAATACACATCTCATACAATTATTTAAATTAATTACACATATCATGCAATCATTTAAAAATAACTACCACAATATTAATAATATATAAAAAGTCAAAATACCCCTATTTTCAGAGTGTTGTAGTGACAAAAGTAAGTACATCAAATTGGCCCGCACCAGCACTAGAAGACACCCCAGCAGGACAGGACTTTTGTGATGACGGTCGAGGAACCGATGCTACAGGTTTTGGGTTAGCAGGTTATGTTCTTATTCTTCCTTACCTTTCCATCTATTGATTTGCTTGATTCCTTAGTACCTTATCGTTTGTATCAGTGATTTCTATGCTAGAATATAATTAGTAGTAACCCTTGATAGAGACTGTAATATTCTAACAGATAGAGACTATAACCATGCATGCTTGATAATAATTAGTGATTTCTTATTCAATAATTTGTATGCTCGCATGATTTTAGATATATTGGGTGTTTTGACCTTAATAGGGGTAGAACTATATTTAAATTTCAAGAATTTTTTTTCTATGGAGGGTAGGATTGTAACCACCTAATTTCGGAAGAGGGATATTTTTGTCATTTCATCACTGCTTGTAAATATATAGCTATATTTAATGTGCTAGTTATAATTATATTAGTGTTAAACTAGACCTAATTTGTGTTGATTAGAACCTTTTAGTGTTAGTGTTTATGTTAGCTATTTAAAATTAATTAGTGTTAGTTAGTGTGCTAGTTGATTAGAATGGCATAGTATTAGTTAGAATTAGTTAGTACCACTTATGTTGGTTCATGACTTAGTTGGTTCATGACTTAGTTGGTAAGAATTAATTAAACTAGTACATAAATAGAATATTTTCTATTATTTGTAGAGATGCCTTTCATTAATTAATTAGATTCCTTCCTAATCCAAATAGATTTCTTTTATGACAATTTCTAAAACTTAATTAAAGAATGGAGAGTGGCAAACTTGATAGTTTAGCATGACCTAAACGCTACTATAAGTGACAAGTTCTAATTAGGGTTCATCAATTCATCTCATTTCACCATGATTCACCTCTTTCTTCCCCAAAATTCTCTTATTCCAAATTTCCCTAAATCTTTACTAAATGCTATTTAAATCCACTCATCCTTCTCCATTTCAATCACCATGAAGACCTAGAAGCTTTGGAGAGCAATGAGGACATTAGAGAATAGCTTCGCTAGGAGGAGATGTGTCCACAACCTTGCATTGTGTCCATTGGAGGAGTTTCATTGGGATTCAAACTTTCAATAGGTATAATCCTTATTCTCTATCAATTCTATGGTTAATTTGTCATAATAAACCTATAGAAATCCACCCATGGCTAGGAACAACCCTATAGAGGAAGAATTAGATACTAGAGGCCTCTAATTTGGTAGTTCTAGGTGTTTTTGTGGTCAATTTGGGAAAAAATTGAATTGTGTCTACCAAGTATTTGAGGTAATGATCTATTGGTAGTTTGGAAGCCTATTTCATAATTTGGTAGTGTGTACATGTCCACAATTGGATACATATTGGCCATATCATGATATATCGTGGTACGTGTCGGTAGATTTTCGTTTTATGAGCCAATATGTGTATTTCTTTTCATTTTTCCTATAACTAGCCAATATACATATTATTGGATCATAATATATATATGCATTGAGGGTTCTATGAGTTGTTGAGATGTGTATCATGATGGTGGGGCTATTGAAAGTGTGTATCATGCGTAACAGAGATGGATACGTGTGTGTATCATGGATGCACACCAAATATTTGGTTTTATGTTGTGTGTGTGTGTGTGTGTGTGTGTGTATAATATATATATATATATATGTGTGTGTGTGTGTGTGTATGTCTATATATATATATATTTGTGTGTGTGTGTGTGTCTATATATATATATATTTGTGTGTGTGTGTGTGTGTGTGTGTATGTGTGTCTATATATATATATTATATATATATATATATTATATATATATATATATATATATATGTGTGTGTGTGTGTGTGTGTGTCTGTGTGTGTGTGTGTGTGATGTAGAATAGGTGATGTGTATATATGTATATGTATATAGTATATGTATAAAAAGTGTGTGTATTTGATGGGAGAGCTCTTGTGTGCTCTTGTGTTCATAGGAGCTTGTGTGGATAGGAACCTGAGTACAAGTGAGTGTATGCAGTGATTTAGAGTGTGGTGTATGTGCATCAGTGATCAGGTGAGAGATGTGTGCAAGTGGTACCTGTGTTATAGTGTATCAGTAGAGGGGATGTATCAGTGTTAAGGGGAGTGGCACAACATTCTCGGGTAGGGGTCAACAATGTGCAGGTTGGTCTGCAGGCATTATAGCTAGTGAATGAGTTTGGTTAGTCATGTAGAGAAGAAATTTGGTGTTAGTAGTTAGGGGTATGGCATTAGCTGCAATGGGAAGGCTTGGGTGTTGCTCAGCAAGAGTTGGGAACTGGCAGTGGGTTTAGGCATTTCAGTGCACTTGGTAGGATCTAGGTTCTGCAGTTGGGGGTTAAATTTGGGTACATGCTTGATTGTAAGGTAAAGAGGGGTGAACTGCATTACAGTTGTCGTCATAGGGGTACTTAAGTTTTCACAGAGGGTATTTACAGTGTGAGTGTAGGTCATGTATTTAGTGGTCAACAGGGTAGTTGTATCAATCAGAGTGGGGATTGGCAGTGTCAAATGTCAGAGTATATACAGGCTACATTGGAGTGTCCTTGTGTAAGTATTGTACTCACACTCTAAAGCTAACAAGGAGGAATTAATGGTTTGACACACCATATGAGTTCATCAGTGTCATACTTTAGAGGGGTGTAGGCCTGCTAGCAGTCCAATAGATAGGTTGGTCTGAACATGAGTATAGGGTGGTTGAAGGCTTGGTATCACTTCAGTTCAGTGGGGGATTCACAGCATTTTAGAAGAAGGGGTCGGGCAATGGTGTAGTGTGCTGACTGCACACTTGTAGGTGCAGTAATTTGGGGGCCAATTGCAGCACCTATTCAGTGAAGAGGGGATCGGGTTAGGGACTATAGTGGCTTGGGATATTGGATGTACTCAAGGAGTTACCTCATTCAGTGCAGTGGGTAAGGGGTTTCCGGTTATTTTAGAATGGTACTGCTACTACAGGCAGTCCACAACCTAGTAAAGATTCAGTGGTGTTTTGAGTGTATGTGTGTGGGTTGTCAACTGTGATATTCACATATTTGGTGGTGTTTGTTGGTAATTTATGAGTTGAGGTAATGAGTGAATATGAGTTAGTGTGAGTTAAGGGCAACGTGTGTTATTAGTATTAGAGTATAATGTGAATGTATTAGAGTCAAGGTGAGAGTAAGGGAGATATGTTAGATTGGGTATTAGTGTGTTTGGTTGTGGTACCGATGTACAATGGTGTGGGTATCACATAAATAGTTAAGGTATTAGCTTAAGATACTAAGTATATAGCTAAAGTATTATAAGGTATTGATATTTAGTGATACCAAGGTATGATACATGTAATATGTTAAGTTAAAGGTTATAGTCGAGATACTATATATGATACTAGTATAATATAAGTTAGATAGTTAGTATATACCTAGTATTGATATAATAGCAATAGGATACGGGTTAGAAATCTAGTATGAACCTAGTATTAGCTAGTATCACACCATAGGCTCAACTACTAACCTAGTTGAAACCCCAAAATAGATAATGACTAGTTTGAACCTAATTGACCTCGAAATGACCTTGTCATGCCCCAGTACTAAAATACGAAGACAGACATGACCGGCTCCCCCGTACAAGGTATAGAACATCGTACGATGATCACGACTGTAACTAGACAAGGGGGTGCATACTACAAGCAAGTCACTTAGGGTCACATAGAATATCTATTATCTCAATCAGTCAAATAAGAACAGTAAACATAAAACATATATGACAAGGAAGTAAGGCATCCTAAACATCCAGCCACAATATTCAAGAAACCATCTATGCAAAAATGAGAAGGCTGGCAGAGTAATAAGAGTACATGACCATGATCAGCTGCAGTCTGATTAATTACAATCATGTAGGGAACTAAATATCTAGATTCACGGCTAACAAGTGTCGGTGGCTAAATGCCCAAAATAAGTAAAATGTGAAATAACGAGCAGGAAAGAAGAGACCCACTCATTTTCCTCCGTAGCCATCCGTTTGGAGTGTGCCATTGTTCAGGGGTAAGTACGTTTGATCCTCGGGTGCTGACTCTAAACCTGGATATACAAAACCAGTAGAATTTGACCGCAAATAGCAAGTCCCACAAAGGAAGCACGAATACAGAAATAAAACAAGGTTATGAAATAGATACATATATATATATATATATATATATATATATATATATATATATAGTTCTGTCTCATAGTTTTGGTTCATAGCCTATCGTGACATAACAATCTAACCCTACAACCAAACAAGGACAAGGGTTAAACCATCGCACCATGATAGTCCATATCCCTAGACTATTCTGACAATAGATATAATACACAAATACGCTCAGTTACATAATCGTCCAATCACTTGTACGGCTTAATAGATGGAGTCTGGGTTATCCCAGAGATATTATGCATATAGATTCCTCAGATCGAACCAGGTACTAGCAGGGTTAGCGAGCCATAAATTGTCGTATAGCGCATAGTAGTATACATTGGTCTCTCGTAAGGCCACCGAGCTAAGATCGCATATAACACGTAATATCATATAATAGTCGGATATTATCATCCACTAATGAGGATTTAAATAATATCTATAGGGATTAGCCTGCACACCCCAATTCAGTTGACTGGAGGTGGCTTGTTGGGCACGATCTCGAGATTTTATTTCCTCCAAATGCTCTACAAGTTTAGTTGCCTAGTTAACCCTAATATTAACTAGAATCTCAGGGCGTGGTCACATGGTATTCCTTTTATATGACGTACCATAGTATGACCATGCTAAATACGAATCCACTTTGTCACTTGATAGTTTAATTTGGATTTACCCAGCTTGATGCAACAATTAACAGATCCTTGCCACGCTTGGTCATTGACTAACCCATATGTCCATGCTGGAGATTGAGTCATATCACATATCGTATAGCGCATAGGAACACCGTAGTGTAAACATGTAATATAATTGCGTAGGAATACTTAGCACATAGGAAGACATAGCACGTAGTAAGTGTATCAGTAAGGATACAAGTCGTCAGGTCATGACGCATAGATGGGTCTAATATTTTTCTGGTCATTAAAGTCACACATACATCTCATAAAGTCCAAAGGAACATTCAACCAAAACTAGTCCAATAAAACATGTACAAGGGGCCGCATGCGCGCAGAAGGATCAAGGCCGCATAGGAATCAACTGCCGCATAAAATCAGTTGCCGCATAGGATCGGCTGCCTTATAGAGTAAGTCAAAGTTTACTCCTCGGTTAATCATGCAGAACGATAGTTAATAAATGCTGGTCAGAAAAGTGACTGATGTGACAAGCCAAAAAACTGTATCTGGAAGAAAAGACAAAACCATAGAAAGATGTTCTACGGTTTCAGAGTCATGCGTCCAAGGATAGTGGCCGCATACTCTGCTTGCCGCATAAGTGTCGGTATCCCATGGAGTTTGATGTCGCATGGAGTATTTTAGACTTAGCAAAATTCTTATTCGTTCAGCGAGTGAACACAAGTGTTCAAGGATACTTGTGTGATGGCAGTCATGCGTCCAACAAGATGGACTTATGCTGGTCAATATGCGGTAAGAGCTCTAGCCACATAATTCTCTCAGGCCGTATAGCACTCCCAGCCGCATAGCTCGCTGGCCGCATGAAGACTTCGTCTTCTCCAATAGCAGGTACGCCCATGGTTGAAAACCTCCAAAATCTAAAATTTATTTTCTTCATAAAACTATATTTTAACTTCGAATTGAGTGAACCAAAAGCCAAAACGTTCAAAATAAAGTGCTCCATCCTTCGAAAAAACTATTTTTTAAAAATACTATCTTTTAGTAGATAAAAAGTACCAAAAATTTAAGGAACCCATGAAATCCTAAGTTAGAAAAGTAGATCTAAGCAAATTTATCCATAAAAACCGAGAACTCCAAGTATTAAAAGTGGCCAGAATCATCATAAGCACAAAGTAGACTAATAAAATGCAGGAAAAGAACAAGAAACAATAATCAAAAGGTTTCTCCATGTAGTACAAGGTGTACTTGCCTAAAAAAGAAAGAAAGTGAAGAAATGAAGAATGAGGGAAGATAGAGAAACAAGTTTGCTTATATATCTAGGGTTTGAGGATTAGACCATGGATTCAAATTTATGAATAAACCAACCCACAAATAAACCATGAACCATGCTAAACCAAAGAATGGGTCTAGTCTCCATGTATGCAACCTAATAATCATGTGAGCAAGAAATACTCTAAGCAGGTATAAATACAAGCAAGAAATAAATATATCCCAAAATACGTATTTCGGGAACGGAGAGTGACATCTTTACCCACCTTAAAAAAATTCCGTCCTCGAAATTTAAACCCAAGGCTAACTAGAGAAATCAGAACAAGCACTACGCTAACTACAAGATCATGCAATCAAATTCAAGCATATGGAGAAACAATATCACATAGCATGGATAAATGAATTATGAGTTTTGAGATACGAAGGCATAAGAATGAATATACCTTTCGAGTCGAATATATGCGGATATCGAGAGCGAATATTATCCTTGTGCCCCTAAGTTGACTCTCCCACAGGGTAATGACCGCAAGCAATTCGGACAAGATGAATAGTCCGATTCTTGATCACCTTCTTCCTTTGGTCTAAAATGGATACAGGCTGCTCCTCATTAGATAAGTCAGTATCAATGACTAGCCCAGAATGGTCGAGGATATAACTCGGATCTAGGACATACCTACATAACTGAGATTCATAAAATATATTATGCACCTCACATAACGAAGCCTGAAGGGCAAGATGATAAGCAACATCGCCTACCCGCTCGAGAATATCGAACGAACTAACATATTGCACACTAAGCTTCTCGTGAATTCCAAATCTAATGACCCCACGAGTTGGAGAAATCTGCATGAATACATGGTCACTGACACAAAACTCTAATGGTCTACGATATTGATCTGCCCAGTGCTGATGCCTATCTTACGCAACCCTATCTACTGTTTGTGTGATTATTTCAGGGCCTAACATCTTTCTCTTGCAAATATCATCCCAAGCCAATGGTGACCTACACACAATGCTTCGAACGGAGCCATCTGGATGCTGGCCTGATAACTGTTGTTGTACGAGAACTCGACGAGATATAGGTGATCTTCCTAAGACCTACCATAGTCCAAAGTCTAAAGTACAAGCTCATAACATATCCTCCAATGTCTGGATAGTTTTCTCTGATTTCCCGTCTGACTGAGGGTGGTAAGCGGTACTAAACCTCAACTTAGCGCCAAACTCTGGTGCAAACTCTTCCAAAAATTTGAAGTAAACAAGTATCTCGATCTGATACGATTCTCACTGGGATGCCATACTGTATTACTATTTATCGTATGTACATCTCCGTTAACTGCTCTGTGGATTGCCCTACTCAGAAGGGATGAAAGTTAGCTACTTATGTGAGATAATCTACTATTACCCAAACTGCATCTTAACCTGTCAGAGATCTAGGTAAACCAATCAGAAAGTCCATCGTGATATGTTCCCATTTCCACTCCAAAATAGGAAGCAACTGCAATAATCCTGCTAGTCTCTGTTGTTCAGTCTTCACTTGCTGACATACCAAATACCAAAAAATGAATCGTGCTATCTCCCTCTTTATCCCATTCCACCATAAATGTTATTTGATGTATTGATACATCTTTGTACCACTTGGATGAATTGAATACTGAAAACTGTGAGCCTCGGTTATTACTTTTTGTCGAAAATCTCCACTTGGTACACAGAGATATTTTCTGAACCTAAGAGTTCAATCTTCATGAATAGTCAACTCTTTCCTAAGACCAGATTCACATTCTGCTTGAAGCTTCTTAACTTTCAGATCCTCTACCTGAGCTGCCTTAATCCTCTCTAATATGGTAGATTATACTATAAACTAGCTAATACTCCTATATCTTGTGGAAGTACTATCACAATCCCTAATTCTCGAAGATCTTCTAAGATATGCCGCTGCGATGTCAACATAAATGTACTACCTCTCATGCTAAGAGCATCTGCTATTACATTTGTCTTGCCTGGATGGTACTAAAGTTCCATATCCTAGTCCTTTATCAATTCTAGCCACCTCCTCTGCCTCATATTCAAGTCCTTCTAGGTGAATACATATTTTAAGCTCTTGTGATCTGTAAATATTTCCATCCGATCACCAAACAAGTAATGCCTCCTTAGCTTAAGTGCAAATACTACCGCCGCCAACCCCAAATTGTGAGTCAGATAATTTTTCTTGTGATCTCGAAGCTGTTGTGATGCATAAGCTATCACTCTTCCATGTTTCATTAATACACACCCAAGTCCATTTCCTTACGCATCGTATTATACTGTATACCCTCCAAAACCTACTAGAAGCATGGGAATTGGAGCTGAAATCAATCTCTTATTCAATTCTTTAAATAATATCTGGCACTCTGCTGACCAGTTAAACTTAGCCTCCTTGAGCATTAATCGAGTCAGTTATGCTAAAATTCTTGCAAAGTCTGCTATGAACCTTTTGTAGTCTACTGCCAATCCTAGGAAATTATGCACTTCAACTACTATCTTAGGAACTGGCCAACTATCTACGGCCTCAACCTTCTTCAGATCTACTGCAACTCCTACTCCAGAGATGATGTGACCTAAGAATGATACGTGATCCAACAAAAACTCATACTTGCTAAGCTTTGCGTATAACTAGTGTTCTCTTAGAATCTGTAAGACCTTCCGAAGATGCCCCTTATGTTCCTCTTCGCTACTGAAAAAACAAGAATGTTGTCTATGAAAACTACCATTAACTGATCTAGGTATGGCATGAAAATATGGTTAATCAAATCCATAAATATCACTAGAGCATTAGTCAGTCCGAATGACATTACTAAGAATTCGTAATGCTCATATTGTGACCTAAATGTTATCTTGGGTATGTCTTGTCACGTCCCGGTCCCACAGGGTTCCGTTCGTCCACGTTTGGTCCCTACAGAATCGATTGTCCTCGCACAGGCGTAATGCCATACGAGCCAAAAGTGCGCTTGAACAAGGCCAAAGCTTTGAACAAGGGCAAGTATGCTATTTAATACTGAAGCAGCGGCACATAAATTATAGAAAAGTAAAGAACACAATGGCATATAAAAATAGGCTCTTTATTGATAATCGAAAGTACAAGTAGCACATAGCCGAGGTTACAGATCACTCAAGCACTCTTTCTCAAAATTACAATGACACCGTTCCATACATTATGTCCCTTTATACAAAAGTAGCTCAAAGAAATCTCAATATGGCTCAAGGCATTGACTCCAGATTTTCGGTTCCATGGGATGAGGCACAATTATCGCTTCCTTGGACAATCAAGCACCTAAAACCAAGCAAACTATTGGTGGATCAGCACTTTCTAAGTACTAGTGAGTATAAACAACCGAACAAAAGCTATACCCCCCGAAACCCATACTAAGTAAGCATGTGGCAAAATATTACATTACTAGTGATCTTGCTACTTTTTTCTAAGTTTATTTCCTGCAGCTCAGGATTATAGTCAGATTATATATTTTAAAAACATAGCTTAGAAACAGTTTTGCATATTCAAATAATAAGCATACAATCGGGACAGTGCTCTATCGTGCAGTGCGCGACATGTATTGTGCACCATATTCTAACTCTTTGGGACAAAGTTCTCTAGTGGACTGTTTATCTCAAAGCAAAACAAGCATTTAGTGGACTATCAATACTTTCAAGTACACAAGAAGAACTAGCTATATGATTTCGGTCCCCGAGAAACTCAGGATCGGTAGCGGTAATCCAGCTAACCAATGAGTCACATTCTTATCCTATTAGCAGCTGTGACCATGGTTGCTCTTTACTAACATAATAGCAGCCGGGACCATCAGCTCTGCACTAATAGTTATTTTCCGACCGATGCGAATGCGTGGAGCACTATCAGATAAATTCTAAGATGAACATGTTCATGAACAAACATGCTATATATAAACTCTTTATGTTTCTTACCCCTTGCCGAACGATTATCCATGCAGCAGACATACAAGTTAGCAATAATTTGCATAAACATATATATGCATAAGGTTCTCTAGTTTCCTATTTGTCTCTACATCAAACAGTTAGGTATACAAGAAGGCTTGCCTAGCATGCGCCCTAACTATATGATGGCCCATGAGTTGCCCTATTGATAGACAACAACACCCCCTAGGTCCCTTAGGAACAGAACTTCAGGGTGCTCTCACAATCCCATCCGGACCGACCGATTTCCAGTGCCCCAGGAATCGATCAAGAGACTATTAACTTGTGCACAAGTTATTCGAGATCAATGCATGACAAGCAATATTCTATCAAATAAACTCTTAAGATGCACAAAACATGAACAAGCACATAACAATCTAATAGCCACACCCCCCTAGATCCCGTAGCACCGAAATATTAGCGCGGGCTACTAGACTCTTCCTTTTCATTCTTTTAAGCAAAATACATCTTTTGACATATCTAATAGCACACCCCATGTAAACCCCCTCGACCAGAAATTAGGGTTAATTAATTTAATTAGCATAATTAGGGTTAACTAGAGATAATTAAGATTTATTATATAATATTATGATACCTGTGAAATGATTTGTTATTATAGGATACTACCCTAGCTGTTACCCTAAAAAAATTTCCACATACTTGGCCTAGACATGCTAACCTATCATATTGAACCTAGAACAAACCCCGGATACGGATTTTCGTGCCTGATTTTAGTCGCACAAAAGTCGTTACAAACGTCCATACGCAAATTAATTAAATTGCGTAATTACATTCGTTGTCCATTCCAATTGAAATTGAGACCCCATCTCGATCCGTCTTGACCAACCCAGATCATGATATATTGTACACTGAGCCTACTACACTAATGACCCTTGTCCAACCCAATTTAGACCCCCGGTTCTCGTTAAATTAAATTAGAAACACCGGTGCATTAATTACGAATTAATAAATATGGTGACCTAACCTCAATTGAATTAGACCCAACTCCAACCCAAACCCACATCCTCACCCACAAGCCTCATACAAAACACCATACACCATCCTAGCCCAATGAAGAACACCAAACATGGTGATTGTTTACATCAAATCCTCAAATTCAGAAATTATGCAAATACCAAATTGTTCAGGGGCCTATTTGCAAAATTGCAATGAGGTGCTCCCCTCTCATTGGCCCAAATATCATGAAGAAAGAATTGGTCATGCCCTAACCGTATCCATTTATTCCCCCCCATTCCTTTGTACTTACCTTACTTTATGTAGGGCACATCATGGCCCTACATTTGAAATGCCCCATTCCTAGCCCTCCCCTCATCTTGATGAACATCCCCATCTCCCCAAAAACAATGTCCAGCCGGCCCTAATCCCTAGGCAGCCCCCCCACTCTCTTTCCTACTTATACATTAAGTTACATCCCATTTAATGCACAAACCCCAAGGAATACACTACCAAAACCCTATTTTACCAAAAGCCTTCAGCTCAGCCCGACCCCAGCCTTCCATCACCCGACGCCTCAGCCCGGCCAGCCACCGTGTTCGGCGGCCCCCCAAACTACACAGACCCCTTCGTCGGACCCTCCCCTACCTCCTGCCTCTGCCACCCGCCGACTAGCCGCCTACGGCCACCCCCAGCAGCCCCGTCCTCAACCCGAGCTCCTACTCCTCACACTGACAGCCGGCCACCCGACCCCCTATTTCTCTGCCACCTCAGTTCCGTCGACCGCCAAACTTCGCCGAGCCCTTCCCCGACCAACTACCATCTTCCCCGTCGATTTTCAGCCCCGGTCGACGACGCCCCTGGCCGCCCTCACCTCCGTAACGTCGACAGTCCAAAACTGCTGCTGCTGTTGCCGAACACCCCGATCTTCGCCGGAGCTCCGACCGGCCACCCCCGCCGGCGACGTTCAGCCACCGGACTCCCCTCGACCCGAGCGACGTTTAGGTATATAAGTTTATGTATTATTACCATTATTTTTAGATGTTTTTCGTTGTGCAAATGTTTATACCTTCGTATTAGTTTAGGTATTTTTATACGTATTTCAGTATAATTAAATAGTATATTTTGTATTGTTAGGTATATATATATAAATATATATACCTCATGTATAAATACTGTATTTATATATATACATATTGTTTTTGGCATTATATATAATAGGAATAATAAATATGTATTTGTATACGTATATTAATACCTTTTAATGCATGAATGTATATATATATTTCAGTATACTAATTAAATACTTATGTATATATTTCTGTATAAATATGTATTCTAGGTATTTATACTTTATATACTGTTTAAATACAGTGGATTTTATGTGCTAATAAATATATATATACTATATATTGTATGTACTAAGTAATGAATATGTATATTGTATTTACATATTTTGTATACCTTATATAGATTAATAAATATAATGTAGTATAGAATATACTGTATATGGTATTAGATATTTATATTATTTAAATATCTATTATGTATATATACCTATATATATATTTTGTGTATACATAAATATATATAAGTGGAAAATGTTTAATGTATGTATATATTTATATAAATATACACTATGTAATTAGTATAAATATGTGTATATTAAATAGGTATATATGTATATATAAATGTGTACATATATTGTGTATTTAAGTATATTAGAATATTAAGTGAATATATGTAAATGTATATGTATTTATGTTGTGTACTTACTTATATAAATATATGTGAATATATGTGTCTATGTGTTAAATTTTATATATGGTATTATGTGTTTATATATATATTATTTGTATGTGAATATATAAACATAATTATTAATGTATTACTAAATAATACATAGGTGCCATTTTTGTACTATTAAACCTACATATTATTTTAATATATATTTAAGTATGTTTTAGTGTATATATATATATATATATATATATATATATATATATATATATATAAAATTGTAATAGCTATATATATATATATATATACAATCCAGACCCTGTGTCGGTGGTAGATACAAGCAGTGTGTTTTAGTCGTGCTATTATAGCGACTAATAGTGTCATTATTATATCATATATAGGATTGCTGGACAGTACCGCCGAGGCATCAGGAGCAAGACTTTGGATTTTGCAGCTACCCGGGACAGGCAAGTATACCTTGCTGGATTACTGCTTAAAATTAAATGTTAAATGTTGCAAATATACATGAACTGTGTGCGTTCGAGATTAACTCGGGTGCAGTCGGTAATGCGTCGATGAGTAGTGTACTTGACCTAGCTGCTAGCTGACTCACCCACTACTGCGAGGATATTATGATATCCTCCTAGACCATGGCACTATACACGTATCACCATGGTACATTCATATTGGGATACGGGTCTGCGTACCCGATTCGCTATCGGTACGTACGACATGCATCACGGACTAGCATGTATTCTAGAGTAATATAGTTAGTTGAGACTTGACATCAAGATACTGTACACTCGTGTCGTGTATTCGACTTGCGTATCTACATTGGTCGGGAAGGACAACTGATAAACGTATAAGATACACCCATCGGACTCCGTGGTATGCAGAGGAACCACAGACCCGGTGACTCCTTATATTCAGACACCGCGCTCTTCGGAGTTTTACGGACGTATATACATTACAGATACCACGTCCCTTAGGGTGTGGACGTTATATATATACAGATACCTCATTCTTCGGAATGATGGATGTTGCAGATACCACACTCTAGAGGACGTTGGACGTTATGCCTACACCTACCTATACGTTCTGAGGTTGTCCTTATATTGAATTCACTTAGATGGCTAGCAAACCCCTCTTTACTTTTATTCAGTACTATATCTGGCATGCATATTGTATCTTGTTACGTCCCTCTGAGGAACTGGTTATCTTCCAGATCTGGACGAGGCCTATTATCCCACAGTTTACGGGCCAGGTGTGGAGACGAGGTTTGCTCTTGACGAGGAGCTAGAGGTCCTTCCATCGGAGTACCCCTGATCATATTGGTAGGCCTCCCGCCTATGACTGGAGCTCCTTACCTAGTTAGCAGTTGTTCCAGTCACTCTTTTTATTCAGTACTTTATTTCAGACTATGAGCACTTTCTCTCCAATATTTGTAGTGGGTTTGTTCCCACCAGACATATTTTAGTTGTACTATATCAGTCAACTATATCCTTTTATTCTAGTCTTTCCTTTCGGTATTTTACTTGTTGTCTATGGATAAGATTAGTTACTATATGTTGTTGATATTAGACTTGTTAGATTTCGGACAGCGTAGCACACTTCGCCAGGATCTATTAAATTAGAAAATCCTCGGAGACGTGTCAGCTGGCCAATGCCACGTGGCCTGGTTCCATATATTTTGGGACTGGGGCGTGACATGGTTTTAGTGGTGGCCCATGCAGGTCCTTAACATCAAATGTTTATCGCTTGTGGTATGGCAACGTGCCCAGCGAGCCTGCAATAGGATAGAAATTATTAGGTCTCATCCACTTGATTACGCCTTTGAACCTCTTCCGAATTTTAGTATATCTGCATCCTGTTTAATTTATTCTGTACTCTCTCTCTAAGGAAGTTCTATCTCTTACAGCGAGATGAAACTTCACAATAGATGTGAGATACTTGGTGCCATAGTGCCACCTGCAGTACCGAGGAAGGAACTGACTCAGGGACCACCCAGAGAGCATCCTCAGCCAGAGGCACAGGTGATCCCTCAGGCCCCGATGATGCACTGGCATCAGGTCTCTCCCGACGAAGGAACGCAGCAGCCAGAGTGCCAGACATCGCAGACGATCCTGAGGCAGTACTTCGAGGGACAGACCTCGAGGGCGACACCGATGCCGCAGTACGAGAGGCCGGCACCCGAGGAGACACTAAGGAGACAGTCGGAGGAACCTCTTCCTCCACCTCTACCGTTTCCACCTCAGATGCCACCAGCGGAGGGACAGCCCCAGATGATGCAGTTCTTCCAGATGATGATGCAGGCCTAGTGGCAGCAGACGGAGACTCTGAGACAGGGTCTGATGGTAGTACTGGAGAGGGCACCTGCCCAGGCAGCAGCACCAGCACCTGCACCTGTCCAGCAAGCAGGCACTGTACGAGGCTTCAGACAGATGGGCTCGGGAACCTTCTCGGGCAAGGAGACGGCAGAGGAGATCTCAGACTGGGTCTCCAATACTGAGATGCTGTTAGAGGGTTCGCAGTTACACCCCGATCTCTGGATGACCACGGTGAGGGCCCAACTCACAGGCAACGCCCATCACTTGTGGGACTCTATGGAGCACAGCATCGGCAGACAGCAGACAGCAGACTTGGAAGGAATTTTTAGAACACTTCAACGCGAAGTATTTCCCCGCTACGGTGAGGAACGCCCTGTACTCTCAGTTCCTGCACCTGGAGCAAGGGAACCTGACTGTGGACGCCTACGACGGAGAGTTCAGCAGACTAAGCCGATTTGGTGCAGCCCTGATCCCCAACGACCTGGAGAAGGCCAGGAGATTCTATCTTGGCCTCTCTCACGAGCTACAGAGGTACACTACTACCCAGGAGAGGATCTCTTATGAAGAGGTCCTATCAGAGGCGAGGATCCAGGAGGCTATAGGCGGAGGAGCGAGACGTTCCAGCGCGAGCATACCAGCCAGAACCCAGCAAGGAGCAGAAGGACCGATCCGCCGTCCAGGAGCACAGGCGCAGCAGAGGACAGCGCCGTACCAGCAGAATGAGCTTCTGACATGTCACTTCTGTGGCAAGAGGGGACACGTCATCAGAGACTGCCGAAATAAGCTCGGGCTCTGCATGGTTTGTGGAGCCAGCCAGTAGCTTGCTAGAGACTGCCCCCAGCGCAGAGATGGAGCACCCCAGACTGGACAGAGACCACCCGCAGCACCACTTAGGATAGTACCCCCAGCAGGAGGACAGCAGAGAGGACCACCCTTGGTCCCACAGGAGGCACACTTCAACCAGGCCCAACAGCAGGCAGGAGGGCAGAGGCGCGGGCAAGCCTTTGCTTTAGCATCTATCGAGGATGAACCAGAGGGAGAGGCTATAGCAGGTACAATTCTAGTTGCATCATTACCTACAACTGCACTGTTTGATTTTGGAGCTACACTGTCATTTATATCTAGTAGCTTCGTAGCAATGCATAGAGTAGCAACTTCCCCTTTACCTAAGAGTTGGAGAATACTTACCGGAGGAGGCATCGTACCAGTTACCAGCACCATTAGAACGTGTTCGGTAGTAGTTTGTGGTAGGGAGATGAGAGCGCGATTGTTGGTACTCCCAATGCCAGCTTTCGACATAGTTCTGGGCATGGACTGGTTAAGCCAGCACAATGCTGTGCTAGATTGCCGGAAGGGTAGCGTTACTTTTAGACTGCCAGGATACCCGGAGTTTGAATTTATTCGAGGCACCATCGAGCGAGGAGTAGGACACGCAGCTGGAGCTTACATGGCGATGGAGACGGCACCCCCAGAAATCGTTGCAGAGTTCGAGGACGTTTTCCCAGAGGATTTGCCAGGCCTACCGCCTGATAGAGAGGTAGAGTTCACCATTGAGCTAGTACCTGGAGCAGCACCGGTATCATCAAATGTGTACCGGTTGGCGAAGAAAGAGCTTGACGAGCAGAAGCTACAACTAGAGGAGTTACAGATCAAGGGATTCGTTTGTCCTAGTGCATCACCCTGGGGAGCACCAGTGCTGTTTGTACCCAAGAAGGACGGGACGTTCCGGATGTGCATTGATTACAGAGCCCTTAATGCTCTGACTATTAAGAACAAGTACCCTCTACCGCGAATTGACGATATGTTCGACCAAACTGACAGAAGCAATGGTGTTTACGAAGATCGACTTGAGATCGGGCTACCATCAGGTGAAGGCACGAAGGGAGGACATTCCAAAGATAGCATTTAGGACTCGTTATGGTCACTGCGAGTTCCTAGGGATGCCTTTCGGATTGACAAATGCGCCTGCTGTGTTTATGAACCTGATGAACCGAGTCTTCCATGAGTATCTGGACCAGTTCGTGGTAGTCTTCATCGACGACATATTAGTGTATTTGAAGAGCCACGAGGAGCACGGGGAGCACTTGAGGCTAGTGTTAGAGACGCTAAGACGAGAGAGGCTTTATGCCAAGCTGAGCAAGTGCGAGTTTCTTCTAGATCGTATCGTATTTCTTGGACACGTTATCTCAGGAGATGGCATTTCAGTAGTTTCCACGAAGATTTCATCGGTAGAGATGTGGCCGACCCCTACCAACGTCTCGGAGGTGAGGAGTTTCCTAGGACTTGCCGGATATTACCGGAGGTTCGTAGAGAACTTCGTAAGGATCGCAGAGCCGATGATCCGCTTGACCCGCAAAGATCAGGAGTTCACCTGGACAGAGGAGTGTCAGACGGCATTCGATGAGCTGAAGAAGCGTCTGACTACAGCACCCATCTTGACCATACCTTCTGGACCCGGAGGATTCGTGATCTATAGCGATGCATCCGGGAAAGGATTAGGATGCGTTTTGATACAGCATGGGAAGGTTGTGGCCTATGCCTCTAGGCAGTTGAGGACCCATGAGAAGAACTATCCTACCCATGACTTGGAGCTTGCCGCAGTGATCTTTGCTTTGAAGCTTTGGAGGCACTACCTGTACGGAAAGCGCATGAAGATATTCACCGATCACAAGAGCCTGAAATACGTCTACACCCAGAAGGACCTGAACCAGAGGCAGAGACGTTGGCTCGAAGTGATGGCAGACTTCGAGATTGAGCTACAGTACCATCCATGAAAAGCCAATGTGGTAGCCGATGCTTTAAGCAGGAAGCCCATAGCATTTTTCCTGACTACCTAACAACATCTATTGAGAGATCTAGAGCAGTTGGATATCGAAGTCGTCATGCCCGGAGTAGACGGCCAGATGTCGACTTTCCAGGTACAATCGACATTGGTGGAGAGAATCAAGGCTGCTTTGCCGACAGACGCCAGATTTCAGAGGCTTCAACAGAGGACAGAGGCTGGAATACAGACGGGACTACGTATACACGAGGACGGGACTTTGAGATGTGGAGATCGTCTCTATGTTCCGAATGGAGAGCTACGCCAGGAGCTGATGACGGAGGCACACAGTTCGACCTATTATATACATCCAGGAGGCACGAAGATGTATCGAGACCTGAGGCAGTACTACTGGTGGCACGGGATGAAGAGAGAGATAGCCCGCTTCTTGGCTAAGTGCCTGGTGTGTCAGCAAGTCAAGGCTGAGCATCAGAAGTCTGTCGGATTACTTCAACCGCTCCGGATACCGGAGTAAAAATGGGAGCACATCACCATGGACTTCGTCACGGGTTTCCCGAGGAGTCCTAGTGGTCGCAATACGGTATAGGTAATCGTAGATAGACTCACAAAGTCCGCCCACTTGTCACACCCCAGTCCCAAAATATTATGGAACCAGGCCACGTGGCATTGGCCAGCTGACACATCTCCGAGGATATCCCAATTTAATGGATCCTGGCGAAGCGTGCTACGCTGTCCTAAATCTAACAAGTCTATATCAACAATAGTCAATGACTAATCTCATCCACTAATGTATAAGTAAAAGTACTGAATGAAAGACTGGAATATAAGAACATAGTCAAATGACATAATACAACTGAAATATGTCTGGTGGGAACAAACCCACTACAAAATATGCTGAAAGTCTGAAATAAAGTGCTGATAAAGAGAGTGACTGGAACAACGGCTAACTAGGTAAGGAGCTCCAGTCATAGGCGGAAGGCCTACCAATCTGATCAGGGGTACTATGATGGAAGTACCTCCAGCTCCTCGTCAAGAGCAAACCTTGCCTCCACGCCTGGCCCGTAAACTGTGGGATAAAAGGCCTCGTCCAGATCTGGAAGATAACCAGGTCCTCAGAGGGACGTAACAAGATACAATATGCATGCCAGATATAATACTGAAATAAAAGTAAAGAGGGGTGTGCTAACCATCTAAGTGAATGCAATATAAGGACAACCTCAGAACGTATAAGTAGGCGTAGGCATAACGTCCAACGTCCTCTAGAGTGTGGTGTCTGCAACGTCCATCATTCCGAGGAATGAGGTATCTGTATATGAGTATAACGTCAACACTCTAAGGGCGTGGTGTCTGCTAGGTATATACGTCCGTACACTCCGTAGAGCGCGGTGTCTGAATATAGGGAGTCACCGGGTCTATGGTTCCTCTGGATACCACGGAGTCCGGTGGGGGTATCCCATACGTTTATCAGTTGTCCTTCCCACCCAATGTAGATACGCAAGTCGAATACACGACGTGAGTGAACCGTATCTAAAAGCCAAGTCTCAACTAACTATACTACTCTAGTAACAGGCTAATCCGTGATGCATGTCGTACGCACCGATAGCGAATCGGGTACACGAACCCGCATCCCAATATGAGTGTACCATCGTGTAAGTGTCATGGCCTAGGAAGATATCAAATATCCTCACAGTGGGTGAGTCAGCTAGCAACTAGGTCAAGTACACTACTCATCGGCGCAATGTCGACTGCACCCGAGTCAATCTCGGACGCGCACAGTTCATGTATATTTGAAATATTTAACATTTAAATTTAAAGCAGTAATCCAGCAAGGTATACTTGCCTGCCCCGGGTAGCTGCGAAATCCAAAGTCCTGCTCCTGATGCCTCGGCAGTAGTGTCCAGCAATCCTATATAGGATATAGTAATGACCAAATTAGTCGCTACAATAGCACGACTAATACACGTTGTTCGTATCTACAGCTGTCCTAGGGTAGGGACTGTATATACATGTAGTTATTATAAGTATATACATATACATTAAATCATTTTTAATTATATTAAATAAAAATTATATTTGTTTAATAGTACAAAAATAGTACTTACGTATTAATTAGTATAGACTAATAATACACTTATTAAATCTCTGTACATAATTGGGTAATAACATGAAATCATATATATATACATATATATATTTAGAAATAATTTTTTTGTACAAGTTCAAAGATACACATACTCATTTTAGATATAATAACACATTTAGAATGCACCAAGCCCTATATGTTTTATGTAATATCTTTAAATATTCCAAAACACACTACGTATAATTTTTACGTAATAAAAACAATTTAAGTATTTAAATCTGAATACTTTTATTAGCCATATATTTATGGTATTTTAATTAAATATTAATAAAGTATTTAAACTTCTAGTATATATATACTATGTATGTGCATACATTATTTTTGTGAATACCTACAATATATTTTCATAAATTATACTCGGAGTATTTTTAAAACAGTATATATACTTATATATAATTATACTACAAAAATACAGAAAATAAAGTATACACTTAGAATACATATACATACTAGATTTAATATATGTAAATTTACATATCTATATACATAATAGGTATTATAAATTCTTAGTTATTTAATACACTGATTAGTATCTTATACGTTTATTTATTAGCCTACATAAAGTATACAAAAATATAGTATATAAATATATTAATTAGTTTATACAGGGTTATATATACAACATACTAAAATACGTATTTAAATACGCTATTACTCGACCTATATATATATACAACTTGCAGCCTAAAATACATGGCTAAATACTAATAAAAGTACATAAAATCATACACTAGGTTGTACCTCAGGTCGAGGGGGTCACGGTGGTGGACCGTCGCCGGCGGGGGTGGCCGGACGGCACTCCGGCGAAGCTCGGGGTCGTCGGCACAGAACTGCGCGGTTCAGGGAGCGGTGGCGCTGCGGGGTCGATATCTCCTCGGGGTGGTGGCAGCGTCGGCTGAAACTTGACGGGGAGGAAGAGGACTGGCTGGGGGAGGGCTCGGCGGAGTTTGGTGGCCGGAGGTGCGGTGGTGGCGGAGTACGAAGCGGAAGGGTGGTCGGCTGTGCTGTACGGGATGGGAGCAGTCGGGTTGGTGCGGGCGGTGGGGGGAGCTGTTACGGCGTCGTGGTGGCCGGTGGCTCAGGTGGCATATGGGGGGGAGCTAGGCGAGGGTGGTCGGGTCAGTATGGTGGCGGTCGGTGGCGGAGTTTGGTCGGAGTCGGGCTCGGGGTGGCAGTTTGCAGGGGTCTGGCTGAATAGAAAGGGGTTTAGAGAAGTTAGGTTTTGGAAACTTTAGGTTTTAGTTTTTTGTTTATTTTTGTTGTAAAGAAGGTATATGTAGGAGAGAGAGTGAGGGGGGGATGCCTAGGGGTTAGGGCCGGCTATGGGAATTTGTTGGGGAGTTGGGTTGTCCATCAAGATGAGTGGAGGGCTAGGAATGGGCCATTTCAAATGTAGGGCCAAGATGTGCCCTACATAAAGTAAGGTAAGTACAAGGGAATGGGGGGAAATTAAAGCATACGGTTGGTCATGACCCCTCTTTTCTCCATGATGGTTTGGGCCAATGAGAGGGGGACACCTCATTGCATTTTTGCAATTTGGCCCCTGAATAATTTGGTATTTGCACAATAACTAGGATTAGAGATTTAATGCAACCAAATACCATGTTTGGTGTTCCTCATTGGACTAGGATGGTGTATGGTATTTTGTATGAAGCTTGTGGGTGTGGATGTTGGTTTGGGTTGGAGTTGGGTCCAATTTAATTGAGGTTAAGTAACCACATTAATTAATTTATAATTAATGTAACGGGTGTTTCTAATTTAATTTAAATAAAAACCGGGAGTCTAAATTTGGTTGGACAAGGGTCATTGGTGTAGTAGGCTCAGTGTACCATAATGTCATGATCTGGGTTGGTCAAGACTGGTTGAGGTTGGGTCTCAATGTCAATTGGAACGGGCAACGAACGTAATTACTCAATTTAATTAATTTGCGCACGGACGTTTGTAACGACTTTTGTGCGACTAAAATCAGGCACGAAAATCAATATTCGGAGTTTGTTCTAGGTTCAATATGATGGGTTTACGTGTCTAGGTCAAATATGTGGAATTTGTTTTAGGGCAACAGCAATGGTATTATCCCAAATAATTAAATCATTTCACAGGTATTTATAATACTATATATTAAATCATAATTAAATCAGATTAACCCTAATCAGGCTAATTTAATAATTTAACCCTAATTTCTGGTCGAGGGGGTTTACAACACTTTTTACCCTTCAGGGTTGGGCAATCTACGGAAGTCTTGGCAGACATGTACATGAGGGAGATTGTACGATTGTATGGAGTGCCAGTCAGTATCGTGTCTGACAGGGATACGAGGTTCACATCGTACTTTTGGAGGAGTATGCAAGAGAGCCTTGGTACCCGCCTTAAGTTCAGTACTTCGTACCACCCGCAGACAGATGGACAATCCGAGCACACCATTAAGACGCTGGAGGACATGTTGAGGGCATGCATGCTTGACTTCAGCGGTTCATGGGAGGACCACTTCACTTGGTCGAATTTTCCTACAACAATAGCTATCAGGAGAGCATTCAGATGGCTCCCTATGAGGCATTGTATGGTAGGAAGTGTCGATCCCCAGTATGCTGGAGCGATGTAGGAGAGAGGCAGATTCTAGGGCCAGAGTTGATCGTCCATACAGTGGAGAAGGTGAAGAAGATCCAGGGGCATCTACGAGCAGCACAGGACAGGCAGAAGCATTGGGCTAATGTGCATCGACGACCCCTAGAGTTCCATGTTGGAGAACATGTATTCCTGAAGATTTTACCTACCAGAGGAACCATCAGATTTGGAGGCAGACGGAAGCTGAGTCCGAGGTACATCGGACCCTTCGATGTGCTAGAGGGTGTTGGAGAAGTTGCTTACAGATTGGCCTTGCCGCAGACACTGGAAGGAGTTCACGACGTCTTCCATGTATCTCAGCTGAGGAGGTACATACCGGACCCGAGTCATGTGCTTGACCACTCGGAGATCACTGTTGGTCCAAGCTTGTCATACTAGGAGGAGCTGGTAGAGATCCTGGACCAAAGCGAGAAGGTACTGCGAGGCCAGACGATCCCTCTAGTTTGTGTCGCAAGGAGGCATCACGCACCAGGTGAATCAACCTGGGAACGAGAGGACGATATTCAGCAACGCTTTCCCCATCTCTTCGAAGGCTTAGGTATGTGATAGTATTTATTTCATTTAATAGTTTTGATATATGTCTGTTTTAATTTCGAGGACAAAATACTCTAAGGAGGGTATATTGTAAACCCCCTCGACCAAAAATTAGGGTTAATTAATTTAATTAGCATAATTAGGGTTAACTAGAGATAATTAAGATTTATTATATAATATTATGATACCTGTGAAATAATTTGTTATTATAGGATACTACCCTAGCTGTTACCCTAAAACAATTTCCACATACTTGGCCTAGACATGCTAACCTATCATATTGAACCTAGAACAAACCCCGGATACGGATTTTCGTGCCTGATTTTAGTCGCACAAAAGTCGTTACAAACGTCCGTACGCAAATTAATTAAATTGCGTAATTACATTCGTTGTCCGTTCCAATTGAAATTGAGACCCCATCTCGATCCGTCTTGACCAACCCAGATCATGATATTATTGTACACTGAGCCTACTACACTAATGACCCTTGTCAGACCCAATTTAGACCCCCGGTTCTCGTTAAATTAAATTAGAAACACAAGTGCATTAATTACGAATTAATAAATATGGTGACCTAACCTTAATTGAATTAGACCCAACTCCAACCCAAACCCACATCCTCACCCACAAGCCTCATACAAAACACCATACACCATCCTAGCCCAATGAAGAACACCAAATATGGTGATTATTTACATCAAATCCTCAAATTCAGAAATTGTGCAAATACCAAATTGTTCAGGGGCCTATTTACAAAATTGCAATGAGGTGCTCCCCTCTTATTGGCCCAAACATCATGAAGAAAGAATTGGTCATGCCCTAACCGTATCCATTTATTTCCCCCCCATATTCCTTTTTACTTACCTTACTTTATGTAGGGCACATCATGGCACCAAAACCCTATTTCACCAAAAGCCTTCAGCTCAGCCCGACCCCAGCCTTCCATCACCCGACGCCTCCGCCCGGCCAGCCACCATGTCCGGCGGCCCCCCAACTGACCCAGACCCCTTCGCCGGACCCTCCCCTACCTCCAGCCTCTGCCACCCGCCGACTAGCCGCCTACGACCACCCCCAACAGCCCCGTCCTCAACCCGAGCTCCTACTCCTCACACTGACAGCCGACCACCCGACCCCCTATTTCTCTGCCACCTCAGTTCCGCCGACCGCCAAACTTCGCCGAGCCCTTCCCCGGCCAACCACCATCTTCTCCGTCAATTTTTAGCCCCGGTCGACGACGCCCCTGGCCGCCCTTACCCCCGCAGCGTCGATAGTCCAGAACCGCTGCTGCTGTTGCCGAACACCCCGATCTTCGTCGGAGCTCCGACCGGCCACCCCCGTCGGCGACGTTCAGCCACCGGACTCCCCTCGACCCGAGCGACGTTTAGGTATATAAGTTTATGTATTATTACCATTATTTTTTGATGTTTTTCGTTGTGCAAATGTTTATACCTTCGTATTAGTTTAGGTATTTTTATACGTATTTCAGTATAATTAAATAGTATATTTTGTATTGTTAGGTATATATATATAAATATATATACCTCCTGTATAAATACTGTATTTATATATATACATATTGTTTTTGGCATTATATATAATAGGAATAATAAATATGTATTTGTATACGTATATTAATAACTATTAATGCATGAATGTATATATATATTTCAGTATACTAATTAAATACTTATGTATATATTTCTGTATAAATATGTATTCTAGGTATTTATACTTTATATACTGTTTAAATACAGTAGATTTTATGTGCTAATAAATATATATATACTATATATTGTATGTACTAAGTAATGAATATGTATATTGTATTTACATATTTTGTATACCTTATATAGATTAATAAATATAATGTAGTATAGAATATACTGTATATGGTATTAGATATTTATATTATTTAAATATCTATTATGTATATATACCTATATATATATTTTGTGTATACATAAATATATATAAGTGGAAAATGTTTAATGTATGTATATATTTATATAAATATACTCTATGTAATTAGTATAAATATGTGTATATTAAGTAGGTATATATGTATATATAAATGTGTACATATATTGTGTATTTAAGTATATTAGAATATTAAATGAATATATGTAAATGTATATGTATTTATGTTATGTACTTACTTATATAAATATATGTGAATATATGTGTCTATGTGTTAAATTTTATATATGGTATTATGTGTTTATATATATATTATTTGTATGTGAATATATAAACATAATTATTAATGTATTACTAAATAATACAAAGGTGCCATTTTTGTACTATTAAACCTACATATTATTTTAATATATATTTAAGTATGTTTTTAGTGTATATATATATATATATATATATATATATATATATATATATATATATATATATAATTGTAATAGCTATATATATATATACAATCCAGACCCTGTGTCAGTGGTAGATACAAGCAGTGTGTTTTAGTCGTGCTATTGTAGCGACTAATAGTGTCATTATTATATCATATATAGGATTGCTGGACAGTACCGCCGAGGCATCAGGAGCAGGACTTTGGATTTCGCAGCTACCCGGGACAGGCAAGTATACTTTGCTAGATTACTGCTTAAAATTAAATGTTAAATGTTGCAAATATACATGAACTGTGTGCGTCCGAGATTAACTCAGGTGCAGTCGGCAATGCGTCGATGAGTAGTGTACTTGACCTAGCTGCTAGCTGACTCACCCACTACTGCAAGGATATTCTGATATCCTCCTAGACCATGGCACTATACACGTATCACCATGGTACATTCATATTGGGATGCGGGTCTGCGTACCCGATTCGCTATCGGTACGTACGACATGGATCACGGACTAGCATGTATTCTAGAGTAATATAGTTAGTTGAGACTTGACACCTAGATACGGTACACTCGTGTCGTGTATTCGACTTGCGTATCTATATTGGACGGGAAGGACAACTGATAAACGTATAGGATACACCCATCGAACTCCGTGGTATCCAGAGGAACCACAGACCCGGTGACTCCCTATATTCAGACACCGCGCTCTTCGGAGTGTTACGGACGTATATATATTGCAGATACCACGTCCCTTAGGGTGTGGACATTATATATATACAGATACCTCATTCTTCGGAATGATGGATGTTGCAGATACCACACTCTAGAGGACATTGGACGTTATGCCTACACCTACCTATACGTTCTGAGGTTGTCCTTATATTGCATTCACTTAGATGGCTAGCACACCCCTCTTTACTTTTATTCAGTACTATATCTGGCATGCATATTGTATCTTGTTACGTCCCTTTGAGGACCTGGTTATCTTCCAGATCTGGACGAGGCCTATTATCCCACAGTTTATGGGCCAGGTGTGGAGACGAGGTTTGCTCTTGACGAGAAGCTAGAGGTCCTTCCATCGGAGTACCCCTGATCATATTGGTAGGCCTCCCGCCTATGACTGGAGCTCCTTACCTAGTTAGCAGTTGTTCCAGTCACTCTTTTTATTCAGTACTTTATTTCAGACTATCAGCACTTTCTCTCCAACATTTGTAGTGGGTTTGTTCCTACCAGACATATTTCAGTTGTACTATGTCCTTTTATTTTAGTCATTCCTTTCGGTATTTTACTTGTTGTCTGTGGATGAGATTAGTTACTATATGTTGTTGATATTAGACTTGTTAGATTTAGGACAGCGTAGCATGCTTCGCCAGGATCCATTAAATTGGGATATCCTCGAAGATATGTCAGCTGGCCAATACCACGTGGCCTGGTTCCATATATTTTGGGACTGGGGCGTGACATCCCCTAGATCTCGTAGGACCAAAACATCAGGGTGCACTATTAGTCTTTGCTTATTCAAATCAAAGACTTATAGCAGCTCGATAGTAAAACAGGCAAGCCAAACATATAATAGCAAGCATGATTTTGATTTCATATCTAGCATTCAATATCTATCTCTTTCTTAGCATGTTTCAAAGAGACTTATTCAAGAAATATATTTACTTATCTTTTTAGCATACAAGGGTTCATTTGATAGCTATGTCGGTGTAACTAAGCATGCAATATTTCTTATACTCTTGACTTAGCATGGCAAGGTTCTATCTTTTTCAGACAAGCATACAATTCTCTTACTAAGCTTACAGAGTTAGGTTCTATCATTCTTCTTATAAAACTATCTTCTTAAGCAAACAAGCATTCCAAAACCAAGATTCATTATTAAGTCGTACAAGAATCAGAGAATATACTTCTGCCCACTCACCTTGATCAATCGTCTTGTGGTTCGGTCGAAAACTCTCCGAGAAGACTTCCGTTCGAGCAAACAAAGCGATATCACTTGTACATAGTACCTACACGGAGCGGGGCACTAAATGTCTTGCTCTCAAACTCTTACTTGATGATACCCTGATCGAAGATCGATCTTGGAGAAAACCTTGGCTTTTCTTTGTCGATCAAACAAATCATTGATCCTTGGTAATGGATACTTATTCTTCACTATTACAGCGTTCAACTATCTGTAGTCGATACACAACCGTGATGACCCATCCTTCTTCTTTACTAGAACTACTAGCGCTCCCTAATGTAATCCACTGGCTCAAATAAACTTTTTTGACTTCAGTTCTACTATATGTTGGTACAGTATGTCGAGTTCTGTTGTGCCATTTGATAAAGTTTACAAGATATTGGCCCTACCCCAGGGATCAATTATATATAAAACTCAACGTCTCTTACTGAGTGTAACTCTGGTGGTTCTTCCGAGAATACGTCTAAGAACTCCTTAACTATCTCAGGGAGTTGTTCTTCTAATAATACTATTGCTGCGATCCTCTCTTCATGTTGGTCTTCAACAGATCTGTTGAATGTAAAATCTTCCGTGCCCGGGATACTAAATAATTTCTTACCATTATGGCAATCTATTGTAGCATGATTGTCTCTCAGCCAGTTCATGCCTAAGATAATGTCAAAGTTACCTATTGAGAACTCGATCAACCGTGCTGGTAGTGAACACCCGCACACTATGGCCAAACATGCTATACATATTCTACTAACTCCTACGAGCCCATTACCAGTGAGAATATTCAACCTCTCTAGCAATGGCTCAAACTCCAATCCAATATATGTAGCAAATCGTACAGATAAAAATGAATGAGATACACCTGAATCAAATAATACTACAGCAGAAAAGGATGCGACAGAAATATTACCTGCTACAACGTCGCCCGATGCTAAAGCCTCATCCAAAGACAAGGTGAATGCCTTCCCTTGTCCCTATTGTGCTCCTCGCTGCTGTCTCCTTTGGTGACGCTGTTGTGGCCTCTATTGGCCCTGCTGCTGGTTCTGATGCTGCTTGTATATCTCATCTTGCTTCAGTAATGGACACTGAACTAATGGCATTACTGCTATTGTTGGCCCACTCTGCTGGACTGCCCCTGGTGCTGACAGTGCTGGTAACTGTTGGACTGGCCCTCCTGGCCTCTACATCAATGGGCAATTAGCAATTCGGTGATTTGGACTACCATACCTCATTCATAACCCATTGTCTGTCCTACATACATCTCTAGTATGGCCTCCTTTGCCATAATAAGTACAACCCATCGATGCTCCCTGGCTCTATTGCTGTTGTTATTATCTCGGTTGCTGTCGAGCCGTACTGTCACCATTGAAACTATCGCCTTCCTCGATGCTAAATTATGGATGTGAATGCCAGGTGATAATGCTATCGTCCGAGGTACTCCTTCACTCTGAGTATGATACTACTTTTGGCCTCCTATCCTTACCGATAACCTTTGCATGGTAAGCTCGTGCCTTTGAGCTACTATCAGTACCTCTTTATAAGTCTGATAGTTGTGACCCTCTACTAGTTATAAAACTCTAGATAAAATCCTTGCTAGAACCTCATTGCTCTATCAGACTCCATAGCCATCATAGTTGGAGCGAATCTACTCAGCCTGCAAAACTCAGCTGCATATCCATCTACTATTTTACCGGTTTACTTGAGACCGATAAATATCTGTTGGAGCTCATACTGCGCTATGACTCCAAAATATTTATCCCTGAATCGAGCCCTAAAACTATCCCAATAGATGCGATGCCTCAAGCCAACCTATACTAATGTCCATCAGTCACGGGCAAGGTCTTGAAGTTGCAATCGAACTTGATCAACTTGTTTATCACCAGAAATCCTTGTTGCTGCCATAATAATCTTAATATCCTGTAACCAGGCATCTGCTGTGATGGCGTCCTCTATTCCATAGAAGTAACTTGGGTTAAGTTGGTAAAATCTAACCGATGCCCCCGAATCAGTCATTCCTCCTCTTTCCAGGGCTGTCTGCAAACCCTGACAGAATAAGACATTATGTTCTTGTTGTTGAAACTGCTGATGTTATTGTACCGCCATCTGATGTTGCTGCATAGCCATCATTCCCTATAGGATCTCCAATAATACCAAAGTGTCAAGTACTTCTGGTACTGCTAGGGGTACGGGTATTTCAGGGGATAGTTGCTCGATATGCCCCACTTCTTGTTCTATTGTGCCAACTTGTTTAATTTTTGGCTCTATTCGAATTTGACTCTGAATAGGTGCTACCTCCCGTTGTTGCCCAGGGGAACCCTATCCTGCCATGCCTTCTGCTCCAGCAACTGAAGAAGTCGTAAACAAAAGGATAAGAACCATCAATAATAGGATAGGAAGGATCAAGTAGGCAAGCAATTTAACAGTTCAAGTGGTGGTATCAAGGAAGATGAAGCAAGATATCAAGAGGGACAAATTTTGATTGAGACTCCTATGACCATAACACCCCAGAAGTCTGAAAACACAGACCTGTATGGGCCACCACTAAATCATTTTTATGCCCCAATACCGGAATACAGAGACGGGCATAGCCAGCTCTCCCGTACAAGGTATAGAATATCGTTCAGCATTCACGGTTGTAACTTGACAAGGGGGTATATACTACAAATGTCACTTAGGGTCACATAGAACATCTATTGTCTCAATTAGTCAAATAAGAATAGTAAACATAAAACATATATGACAAAGAAGTAAGGCATCCCAAATGTCCTGCCACAACATTCAAGAAACTAGCTATACAAAAATGAGAAGGCTGGCAAAGTAACAAGAGTACATGATCATGATCTATACTCTGATTAATTATAATTATATAGGGAACTAAATATCTAGATTCACGACTAACAAGTGACAGTTGGTAAATGCCCAAAATGAGTAAAATATGAAATAACGAGCCGGGGAGCAGAAACCCACTCTTTCTCTCAGTGGCCATCCGCCAGGTGCGTGCTGTCACACCCCGATCTTCCACAGGCTAAACGGTTTTTGCTAAGGAAGCTAGCACTCCCGCGGAACGATCGCTTCGACCCATCCAGGCGTAATACCGTACGAACGTGAGCCACGCCTGTGCAAGGCCATGGTTAATTGGTTGGCGGTAAGAGTTCTCAGCCACAAAGTCGCACAGATTATCCGAGTGCAGCAGAATCATAATGCATAGACGATTTGGTAATAGGTTCACTGAGTCGACAATATAGCAAAAGCATTGAATAACACAAGTAGAAGTAAGAAACTCTTTATTGATATAAATAAGTGTTACAGGCGGCGCTTGGCCGAGATTACAAGTCGCTCAAGCCTCTCTCTCTAAAATAATAACAAGTATGGCAAGTGGCTACAATTGTAGAATGATTGTATAAACGATGTTCAGGTGATGTTCCAACATTATGTCTTGTATATGTGCTTCTTTTCTGGACGCAACGCTCGAAGGCTTCAGAGTGGACTCTTGGCCTTAGCACGCACGAAAGAGGCATCCGTACCGAACGAGGTTCTCCCACACCCATACCGAACGAGGTTCTCCTTCATATGTAATCATATTTTAATAAAAATTATCTTCTTCTGTGCATATGATCATTTGCCATATACTTTGCTGTGAAGTCTGAATATGTGTAGCTTCGACACGTCTGGTATTTTACGCTGACTGTGATAGAAAAAGTATTAGGTCCCATCATATCTTTTACGCATAACTAAAGATGCACAGAAAGCCGCTTAGCATTTAAGTCGAGTATTCGAACTGTTCTGCTGTTAGGAATAGGGAGCCACGTAGAATTCTGAACCGTCACTTCTGATAAGAAGAATTTTTGTTTAGACCATCATCTTCAAGAATGATTTCCCAAAAATCCCTTGGAACAAGGCGAGAAAATGGCTGTCGAAAACTGTGCCGCCATCTTGAACTATAGATGAAATATTCAGACTGGACCCTAGATGAACTTCCAATCGACCCAAGGAGAAGAGTCATTTTCAATGTCGAACTCTGTATGCTCTGGGTACTTGGGATATTTTGGGGCCAAGAAGGAGTATCCTCCGCATGAACCCTTGCAATTGACCGCCTTAAGAATTGTTCGGATATACGCTTACTTTGACCTACGTATTCTCAGATATGCGAAAAGTCATAGATCTGTAATATGGATGAGCGTAAAATCATAAGTTCGTAGCCTCTGAGCGTAAAAGCCACCGAGCATGAAATCATAGATTTGTATCTCCTGAGCGTGAAGTCGTAGGTTTGTAGCCTCTCGAGCGTAAAAGCTACCGAGCATAAAAGCATCCGGGCGTAAAACTATAGACTTATAGCCTATGAGCGTAAAACCGTAGATCTGTAGCTGCCGAGCGTAGAAAGCTCCTTGGCGTAGAAACTGTAGATCTGTAGCCTCTGAAAAGAAAATCTTTCGAGCGTGAAGTTGTGGATCTGTTGCCTCTGAGCGTGAAAGCCACCAAGCATGAAATCATAGATTTGTAACTCCTGAGCATGAAGTCGTAGGTTTGTAGCCTCTCGAGCATAAAGGCTATCGAGCATAAAACATCCGGGCGTAAAACCATAGACTTATAGCCTGCGAGCGTAAAACCATAGATCTGTAGCTGCCGAGCGTAGAAAGCTCCTTGGCGTAGAAACTATAGATCTGTAGCCTCTGAAAAAGAAATCTTTCGAGCGTGAAGTTGTGGATCTGTTGCCTCTGAGCATGAAAGCCACTATGCGTGAAATCATAGATTTGTAACTCCTGAGCGTGAAGTCGTAGGTTTGTAGCCTCTCGAGCGTAAAAGCTACCGAGCATAAAAGCATCCGGACATAAAATAATAGACTTATAGTCCCTGCGAGCGTAAAACCGTAGATCTGTAGCTGCCGAGCATAGAAAGCTCCTTGGCATAGAAACTGTAGATCTGTAGCCTCTGAAAAGGGAATCTTCCGAGCGTAAAGTTGTGGATCTGTTGCCTCTAAGGGTGAAAGCCACCGAGCGTGAAATCATAGATTTGTAACTCCTGAGCATGAAGTCGTAGGTTTGTAGCCTCTCGAGCGTAAAAGCTACCAAGCATAAAAGCATCCGGGCGTAAAACCATAGACTTATAGCCTGCGAGCGTAAAACCATAGATCTGTAGCTGCCGAGCGTAGAAAGCTCATTAGCGTAGAAACTGTAGATCTGTAGCCTCTGAAAAGAAAATCGTCCGAGCGTGAAGTTGTGGATCTGTTATCTCTGAGCGTGAAAGCCACCCAGCATAAAATCATAGATTTGTAGCTTCTGAACGTGAAATCGTAGGTTTGTAGCCTCTCGAGCGTAAAAGCTACCAAGCATAAAAGCATCTGGGCGTAAAACCATAAACTTATAGTCCACGAGCGTAAAATCGTAGATCTGTAGCTTCCGAGTATAGAAAGCTCCTTGGCGTAGAACCACGAATCTGTTTTGCACAAAAACTTTTCGAATTCGCTGACTGTCCGCCTTTCCTGAGTAATAGGCTATCGTAGTACCCGATCATAACCGAATATTAATTGTAGGGTTTGGTTCGGGATCCGAGGAGTCCGTCCGAACTCTATATATATCCCAAGGCTCGCAGAGAAAAACTTTTCATCTGTCTTTTGCAAAAGAAAGCTTTCGCCTCTTCGAGTTCTCTCCTTCGTTTACTTTCCGAGCATTCAGAGTTTTCAGAAATGGCGCCAAAACCGATCTCCTCCTCCTCTAAGGGAAAGAAGACTGACTCTTCTTCTCGCTCTTCTGCCCAAGAGAGAGCGATTTCCGTCGGGCAAGGCGAGCTTCCTTCTGAAAGAAGTGTCCCGCCGACGAGCAGCACACCCGAAGTTATAGGTAAAGCTTTTTGGGACGAAAAGAACAACGAAAATCCTTCGTACAAGTTGTACGTGACCGCACTAGGTCGTCTTCTGTGCTGATAGCCTCTTCGAGGAAGATGATGCACGGAGATGTTTTAATCTTTTACGCCCACATTTCTAATATGTCAGTATAAAAACTCCATATTTTTGCAGTTGGGCGTAAAAGCTTTGACTGTCAAAAATTTGGCATATACTATAAAATTCGAGTTTTACGCTTCTGGATGAGAATTACGGCGTAGAAAACTTGAATTTTGTCAGTCTGGCATAAAACACAGACTGTATACTGCCAACCTTGAAATTTATGCTTTAGGAAATGGATTCCAGCGTAAATGATCAAATTTTTACAGTCTTGGCATAAAGTACAAACTGTTGCCTCTTGGCATATGTTTGCAAGATTGTAATATTTGACGTGTTTTTCTTGTATTTTGTAGTTGATCTGCATGTGTCTCCACTGGCTGAGGTGATGGGTTCCGCTGTCGGGATGCTGCATTCCAACTACCTAGAGGATTTGTTGCACGTGACATTTCCTATGTCCTGATCCCAGTATCCTGAAGAAAGGAGAATCCTGATATCAGCTCAAGGTGAGCGAACGCTGTTGAATATGATCAACGGAGAGCCCCTGACGTACGTAGACGGAGAGAACTATATAAAATCGGCTTTTCTCTTCGGGGACATGATTGACAAGCAGTCCCAGACGAAGCCGAAGAAAGAACTCTGGGTCTTCCCCGCCGGGGGCTTGGTCATGTATCTGCCCAAGATGCTGAGGGACTACCCCATCTCGGCCTTTTTCCACGCCACACGTCCTAGGAGGATGTCGTGGGTGCTGACTCCCAATCTTCATGGCCGATCGGGGAAGATATTTTACCAGAAAGGATCTGGCTAAGGGTCATTTGTCAGCCGCCCTTCCGGCTCTGTAATGCCGTTTAGGGGATTATACCCGGGCAATGTCCCGAGTGAAGATAGCTTGGTGCTCCAGCCGGTCCAGTTATCAACTTTCTGCAATAATTTTATGGGGCACGGAGGAGTATACCCTAAAGGGAATCCTTAGTGCAATGGGTGGATCACCCCAACAAATCTTCGATGGGCTCGTTTAGTTGACTAGGCCCTGAAGCATTTTCAGAATGAGCTGGAGAGCATTGGTCTACATGCAGTTGTGGATGCTACCAGCGTTGGGTTGTCTCTCAACCCCAACCTGTTTCTGGCCTTGATGGAGCGATATATCTCGCTTACCGGGACTTTTGCCACTCCACTGGGGAGTTAGGATTGGCCCTCCACGAGATGGCAGAGATTTTGAGACTGCCAATGGGGGATACTCCTTATGAAGAGTATGTTCCCACAAACCGAGAGCTAGGGGATTCAGACTCTCGGGTAGTGGCAGTATACCAGGAGTTGTTGTGTCAAAACCTGGCATGCACCGTCTTTTATGGTGAGCCTTCAGATTTGGCTCACATCAACAAATGGACGTCCTACCTCTTCTTTCACCGGGCCAGGACTGCTCAGCCGGAGAAAGTCTTGGAAGGCAAGGATTAGCCTTTGAATTTTTTGAGCGTGCTTACTGCTCACGAAGTCGACGACCTCATGGAAGACGCCAGGGCTCCAGATCTGATTCTCGATGAAGGGATAGGGAAATATCCTTCAGGCACTAAGGCCTACAGTTATTTGAGGCACTGCCGTAGGCCTCTGTCCAAGGAAGCTCAACTGGCTGGCTTCCTCTCTATATGGCTGCACCGACTGGTGGTACCCGACATTGCATCTTCGGACCGCATTTATCGCAATACGCTATGGCCTACAGTGCGTCTGGTGTTCGGGGCAAGACTGGGCTTGCTCCCTGCCATGGTGTGCCACATACAAGCTGGCCTGAGGGCCATGACTGATGGGTTACTTGCCGATAAAACTCGGCGTAATAGCTTTCCCAGGGTAGAATTACCATACCTGTATTTGATGGGATGGTTAATTCTCCATAACCCCAGAGTGATGTCTCCCAGCTCTGGCTGTAGTTCGGGGGGTAGTTTCTTGATGTATTACAAGAAATCCTCCTGGAACGTGGCCAAAGTTTTAGACTGTCGGCGGGTGCTGAACTTCAGTCACAGCTGGAAGCTCTTCTGCACTGTCCCCCCATACTTGTCAATCAATCGGGGATCAGACTTCAGGATATAGGCGACAGAAAGACCATCCTTTCTCTTGAGGCTTTTAATTGGTTGGTCTGTATTAGACCTTCCTATTTACTATACAGAAGTGAAGACCAATGCTTCTTGGAGCCCTACCTGCCTAGTCGGTTTGCCAGGTAGTTTGGGTATGACCAACTGCATGTAGACAATGCTGTCACCAGCTTCAGGTCCAGGGGTGGACTCATTGATGGAGCGAGATGATGGCGATACTTTATCATGGGTTGCACTGAAGCAATTTTCACCGTGCCCATCATTTCGCTCTCCACGGAGCTGCGCATCCTCCATACGTATGCACAATTTTACGTGGCAACCAACACCTTCCATCATAATTTTCATATGCTTAGAAGTTTCAGGATGCCCTCTTTCGAGTATGGGGGAAGAGTCGATGTCCCCTCCATTTCTTCTGACGAGGGTGACGATTCCGTCAATCCAGATGAGCCTCTGTTGGAAGTACCGAAGGGTGACATACATCCGCCTGCAGGGCCTCTGGTAATCTCTGGTAAGCGAAGGGCTCCTGTTTTGAAGGAGACTTTCCCTCGCAAGAGGAAGAAGAAGACGTTACTCGCCCTCTCAGGATTCCTGGTAATGAGGCTCCTAGGAGTGAACCGGCTGTTTCCCCTGTAGGGGATGATTCTTTGATTGGAGGTTCCTCGCCTTTTAGAGAGGGAACCTCTGCAGTTCCGGCTGGCAGTACGGAGAATCTCTGCTTGAGGCTGCTGTCACTGCTACCGCCTCAGGTAGTGGTATGAGATCGCCTTCGGGGCCGAGCCGAATGAGGATATCTTTGTCTAGACTGGCAACGGGAGAAACTTCTACTGTGTCTGTGAGTATACCTAGCGAGATTCCATCTGATGAACCTCGATTGGATCTGGATGAAGATTCAGAAGAATACCTGCCAACGTCACTTAGCACACCCCCTTCTCCAGGTATGACAGCTCGCTTAGCATCATTAAGAAATAATTTAGCTGTACTGGCTGCAGATGCGACATATACACCCTCGGCCATGGGTAAATGCCGTCTTTATGCCTCCTTTAGAGAAATTAACATCATTTTGATATTAACTTTCTTGTCTTCTTTTCAGGGGAAGACATCTTCGGGGAGGGCAGTGTTGACGCCCTTTTTGGTTCTGTTTCAGCTCCTAGCGATGACTGGAGGTGCCCGACTTCAAAGAGGAAGCATCTTCGGGTGCCGGCTCGCTCGAGACGGTTCTGATGTCTCAAGAGTAGGATGAGCCTGTCATTGTGACAATGCCTCCTTCGAGTACGCCGGTCACTTCGTCCGTTGTTGGTGCATCTTTTTTTATCGTTCCACCTGTTGAGGCGACGGCTGTGGCAATATCGTCTGCGGTTATTCCCGGAGGAAGGTTCGCCAATATCGTAGCCACTCCAAGCGTCCATTCGGACCTAGCCCTGCTAACTGAGCAGTATACCAGTATCTTCTACACCACTTTGAAAATGCTAATATCAATGGTGTTGGAGAAAAATCTAAGCTTCGAAGCTCTGAAGAGGTCCTCTCAGTTTGCGATAGCGCCAGTCAGGGAATTCGGCGACACTGGGGTAGCAGTCACCCTGGAGGAGATTGTTAATGGTTTGGAGCAACCCATTAACGAATATCTGCGGCTATCTCGAGACAATGTTGAAGAACTGGTCCAGGCTAAATACGACTCCTTGACTGCGCAGCTTGCTGAAAAGATGGAAGGCCTAAATAAATTCATCCAAGCACATCAGCAGGAGATGGATGATAGAAAAGTCGTCTTGGAGGAGACCATTTCTCTTCAAACGAAGTGCCAGGCTAAGCATGAAGGGAATGTAGCAAGGGTTCATAGATTGGAAACAAAACTCGCTAAGGCAAAGGAGTGGGCTTCTCAGTCGTCTGAAGCTCTAGATGTGGTGAATGGTCGACTGGGCATAGCTCAACAGAATTTGGCGCGTGCAAGGGTTGCCCGTGCTGGTTTTCTTCGGGCTAGAGACGAACTGTCCGTCCTGAGCAACGATGAGGCACGGCTGGAGCGGGCCTGCGCTGATGTCTTAGGTTCCAGGACTGAGAGGATGGCCGCACTGGCGCAGCAAATTCGTGACCTGACCGCTCCCCCTAAATGATGTACCTCCCTTCTTCTTTTTGTGGTGGGGATAGAACCCAGAATGCTTTTCAATGTACTTTTGCTCTTTTTGGAAATAATAAAGAGGCTTTCATCTAACTTTATGGACCCATCATTTCGGAATATAAATGACAGATTTGGGTGAAAGTAATATCAGAGGTAATATGGACGTGATATACTCTCGGTAAGCTTTAACAGGACATATCTATTCAGAGATTATATGGACGTGATAAAATATGCTTTGACTAAAGTTTATACACAAAACACTATCATAGGTAATATGGACATGATAGGTCTTGAAGTTCCAAATTAGTCGAACATATATATTCAGAGGTTATATGGACATGATAGAAAATGATCCAACTAGTATCGTTTTGGAAGTAGTATTGTCAGAATGAGATATTTACTATACTCCGTTTGAGCAAAGGAGGTTAAGCATAGTACCTTTTCAGGAATTTGCCATTGATAGGATCCATCAACAAGTCTCCATTAGGCTGGGCTAACCTGTAAGCGCCGTTTGAGAATGTCGTCTCGATCACATAAGGGCCTTCCCATTTGGGCTGGAATTTGCCCTTACTCCTGTGAGTAAGAATCATTGGCCTTCTCACAGCTAAAACTAGCTTGCCAATTTTGAACACTCTTTCCTTTACTTTTTGATTAAAAGCTCTGGAAATGCGTGCCTGGTAGAACGCGATGCATTGTTGAGCTTGAAGGTGTTTCTCGTCTAATTGTTCTAGCTCTTGAAGCCTTAACAGGTCATTCTTTTCTTGAGTTAATTCATTAGCCACTGCTATCCTGAGTGACATAATTTGGACTTCGATGGAGAGAACTGCTTCGCTCCCATAAACTAATGAGAATGGGGTGCAACCTGTCGGTGCTCGTACCGTTGTGCGGTATGCCCAGAGGCATTCTCCTAGCTTCTCATTCCAATCTCTCTTGTTCGAAGAGACAAACTTCTTTAAGAGTTTGATAATAGTTTTGTTGAAGGCCTCCGCTAAACCATTAGCAGCAGGATAATACGCCGTAGAGGCCACATTATGTATTCGATTTTTATCGCAAAATCGATAAAACGCTTGGCTGATGAATTGAGGCCCATTGTCATGAATTATCCTTCGGGGTATCCAAATACGATAAATAACATAATACTTATGAAGCTGATCACATTAGATGCTTTTACCTCAGCAAGAGGGATCGCCTCTGCCCATTTAGAGAAATAATCCGTGATGGCCAGTATGAACTGGTGACCTCCGGAAGAAGACGGGTGAATAGGACCAATGATATCTATACCCCATACTTCGAAAGGCCAGGATGCAACCGTAGGATGTAGATGTTCAGAAGGTTGATGTATGAAGTCTGCATGAACCTGACAGGCTCTGCATTGTCTTGCATATTTTATTGTATCTGTGATCATAGTGGGCCAATAATAGCCCATTTTTATGATACGATCCTATAGCTTAGGACCGGGTTGATGCGCTCCGCATACACCGTCGTGAACTTCACGGATAATCTGCTGTGCTTCGTCATCAGAGAGAAATCTCAATAGCTGTCCGTCATAGGTCCGACGATATAGGCACTGTGAAGACGCATCGAAGTAGAAGCATAATGATCGTCTTTTGATGGATACTGCTTCTTTAGGGTCCTCCGGCAAGATTTTGTATGCCACAAAATCTATAAAGGGACTTTTCCAGTCTCTCGTAGGAGGATCGGTGTTCACAGCGTAGCTGCGTTCTATGTAAAAGTTATTTTTCACACAGAATAAATCTCTGTTAAGAAGGATCATCGAATTTTGCCTTCTTATAGGAGTTGCTAAATCTGCAGCTAGACTGGCTAGGGCATCAGCTTCCAAATTCTGAGGTCGAGGTACATGCCCAAGGAAGAATCCTTTGAATGTCATGGCTATCTCGATCGTCGCTTGGTGATAAGGGATGAGGTCTGGATTTCGAACTTCATATATTCCTCTGACTTGATTGACGATCAGCAGAGAATCACCAAGCTTCTAGAGATTCGACGCCGAACTCTTTAGCGACTTGGAGCCTGATTAGTAGAGCGTTATACTCTGCGACATTATTGGAACAGGGCTCGCTGAGAGAGTATGCTCGATAGATGACGAGTTTATCAGGAGTAACCAGGACAATTCCTACTCCTGAAACCACGTTTGCCCTGGGACCAATCCTGGAGGCACCATCGAAGAATAGTTGCCATGCATCACTTTTTTTTGCGGAATTACATTCTACAACTTTGTCGGGAATGTCCTCGTATAGTTTGGAGGCCTCCGGGATCGGATGAGCAGCTAGGAAATTAGCCAATGCTTGGCCTTTGATAGACTTCTGGAGGACATACACTGTGTCATATGGTGTCAATAACATCGCCCAAGTCGCGAGTCGGGAATTAAGAACACTTGGCTTGTTCATCAGTACCCGAAGAGGATTGATCCTGGAGATGATATGAATAGTCTGGCCTGTGACATAGTACCGCATTTTCTTAATAGCGAACATCAGAGCCAAGCATTCTTTTTCTACTGGACTGTACCGGTGTTCAGCTCCGACCATCATCCTACGTAGATAGTAGATAGCCTGTTCATGACCCGCATCGTTATTCTGTGCGAGAAAAACTCCCAGAGAATGATCCATCGCTCGAACATACAACAAGAATGGTCTTCCCATGACGGGAGGCACCAGAACTGGCGGATGAGTGAGGTAGCATTGGATATCGTTAAACGCTTGCTGGCATGCTTCGCCCCATACGAAGGATACACCTTTCTTCATGAGACGAGAAAATGGCTGACATTTCCCGGAGAGGTTGGATATGAATCTCCGGATATAAGCCAGATGACCTTGAAATCCCCTGAGTTTCCTCAGATTACGGGGCGGTTGCATTTCTAAGATGGCATTGACTTTATCAGGGTCCACTTGAATGCCTTTGGCGGTGATGACAAATCCCAGGAATTTACCACTAGATACACCCAGAAAGGACTTCGTGGGATTTATTTTGAGTTGATGTTGGCGCGTCAGCTCAAATACTGTCTTCAAGTCTTGGATGTGATTATCCTTGAGGCGGCTTTTGACAGCTACATCGTCTACGTAACATTCCATCATCTTGCATAAATGCTCATGGAATATGTTACTCATAGCCCGTTGGTACGTAGCCCCGGTATTCTTTAATTCGAAGGGCATGACCGTATAGCAATATACCCCCAATGGTGTCCGGAAGGCAGTATGCTTCTCGTCTTCAGGATGCATCTTGATTTGATTGTATCTTAAAAATTCGTCCATGAAAGACATACGTTCAAAACTGCATGTATTATCAATCATGACGTCTATAATGGGAAGAGAGAACTCATCCTTGGGGCAGGCTGCATTCAGATCTCGGTAATCGATGCAGACACGAACTTTTCCATTTTTCTTCATGACCGGGACAACATTAGCGACCCAGTCGGGATGCTGTTCTTCCCGGATGAAATTGCAGGCTATCAACTTCTTGATTTCAGCTTCAATGGCATCCATTATATCCGGGCGGAACCGGCATTGGTGCTGCTTCACAGGCTTCGAATCAGGTAGTATGTTGAGTTTATGAGTAGCCACCTTTGGATCAAGTCCTGGCATTCCTCATAATTCCACGCAAAGACGTCAAAATATTCTTTTATCAGCTGGATAACTTCTTTCCTTTCTTCTTCGAAAAGATTGTTACTGATAAATATCGGCTTTGGCGAAAGTTCATCCCCAACATCAATCTGGATGACATCATCTTCAGTGGGAGGTTCTCTCTGCTTGAACCGAAATTCCCATTATGTATCCATTTGTTGAGCCCAAGAGTCATTCTCAAATAGTTCAGATTCTTGTTCGTCTGCTTCAAAGGAATCTAGCACTATCGTATTCACTGATAATGTTCGTTCGAGAGCATCAGATGAGTCGGAGGGTGGTGACCCATTTTGAAAAGAGGAAAAGATATCCTCGTCTGACTCAGAAGTTGCAAGGGAGGCGGTATACCCTAACCCGAAACGAGTTCATTGACAGTAGGGATCGCCGTGTAGCGGTATTCGTCTGCCTTTCCCATAGTTGAGACCTGGTTCCAGGTTCAAGTCATAATCCATACTTTGCATGATCTTCAAAGCTTGCGGGCTGTATCTATGAACCTGCATTTTACCAGCATCGTTATCGAAGGAATCTTCTTGTATAGTCATTTCATTGCGCATGTGACCGAAGACTATTGAATGATGACTGTTGCGGGCAGGCGAGACAATGAAGATAGAATCCTCATGTGGTCCATATGTCGTGATAATATTTGATGATAACGCTACTTTCCACACATACGGATGATATGAATCTATATCTTCCAAGAATTTTTGCACTATAGGTTCTATATCGTCATGGGGAGAGGATTTCTGATTTGGAATTTGAGCGTCAATATACTAGAAAAGAGGACCTTTATTATCATCTGAAACCGCATTCCTGGTTGTGTTTACATTAATCGGCTGTTTGTTGCGCCGAAGGTTGATGACCAAGGGTGGAGGCTTCTGGTTCAAAGTGATCACTAGAGGATCACCTCCTCTTCCTGACCTAGTTTTTTCAGGTGGATAGCCATAGGCTGCATGGCTTTCGGACGAGTAGTTTGCCCTTTCACCTTGATTGACAGAGGTTGCTTGGCAGAGGGTTCTTATGGCTCCTGGTGGGATTCCTTCTCTGCTTCGCCTAACACCTCTTCCATATAGTCTTGAGAGTACAACATGGCTTCAGAGTAGTAGGATTCTACTCCTTTAAACTGGTTCAGGTTAGCAACCTATGTTTGTACTATTCCTTGGGTATCTACATATTTAAAGTATATATGCAGAGTCGAAGGAACGATATTGTGGTCGTGGATCCAAGGTCTACCCAGCAGAATGTTATAGGACACCTCTGAATCGATGACATAACATGTAGCCACTGATTTGATTTCGCTGATCTGGATCCTCAGACGAATTTTCCCTAATGTCTTATTTTTTCTGGCGTTGAAACACACGATTGTAGTGGTGGTGTAAGCCAATTCGCTGGTAGGAATCCTCCGTGGTCTGAGCAGACTATGAGGAATGATGCTGATTGATAATCCTGGATCTATGTGAATCCGGTCAGCCTCCATGGAACTGACGTACCTGGTGTAATAGAGGGGTCAGTCATGCCTGTTATATTTTAACAACATGTCATCTTGAGTGAAAGTGATATTCGGGACCACCTCCATCACACTGTGGCATTGAGGACATATCACGGGTTCTTCGTCAGGGGACTTGAGCTGGGTCAAGTATGCATCTGCCTGCATTAACGCTTCACTCAGGGCTAGACGCGTGTCTTGAGAAAGCCTGAGTAGTTCGAAGATGGACAACCTGGCTGGTGTATTGGCCAATTGGGCCAGGATATCGAAGTTGTATGGCTTTTATAAACCTTTATTTTGAATGTTTTTCAAAGGTTTATTGAAGCGCACTTCCTTTTTCTTCCCCTTGTCCGTCGGAGTTGGTCTCGAAGGACCGGCCTCTGGTATGGCGGGCTCTGGTTCTGAAGGCTTGGCAGCTGGAGCGTCTGCCGGTGCATCTTCCTGACTTGCTCCATAGTCCTTGAGGTAAGCTTTCCATGAACGGGTTGCAGTAGCCAAAACCTCGTCTCCTGATGCCGAGTGTGCCATAATCATGTGACACGGTTTATGCTTCAAGTTCTTCTTAGACTTAGCCTTAGTAGCTTGAGTCTCTTCCTCGATCTCTGACACCAGGTCTGGGTGAACCCACATAATCTTGCCTCACCGGGTAGTTAGGGGTACCAGGTCATGATTTTGACCTCTAGCTGGAGGAAGATTAACGATGTTCATCGTTGTCCGAGAAATAGGTATAACACCGACCGGGACTTCTTGGGGAGGCAAATTGCTAAATTGCAGGGAGATCATGTTGGTTGTGACCATCTTCTCGCTGTTGCGCAGAGTGATGGCCTTAGCATCGATCAGCTCCTGGATCTTCTGCTTCAGTACATAATACGCTTTTGTAGGGTAGTGTATGTATCTGTGGAAGATGCAGTACTTGGGGTTATTAGTACTGCCGACTTCATTGGGCCGCTTATCCTCAGGAAGGGTAATCTTGCCGCTCTTGACGAGACACTCGAATATGCTCGGAATATCGTCGTCGTCGAAAGAGTATACTTCAATGGGCCTGAAAGTCCCAGGTTTCGTCTGTGTGGTAGCCGCAGTCTTTTGCCTGGACATATTAATCACCAGAGCTTTTTTTTCTTTGGAACTACGAGGATGGTTGCGGTTGGGGATGACCTCTTGCCTCTTTCGGAGGCAGAGATCATGTTGCCATTATCATGCGCCTTCCGGCTGTTTTCCTCGATGGCTACCGCTGAGATAATGAACGAGGGCCAATCATGGAACTGATATGGTCTTGTGAATACCGAGATTACGGGAAGAAGGTTCTTCCTGCAAATGTCCACCAATGCCAAGTCTAGAACTCCGGAAGGAATTTGCAAAGTGGCTTGACGAAAACGTTCGATGAAGGTGCGAACGTCCTCTTTTTCCTTCTGCTTTATTTCGATGAGAGAGGACATAGACATGTCCATCCCTCCCTCGTAGAATCGTGTGAAGAATAAAGCCTTGAAGTCTTCGAAGGGCGTACTGCAGTTGTCCACCAGGCTACGGTACCACTGATAAGCCACTCCCGAGAGACAGCCCTTGAACACCTGAGTGAGGAGGGCGTCATTCCCTTATAATAACACCGTCATCATACTGAAGTAGTTCATGTACTGATTCGGTGATGTCTTTCCCTCGAACAAAGCTATAGTCTGTGGCTTGTATCTCGGGGGAAAAGGGACCTCTTCCCAGAAAGCTGGGTATGGCTTGTTGATTCCCAATTTCTTGAGCTGATCTTTGTGCTTCAAGGCCTCAAATTGGGCTTTCAACTTCCGTACTGCCTGCATCGGATTTTCAGTCGGTAGCGGGACCACGGAGTGGTGGGGAATCGGTTGCATCGCCACTCCAACAGGAGGTAATACATTCTTCGAGTGAAGAAGCAGAGGAACTGCTGACTCTTGGTCCAGAGTAGGCTCTTGGATCGTGTTGGATGGTGGTCAGTCCACCCCCACACGTATCTGAGTTGGAGGTACCGATGCTTGAGCCATAGCAGCTGTGTGTTGAGTCATCATCATCTGGTGCATGTTCTCTATCATGGATTGCATCTCCTTTAGAGATGTCTCTAGTACAGTAATGCATTGCTCAGTGCTCCCCGACGGGGAAGCTTCCTCGTATTCATCTCCAATGGCATAAACTCCCATCTCCCTGGGTGTCATTGAAGGATTAATATAGGTCTCTGTAGAAGTTGACTCTATACTTTCAGCATCTGATTCGGGAGACTGGCGACCCCCAGCATCAGAATCAGAAGAGTACGAAGCTGGTTGTCGTGACTTCGAATGGGTGTTTTAAAACACCCCAGCTTCAGTGTTTCTAAGGAGCTTGTTGAAACTCCTTCGGCTCGGAGTTCTAGAGGGATGTCTTGAGGTCGACCTTCCTCTAGGTATACGTGAAGCCATGTTCACTGATGCATGTGTGGGCTCTTCTTCCTAGAAAGACGGAGAGTAGCTCAACCGGTCAAAAACCGACCATTTTGCTTTAGAACAGCAACAATTAACGACAATCCTATGACTATTACAATAGTGCTCGCTTGGAGGCGTAATAGACATGCTGGAAGATCCCCTATCCTTGCGCTTCTGGATTAGATACTCACGTAGATCAGGAGGATTTACAGAAGAAGAAGAAGATGGCTTGTTCCTTCTGTTCGCATCAGTGGGCATGCGGATGTTGGGAACCATAGTTTTCTCTGTGCCACTCGTATACAACAGGTTAGCCATCTGTGTGGCGGATAATCCCCGAGGAGTTTGTCTTTCCGCAAACCGAGCCTACTTTATGCTGAGGGAATTCTTCTGGCATAATTCTGGATGGCGTAAAGCTGAGGAGGTCCTCGGTCAGCCATCAGCTCCTCGTGCAACCCGGAGGGCGGGCAAATTCTTCCCTTGCTGGCGTAAAGGTCAAGAAGTTGAGCAGTCCGCCACTTGCTTTCCCTTGCATAGATTGCAGGGATCATCTGCTTCTCCACGGAGGGCAGATGCATTTTTACACGCGGAGCACGTTTGGACCTTCTGATTTGGCGCTAAGGCATTGTCAAAAGTTTTGTCTGCCCTGCCAGTGACAGAAGACTGGTTTTTACGCGTAGAGCATGTTGTATACTTCTGGGTTGGCACTAAGGCATTGCCGAAAGTTTTGTCTATTCCGCCAGTGGCGGGAGACTAAATTTTATGCGCAAGGCACGGAGTATACTTCTGGGTTGGTACTAAGGCATTGCCAGAAGTTGTTTATTCTGCCAGTGGCGGGAGACTAAATTTTACGTGCAAGGCACGGTGGGAGCGATGCTACAACCTAGTTGGTCGGAGAGGTCGAATGGTCGGTAGGAATGGTAGGGGATGTCTTGGGCATCTAGACCTTACGCAGCTTCCTGTTGTCTTGAACAGAGAGAGAGTGAGAGCTATCCCCTGCTCGAAGCATATCTTCGTAGGCAGACTGGTCGAACTGGACGACCAGGGTCTTCTTCACGGATCCCATAGATACTGCATTGTGTTGAGCAATTGCTTCCTCATCAGAAGAGAAAGATGTCCCCAGTAGAGTCACCATTCTTATTTCGGATAATAAACGTAAGATATAAAAAACAGGTTTATACTAAACCCTTTCTTAGGTTTACAAACAAGACGTACAATTAATCCTACACGAGGATGTCGAGTATAATTTTTTAATCTGGGTAAATATTACTATAGGAGTCTGATCTACGGTCGATCACTTTGTCCCTTGGACCACACGATGACGAAGAGGTACCGTAGAGGAAGTAGAAGCTTCGAAGGTTGCGAGAAAGGGTTGAACTCTCGTCGTCGAAGACCTTGACCTCTGCTCTTTGATCCTTCAAGTTTTGACTCTAACTCTCTAATTTTTCGACCTTGGACCTCTCTCAGTAAAGGTCTCTATTTATAGAGTTTTGGTGACCTCTCAGTCGGCGTCAAAATCGAGTAGTGGAAAGTACAGCACCCTTTTATACGATAGTTATAATAACCGTTGCCTGTGTATAGATGACCTTTTGAATGAGCTTGTGACGCATATCCCTTTAGGAGACAATGCGTATAACTGCTGCGAAGATCACGACGTAAAAGCCACGTAGGTAGTTATCCCTTGCGTAGAAAAGGTTGGCATAGAAGCCAATAACTGTCACCATGGCGTAGAACCCAAAGAGTTATCAAACCGGCATAGAAGTCGAGTGGGCGTAGAAGCCGAGTAGGCGTAGAAGCCGAGTGGGCATAGAAGTCGAGTAGGCATAGAAGCCGAGTGGGCGCAGAAGATAGCTGATCCTTCTCCCCTGACTGAGGCCTTGAGCAAATTCTGGACCGAATAGCCCTAATACGTGCCAATGCAAATGTGGCCTGAGTTGGCGTATTCCAAGAAAATAGCGTATCGCGTGCTCCCATAGCTGAGGATAGCCTGATGGCGTAATGTGCCAAAGTGATGATGTGGATGTTTTAGCCAAAATTATGGCTTTTGGAGATATAATCAAATCTCTTGTATTAAATGCAGAGATCTGCCATCATCCTGCACATTAAATGTAGAGGCGTATCTCGAAGATCTGCTATCGTTTTGCGCATTAAATGCAGAGATGTGCCTCGAGCCCTGTTCGAAGAGCAGCTTTTGATGTGGCAGCCTGTCTGTCTTTCGCGGAGCGTAATTAGCTCGTATCTGCCTGTATAAAACTAGGCAGCATATTCCCTTGTATGCGTAAAAGCAGTTTACGCCAAGGAGATGTCACTTCACGATAGTTTGGTGACATTAATCAAATCTCTTGTATTAAATGCAGAGAACTGTAGTCACCCTGCGCATTAAATGCAGAGGCGTGTTCCGAAGGTCTGTCACCATTCTGCGCATTAAATGCATAGACGTGCCTCGAGCCCTGTACGAAGAGCAGCTTTTGACGTGGCATCCTGTTCGTCTTATGTAGAGCCTAAACAACTCACATCTGCCTGTGTAAAACTAGGCAGCATATTTCTTTGTCTGCATAACAGCAGTTTATGCCAAGGAGATATCACTAAATGACTGTCTGGGTGACATTAATCAAATCTCTTTCCATTAAATACAGAGATCTGTCATTACCCTGCGCATTAAATGCAGAGGTGTGTTCCGAAGGTCTGTCACCATTCTGCGTATTAAATACAGAGACGTGCCTCGAGCCCTATACGAAAAGCAGCTTTTGACGTGGCAGCCTATTTGTCTTCTATGGAGCGTAAACGGCTCACATCTGCCTGTATAAAACTAGGTAGCATATTCCTTTGTATGCGTAAAAGCAGTCTACGTCGAGGAGATGTCACTAAACGACAGTCTGGGTCACTGTGCCGCGCCATCATTATAGCCGTCGTCTGGGTAATCGTGCAGTACTCTTTGTCAGGTGTCAGACGTTAGGTTCACTGCATGATTTGACAGGTTTATTCCGGGGAATACGAAGCGTTCCTCGTACACTTTAATGCTCCATTAAGAGCGGATGAGTTTTACGCCATAGAGGCGATATAGCATCCCTTTCACGCTGAAGCAGCCTGGACATACTGTATTATGCGGACAGTCCTTGAGCTTATATTTTACGCTGTACTTAGCGGAAAAGGCTCTCTTTGTACGCCGATGGCTTCGAAGTCAAGTCTTACGCTGCTCAGCACTAACATGCTGCGTATAGCTATTCAGCATATTTTTCATACTTCTACAACTAGTTACCTTAGGATCAGTTTCATGCATATATTTGAATAGCCTAACTTATGTGGCAGTACGCCGTGCGATATAAGACGATACACGGCGAGACTTACCAACTTACCATTTTCTTTTTCTGTTTGAGGCAAACATTATTAATTCATGCATAAGCATTCATAATGAAAATCAAGGCAATATCATATGGAAATATGAGAGTCATTGTATTATGATTGTTCAGGTGTTCAACTTCTCTTTTGATGTGATACAATGACTCGTACATGGATAACCACTAAGCGAGGATGACTTATCTATATGAACATGAGTGTCTGGCATAGCCATAAAGGATCGATCACAGACAAGAATGGAACTCAACGAGAGTACACGATGCGCTACAAACTATCTCCTGCACACGATGGATTGCACATGAAGAGTCCAAGGCCAAAATATAATGCAACGAAAGTACACAATGCGCTATAAACTATCTCGCCCACATACGATGGACTACACGTGAAGTTCTATCCAGATCGGATCGGCCCCAGTGCCCCAGTGACCATCTGGAGAACTGTACCTCATTTTCGAGTTTCCGCGACATGAAGTTTTTTTGGTCTTTCCAATTTCACGAGATACGCGAGAACATGGGATACACGAGTACACGAGATGCTTGAATCTTAATTCTTTGTTCAGTGAATGACTTGCCTTGATGCATTTCCCCTGGGGCAGAGATTGCCTTGGTGACCTAATGGTCCCGGAAATTTGCAGGTTCCTTCTTACACGGAATGACTATTAGATAGTCTTTCGAGAAAAACTAGATGAATGCATGACATGCACAGTATTACATAATTGAGGCATAGTTTATGTGACAAGCATCGACGAGTAAATATACAAGCAAGCAGGCATGCATTTATAAGGAACGTAAGCAAAAACGTTGGCTCAGGCCCGAAGGTAAATCGAGAGATAAAACCGTAAGGGACTTTTCGAGCGACATGATCTAGGGTAGCATGTGAGGGTCTGAATATAAACAATATTTCATTTCCATGTTCCAGCATAAGCAATACAAGTTGGGATTATTCCCTTAGCTAGGTGCGTTGTATTCTTATTAGCATGCAGGGGGTAATTCACCTAGAGACTAGCATGTATCGTTCCAGATTTTAAGTGTGCTGGCTAAGCAAAGACAAGTTCACCGTAGTCACCTACCTTAGCGATGATTCGCCTCGATTGAGCGATACGTCAAGCGAGCCTCTGAAAGCCTAAGCCGGATCCCTGTAGGGACAAGTCTGGATATCCTTTGCCTCAAACTAGTATTCTTGCCTGAGCAAAGCGGGTCAAGATATTGCACTTTTTTCGTTTAAATCAGCAGTCCGCTTGAGCATAACTGGGTGTTACATGTGTCATTATTTAGGGAAAAGTACACTTATCCTTGGGTGCTGGCTATATATATATATATATATATATATATATATATATATATATATATATATATATATAGTTCTGTCTCATAGTTTTGGTTTATATCCTATCATGACCCAATAATCTAACCCTACAACTAAACAAGGAGAAGGGTTAAACCATCGTACCATGATAGTCAATGTCCCTAGACTATTTGACAGCAATACAATACATAAATACTTTTAGTTACATAATCGGCCAATCACATGTATGGCTTACTAGATAGAGTCTGGGTTATCCCAGAGATATTATACATATAGGAATCCTCAGATCGAATTAGGTACTAGCGGGGTTAGCCGAGCCACAAATTGCCATATAGCACATAGAAGTATTCACTGGTCCCTCGTAAGGCCACCGTGCTAAGATCGCATAGAATACATAGTATCATATATAGTCGGATATTGCCATCTACTAATGAGGATTTAAATAATATCCATTGGGACTAGCCTGCATACCCCAATTCAGATGACTGAAGGTGGCTAGTTAGGCACGATCTCGAGATTCTATTCCCTCCCAATGCTCTACAAGTTGAGTTGCCTATTAATCCCTAATATTAACTGGAATCTCATGGCGTGATACAACTTTGTCACTTAATAGTTTAATTTGTCAGATGGTATTACTCTTATATGACATACCATAGTATGACCATGCTAGATACGAATCAACTTTGTCACTTAATAATTTGGATTCACCCCAGCGTGATGCAACAATCAACAGATCCTAGCCACGCTTGGTCATTTACTAACCCTTATGTACATGCTGGAGATTGAGTCATATCACATGTCACGTAGGGCATAGGTACATTATAGTATAAACATGTAATATAATCGCATAGGAACACTTAGCACCTAGGAACACATAACACGTAGTAAGTGTATTAGCACGGATACAAGTGGTCGGGTGAAGATGCATAGATGGGTCTAATATATTTGTGGTCATCAAAGTCACACATACAACTCATAAAGTCCAAAGGAACATTCAACCAAAACTACTCCAATAAAATGTGTGCAAGGGGCCGCATCCGCACAGATGGATCAAGGCCGTATGGGAATTAGCTGCAGCATAAGATCAGTTGACGCATAGGATCAGTTGCCACATATAGTAAGTCAAAGTTTACTCCTCGATTAATTGTACAGAAATGACGGTTAATAAATGCGTGTCAGAAGTGACTGATGTGACAAGCTAAAAAATATATCAAGAAGAAAAAATAAAACCATAGAATGATGTGCAATGGTTTCAGAGTCATCCGTTAAAAGATGGTAGCCGCATAATGTCATGACCCGCACCCAAAATTTGGGCATGAGCCATGGGTACGTCTAGCCTACGCTGCAGCATCAGCGGTAGAACGCTGTCTAGGTCTCAAGACTATCATACATAACTCAACCTGTCAATGGTCTCAACTCCATAGGGAGGACAATAATAAAACATGGATCAACAATTTATAATATACTCAACCACAAGACTATTGGAAAGTAAATGGCACGATGAGATATAAGGATAAAGAGTACTGACATAAGTCAAGCACAAAATATAAATACATCACAAGTCTAGAGTCTAGATGTCCATATAAAGTCTCAATAAAAATATACAACCCATGTCTCAGTTCTAGAACAATGATACATAAATAAGACAGTCTAAATGCCTGTAGGTGATATCTCCTCTAAGATAGGAAATTCCTCTAGAATTTCTGGTACAAAATCTCCCTTTGCTCCCGGCCATAGTGGGTAGGACAGAAGTCCTCCAAGTCCTCTGAAAAATATTATTCAGTCAGGATTGGAGCGAAGCACAAACACTAAACAACAATTTTATTTATGTGGACAAAAGCTATAAAATAGTGTAAGAAAATACAAGATGAAAGAAATACTAGAAATATGGAACACTAGAGAATTTGTAATAAGCAATAGAACATCTAGCAATGAGTAACAATATAAGTGAATTCTAGAACAAGTGAACTGAAATAAAGAATAAATATCTAGCTATGTGTTTGAAATATCAGTTTATTATGTGATCGACTTGGGATGAGATCATGCTTGTTATATATGATTGGCTATGATACATGTGAGGTTAGGCTAACCATCTGCTTAGCTATAATGCGAGCAATAGTCAGGCTAATCATGTATAATAGGCTATGAGGCATGTAAATGGTCAGGCTGCACCCGACGTGATGTGTGGGGTGAGCTATGATGCATGTAAGGTGGGGTATGATCACATAATCTGCTAATATTTCCCCATCCCTAGCAACCACGATGGATTCCAATCACGACTCCTCATGACAGGTATCTAGGATGCTAACCCGTGTATCCACAGTGTCAGAATCAAGTATACTATACAACTAGAATTATAGAATTAATCAACAAAAATAAAAACTGTCAAAGAATGTACTCGCCTGTGGTCCTGAGGAAGGTGCGAGGATCAATGTCCAAGGCGAGATCACAAAGACCTAATTATGGAATATCAATGTTAAAATACTGAAATAAGGAATAAGCATGTTTAACTAATTAAATACGAGGCCTCTAGGTCAAATCTAAGGTTTAGAGTTCATAATTTCTTATGTGGTAGGTTTTCTCCAAGATGATACTAGTCGTACTAGGTTTGTACTATGACATTATAACTGATATGGTTCACACTAGGTCATAGATACTGACACTATAATATACATCCATACCATATAGAAATTAACTATTATTTAATACAAGCATTTACATATATATTATACCTACATGTATACATATATATATGTAGCTAAATTATATGCTAGCATAGCTATTAATCCACTACTAACTATCTAGACTAGTAGATATATATATATATATATATATATATATATATACAAGTCTCTACCCAACTACTAATACTACTAGTGAAACTCAAAAACCCAACCCTAGAACCCTTCTAACCCTGATACCTTAATTCACAATCACAATCTCTCATGCCTACCCCCATAACCTACTGCAGTACACAGGTCCTATTTACAATACCTTGATACTATCCTTTGATCAACACAGGTACAAAATATTGAACAAGGTAGCCATATTTTAATTTTAAACTACACAACCCCTGAACTGGCCTTCCTAACTCCACTAATCCCTGGATTGATATACTGGCATCAATATCCTATTGTTTCTTTGAAAACCACTGATACCTAGTATCAGACACTCGACCAATGCATTACCTAATACCTGATACACCATATAACACATTTTTGTGTATATTTCTCTGCAGTGCACATGAGTTCACTGCACCTTCCAAGTCTGAACATGGGATCTGTTGTGTGGTGCTAGCAGTGCACTATACAATGCCTATTGCAAAGCCCTGCATAGCTCATTGACACCTCTCCCTTACCGAGGCACAGTTCATAAAGGATACACCTAACACTTAATAATTTCATCAATCCAAGGTACTGATTTAATGAACCATTCACAGTTTCACAGTTTAAAGTTGTTCAGACTTACACATACATGGCTTAAACCTTGAGACAAGCATATGACTACTGGCAGGATCACCCAGGTAGTATGAACTTATTCATACTTACACAGGCATGGCCAAATCTCTGAGACAAGCTTTTGGCTACTGGCAGGATCAAACAGGTAGTATGAACTTTGTTCACTGATACACGGTATCAGGAACTCACACCCTCACTGATACATAGATGCCTGGACACCCATTTGGTACTTCCTAAATCCCTACTAGCTACTATAACCATATGCATAAATAAGGGTATGGATACACTGGCTACTACTACTATTGTGATACCCTATACTCAAGGATTTCTCACTGCTGAACCTAGTTCTTATAGCACCCAATACCTGATACACTGATACACTATGAACTCCAACACAATACTAATACACTAAACAATCTGAAACCATACCTACTGACACTGGCATAGTACCCTCTGCCCTTCGACAGATACACTAGCTACTAGGCTCAAAGACACTCTACTCAACCCAAAACCTATACTATGCTGACATATTCTGTGCACAGCTCCCCTTGCAAATACACACAGAGGCTTCCTACACTACTACTGAAACTCACTGCACAGTAAAAAAAGTGATAGTATATAGTAAACACATAAAACCTGATACTCAAGAGAAGTTAATTACTCAAGAACCTGGGTACTCTAACTAATCCTGATCGTCGACTGCACCGATACTAGAAACAAACACTCACAACAAACACACTGACCACTCACAGATACAAGAATATCACTCACTGAAATCACCGAAAATGCTGATAAACAACACAAGACACAGATCCTACATTGCTACTGATACTCTAACACTCGAGTTTAGACACTGTACTACTAACTTTAAAACCTGAAAACCTGACTGATACACGATACACTCACTAGGAAACTCTGATACCTATACTCTATTCACTGATACCAGTGTTCCCTTCTACTGCTGATACATATATTGATGCATGATCCATTGGTCATATTTCTCTTACACTACTACCATGTGAGGAACCCGATACCCTCTTAATATAGACACCTCTGCTCAATAGTGGATACTCGATCCAAAACCCCCAAATACTGATACATTACTAAATTACTGACAGAACCAAACCTTGATGCACTTGCAATGCTGAAATACAATATAATATACCACATCACACACAGTGAACTTGAGCTCACTGATACTATCACAACCGAGGCATTGCTGATACCAAACTAAACTCTATCACCTATTGTTACTATGCTCAGCACAGTATCTAATGGATCCCGACACTGTAGTGAGCCTCATTTTGAGCCCTCCACAGTAAACTCGACTGTACAGTTCTCCCCTATGGTGTATCCCCCTCTCCAAGAATCGATGCAAATACATCAATATAGGTAAAATATAGTAGATTAGATAGGTATTCCCCTATGAAGCATAACAACAAACACCTATTGTGCTGAAATCAGATTCCACAATATTACTCATGAATACCCAAACCAAAACCCTAAAATTGAGATCAAATCTATATGTATATGATGTAATCATGTGTAAATATATATCCCCATAATTAGGGCTCACAAAATTTGGAGAAAAACCATCATTGGAACACCAAAACCCTAAAATCACCTAGGACTCCATGGAAAAACCAAAAGAGTCATTCCTAATTCAAATGGTGGGCTCCTAGTGGCCAAACAAAAATAAAAAACAGAATTAAATGGGGTTTTAATTTGGATCCTCACCTATTGGGAGATGGTTTTCCAATGTAGCTCCTTTTTCTTCAAGCCTCCTTGGTCCAAGCTCCTAGATCTCTCTTGATGGAGAAGGAAGAGGGTTTCTAGGGCTATAATTTCCTAAAATTTGAGGAAGGGAATGTTTTTCTAAGTGGAGGCTAGGTTTAGGTTTTTTTTTCATGAATGAAAAAGCTTGAGGGAGGCTCCCTCTCATTATATAGGACTAGGGTTAGGGTTAGGGCTTCTGATGCCAAGAGTCCAATTTTCCCTTCATGATTTGTTATGAAGAACTAAAAATAAAAAGGTTTTAGTCATTCATTGATGGTTAAACTAAAATACTAATTTAATAATTAGGGTTTGGTCACAAGGGTTTAATCTAATGGGTTTTTAGGTCAAGCCCATTAACCCATGCATGAAAGAACACCCAATAATTTATTTAATAAACTTATCATACATTATATTAACATAATAAATTAATATGGAAATTTACAATAATTTCCTAATCTAGGAACGTGGTAGTGACAAGTCTACCCTCCTAAAAAAAAATTCGTCCTCGAAATTGAATTGAACTAGAACAAGAATAAGAACAAAATCAGACAAGGAATTATACCTCAAGTCTCGAAGAGATACGGATATTGCTCCCATATTTCATCCTCTCTCTCCCAGGTCTACTCGCCTAGAGAGTGATGTCTTTATGCAACACGAACCAAAGGAATAGTCTGGTTCTTCAACACCTTCTCTCTGTGATCCAAGATCTCTACGGGCTGCTTAGGATAGCTTAGAGTCGGACCAACCTCGATCTCTGAGTGATCTAGTACGTGACTAGGATCTACCACGTACCATCTCAACTGCGACACATGGAACATGTCTTGCACTCCCTCTAGTCCAGGTGGCAAGTCTAGTCTATACGCCACTGCACTGACCCTCGCAAGAATACCGAAAGGTCCAATGTAGCATGGACTAAGCTTCCCGTCTCCACCAAAACAAATCATGCCCCATGTCAGAGAAATCCGTAGGAACACTAGATCGCCAACCTAGAACAAAACAGTCTTAATATGCAGTCTAAAATAAAATAATCATAAGCCAAAAAAACTAACAACCTATACCTGAAACTCAAGGGGTCTATGGTGGCTATCGGCCCAATGCCGCTGCCTGTCCTGCGCCACTCACAGTCTATCTCTGATGAGTTTCACTTTTTCTCCTGCGTCCATGACCATTTTTGGTCCTATCAAGGCTCTCTCTCTAACGTTAACCCAAGATAACTGTGTATGACACCTTCATCCATATAAGGCCTCGAATGGCGATATCTCGATGCTGGTCTGATAGCTGTTATTGTAAGCAAACTCTACCAGGTGTAGATGATCCTCCCACGAACCTCCGAGATCAAGAACACAAGTACGTAGCATATCCTCGAGAGTTTGAATAGTCCTTTCAGACTGCCTGTCTGTCTGGGGTGGTATGCGGTACTGAACTTAAGCTGAGTGCCCAAGCTAGCCTGCAGACACCTCAAGAAGTGGGAAGTGAAATGACTATCTCGATCTGAGATGATGCTCACAGGAACCAAATGTAATCTAACAATCTGCCGTACGTACATCTCTGCTAGCCTCTCTGTCGATGTACCCACCTTGAAGGGTAAGAAGTTGGCTGATTTGGTCAATCTACCCCCGATGACCCAAATTGTGTCCTTTCTCCCTGGATAACGCGGAAGCCCTGAAACAAAATCCATGGTCATGTGCTCCCACTTTCACTCTCGGATAGGTAAAGGTTGAAGCAGTCCACCTGGCCCCTGCCGATCCAATTTTATCTGCTGGCATACTAGACACCGGTATACAAAGCGTGCTACCTCGCACTTTATACCATACCAGCATACGTGCTCCCTCAAGTCTCGGTACATCTTGTTGGCACTGGGATGCATCGAGTACTGAGAGCGGTGTGCCTCCTACAAAACCTCTTCTTGCAACTCCCCGCTCAGCATACACATCCTCGTGCCATACCGTAAAGACCCATCATAAAATTTTATCCTCAAAATAAATCATCAAAATTTACTTCTCGAACGATTTAAAATAAATTGCATATACTTTTCTCAAAAGTCAAATACTCAAATATTGAAATAAAATTTTAATCACTTTTAAAAAAATCTTTATAGCTTTGACTATGTTTATTGAATTTAATTTGAATCCTCAAATTTTTTAAATAACATAAAATCTTAACTCCTCAAAAAATCTAAAAATTAAAATTCATTTCCACTCTTCAAATTATAAATTTAAATCCACAAGTATACATATAAATACTCACAGTCCCTAATACTCAAGGTGCACACAATACACTAATTGTCTACAACTCTCAACTGTGTACTAAAATTTGTACTATTGGATGACTTGCAATATTACTTCCAATATTCAAAGTTATCATCACACATATTTTCTCCAATAATTTTCAATCTATATTAATTGATACACCAATCTAATTATCATCACACAAAGTACTTACTGTTATTAGTACATTGCTCAACAAATCCTTCATATAGAATCACCAGCACTATTGGTATGGTAACACTAGCTTTATCATTAGATTCCCTCATCACATTGACTAGAACTTATGATCACCTGCACTTTCTATAATTCATATGTTTTACTTCACTCTCAATGGCAGGCATATGGTTCCATATCTCGATTTATCTATACGTATCTTCTCTTAAATCTTTTACAGACTGTTGCACTAGTCTGTGATACACTTCATACCTTACATAATCCATCTTGATATTTCTCAACCCATGACACACCATTGGAATTTTCTAATACTCATGCTTCCACTTTCATGAAATTTCATTTTCTGATACTTATTACCCACTGTGCATCCTACACATACCTTTTAGGCACTCTTTCACCTATTGCTTCCAATACATCACTTGTCTCAATATCAGGTGATACATTCATCATTAGTCATATATCGGTATACTCAGATCAAATCATATATCAAGGTCCTTCTTTTATCTGTAACACAAGTCTCACTACTTATTACAATGTATTCTTATTCTCTCACACTCTCTTATATACTTATGGGTATCCTCCTACTATGGCACACTCATAAATTCTCTTTATTCATGTACATTTCTTTACTCTTGATACACCCAAGTATCAACCATCAAATTGAATATCATGCTCCATTAAATTTTTTTAATACAGTTCCTCGATACTTAATTGTTTAGATAGGTCACCCAATTACATAAATTAATGACTATCCAGGACTGGCATGCTAATTCTGATACTTACTCTTGGAACCATCACTGATGCTTTTTACTCCTCTATTTATAGTGCCAATACTAACTATAACACACCTATCATAGGACTATTGCTACAAGATACTATGCTATGGGCTAACTCTAGATTAATGCCTACTGTTCATCAACCAAAAAATACTTACAAACTAATAAGTCACACTCACTCAACACTAATACAATATACAGACATAATTGTAAGTTATAAATTATCATACTAACAAGGATCTTAAGGAAATAAAGCTCAAAATGAACTGGGCTAAGGACTGAAGGTAACTCTACTGCCAAGCAAAAGTAATGGAACAAAGTCCTGTAATAACAGAAATAGATAAGTGTTGAGATATTACTTTAAGAACCAATTTAAGATACAACCTGATAGTCATACACGTCTGTCAAAAATTATGACACTCAGAATCCTCGCCACGCCGGTAAGCATAGATGCGATAAACGATAGGTTCCGTAACTAAGGTATGCAACTCTATAATTATGTCATCTAGAATCCTCGCCACGCCTACCAATATGGCTGCGAGAAACTCTTAATTTCATAACTAAGATATGTACATCCAAGTCAGATTCCTAAGTTCTCGTCACGACAGCTAGTATGGCTGCGATAAACTATAGGTTCCATAACCAAAGTAGACGTTTTACCTTTCTCACTGTCCTCATCAATATATGCCATCAGATGGTATCATAAATTTTAGCCCATAAAATTCATCTCGATATGAAATCAACTCAACAACGATACCAAGAATTTAATTTAACAACTGGTCTAAAAGAATCAAACTCAACAATGATACCAAGATTTTAATTTAATAACTGATCAACAAGAATCAAGTTCAATAACAACAAGCCAGAGCGGACAAAATAAGGAAAAAGATTTAAATTAAAATTATAATAAGATTCTCAAGGGTCGTCCCAGGAATCTCTCAAGAATTTTTGTGATTGAGTATCCTCTCTCATCCTAGTACCCTATGTCCTATATTCTATAGCAGGCATGCAGTATTACAACTAAGACGTCGCACTACCATGATATCTCATAACTTGCGAAGTCTGACCTACATGGGCCACCACTAAAAACGTGTCACGACCCGCAGCCAAAATTTGGACATGAGCCGTGGGTACGTCCAGCCTATGCCGCAGCATCGGCGGTAGAACGCTATTTAGGTCTCAAGACTATCGTACATAACTCAACCTGTCAATGGTCTCAACTCCATAAGGAGGACAATGATCAAACATGGATCAATAATTTATAATATACTCAATCACAAGACTATTGGAAAGTAAATGGCATGATGAGATATAAGGATAAAGAGTACTAACATAAGTCAAGCACAAAATATAAATATATCACAAGTCTAGAGTCTAGATGTCATGACTCGCACCCGAAATCACAAAATATAAATACTCTGCTTGCCAAATAAGTGTCGGTTTTGCATGGACTTCGATGTCGCATGGAGTATTTTAGACTTAGCAAAATTCTTATTCGTTCAGCGAGTGAACACAAGTGTTCAAGGATAGTTGTGTGATACTAGTCATGTGTCCAACAAGATGGACTTATGCTAGTCAATATGCGACAAGAGCTCTTGCCACATAATTCTCTCGGGCCGTATAGCACTCTCAGCCGTATAGCTCGCTAACCGCATGAAAACTTTGTCTTCTCCAATAGCAGGTTCGGCCATGACAAAAAAACTCAAAAATCTAAAATTTATTTTCTTCATAAAAACTATATTTTAACTCTGAATTGAGTGAACCAAGAGCCAAAACGTTCGAAATGAAGTGTGCCATATTTTTCAAAAATACTATATTTTAGTAGATCAAAACTACAAAAAACTCAAGGTAACCATGAAACCCTAAGTTTGAAAAGTAGATCTAAGCAAATCTATCCATCAAAATCGGGAACTCCAAGTATTAAAAGCGATCAGAATCATCATAAGCATAGAATAGACTAATAAAATGTAAGAAAAGAACAAGAAACGAAAATTAAAAGGTTTTTCCATATAGTGCAAGGTGTGCTTGCCTAGAAATAAAAGAAAGAGGAGAAATGAAGAATGAGGGAAGAGAGAGAAACAAGTTAGCTTATATAGCTAGGGTTTGAGGTTTAGACCATGGGTTCAAATTCATGAATAAACCAACCCACAAATGAATCATGAACCATACTAAACCAAAGAATGGGTCTAGTCACCATGCATGCAACCTAATGATCATGTGAGCAAGAGATACTCTAAACAGGAATAAACACAAGCAAGAAATAAATATATCCTAAAATACGTATTTTGGAAACGGGGAGTGACAGACTTAGAGACCTAAAATAATATTAGTTAATCATGTTTATGACTCCAAAATACTCATTGGCATTGGTAATTCATATATGGGTTACTTGGACTCAATTTCTGATACCGACTTGTGTCACCAGCACCGGACGACATACGAGGACATTCTCTGTTTTTTTTTATTTGATATTTACTATGATTCAAGTTTTATAGTATTTTTTACCTTATTCTTGATACGATAGAAACACATATTGGTATTATTGGATTCACCTTCATGAGATACGTGCATCATACTTATTTGGCCTATATTAGGACTTTTTTATTGGCATCACATTAGGACTCACTTACTGGCATCACATACATTATCTGACTAGCCTCATATTTGATCTAGGTGTCGTGACTTGGATTTAATGTACTAGTCGGGCAGAAAAATACTAGAGTAGACATGTAAATATTTTTAAAACAAGAATCACCCCCAAGATCTAATCAGAAATAATAACACTCGCACATCTCATGTACGTGATGTCGTATATTACCCCTAGTCGTTTACATATCAAAAGTGGTATTTTAGCACACTAGATTAGGTACAGTCTTTCTAGTTTTACTCTATACCTGTTTTTTACTTACTTACATAACATGACATGACATGCTTACTGGATTTCATATATCTGTCCCTTTTTACTATCATACTTATCTTTTCTTCCTATTTACTTTTTATTTTTTTATTATGTATCTGCTTACTCTATTTTGTACCCTGATTTATTACTTATCTGCTCATCACGTATTATATTACTATTTACTATTTTATAGTCTTTATTATTTAATTGGAACTGATATTGGGTTATACTCGTTCCATCCTGACTGGATAATATTTTTTAGTAGATTTGGAATATTAGTGTCCGACTTATTACGGACGAAAGAAGGGAGTAGCTGCAGATTTGGACCTAGAAGTTCAGGAGTAATTATCGGGAGGTCTAGTTGGAGTTACTAGTGAACTTAGCTATCTTTATTTAGTATTTGGTATCGAATTTGTCTCTGGTCTTTATTCAGACTTTGGGATGTTATTGTTTGGATTCCTAAACTTTATTTTGGTGTTGTTAGACTTATTAGACTTGAGGATGTTATTGTGACATTTTTTAGACTTGTGATTTAGATCTCTTTCCTTATTATCATATTACTTTACCTTCTTTCTAGATTATTGTGATTGAGTATTGCTATTGTCGTTATATTTATATTGTCATATTATCCTTCTCATAGAGTTGAGATATTATCAACATGTTGAGTTTATATTATTTTTTTGATATTGATAGTTAGATATATTAACCTAGACAACATTCTACCGTCGATAATGTGGCGTAGGCTGGACGTACACATGTGCTCGTGCCCGAATGTCCGGGTGTGGGTTGAGACACCATTAAATTAAGAAACCCTCCATAGTTATACTAGCTAGCCATTTCCACGTGGCTGGGTCTTCCGTATTTGGGACTGGGGACAATAAGTTTTAGCCATCGCCTCTGTCTCAAGTTTAATTCCTTTGGAGTGAATATATACTTGAGGCTTTTATGGTCCGTAAGGATCATGCATGACATACCGTACAGATAGTGTCACCATAACTTCAGTGCAAAAATGATCACTGCCAGTTCAAGATCATGAGTAGGATAATTCTTCTTATATGGATTTAACTGTCTTGAGGCATACAAGATCACCCTTCCTTTGTCAATTAATTCGAATCCTAAGCCGTGACTCAACACATCACTGTAAATCTAGAATCCCTCAGTCCTGTTTGGAAGTGCAAGAATTGGGGCCAAAATAAGCTGTTGCTTTAACTCCTGGAAGCAAACCTCATAATATTTCGTCCACTAAAATATGAATCCTTTCTGGGTAAGGCGAGTAAGAGATAATGGAATCTTCAAAAAAATATTCCATAAATCGTCGATATTAGCCTGCCAAGTCGAAGGAACTCTAAATATCGCAGGCTATATATGACGCTTCCAATCAATGATGACTTCTATTTTTTTTTGGATCGACAACGACGCCTTCTATAAAAATAATATGGTATGAAATGATACACTGCTAATCCAAAATTCACATTTGCTCAACTTCATGTATAAATGATTTTCTTGAAGGGTTTATAAAATTATCCACATATGCCCCTTATACTCCTGCTTACTCTTTGAGTAGATAAGGATATCGTCAATTAATACTACCACAAACTTGTCGAGGAACAATCTGAATACCCAATTCATTAAATCCATAAAATCGGCTAGGTCTAACATATATTTTCAAAGTTTGCAAAATACATCGTGAACTCCTTTCAGTGACGCTGGTAAGACCATTCGGTATCATATATCTTTAATGCTTTCCAAAATATTAAATGATCCAAGTGATGGCGGGAAGTCAATAACAACTGTCGACAATCTTTTTCTATAAATATCTGAGTCTTTATAAACATTCAGGACGACCAAATGACAACAAACATTTAGCCTCGACATCAAGCTCTTGCTTACCTGGTGTCCTTATACACTTTCCACTCCTAAAGCTGTGTCAGATCATCAACGGAGCAAAGGAATTGTACTGATTTGACCTCCATCGCCCTATCTCTCCAGACTCTTAACTTGTCACAAAGTGTTGTATTTACTTACATTTTTAAATCAATTTTGATTTTAACAAGTTCAACAAAGTTTTCTCCGAGAAGAAATGCCTCTTTTTTGGATGAAAATAAAATACAATAACACCAAGTGAGCAAGAGATAGATATGGAAGCACTAGCGACCGTCAACTCCTCAAAACTCTAGAGGCAATGATGCACACTATAAGTGCCTCAATACAAGATTTGACCCAAACAATGCTAGATATTAAATAAAACATGGTCTAACAACCTCCGAGGACCTCTGTGCAAACAAGACAAGACCCTGGGATCAACAGAGACTCAAACTCAACTACCCCACCCATTGATGGCAATCACCAAGATCCTCTGCTTCTCCAGCAGTAGATAAAGCCCGGGAGGCCATACGAGAAATACGAGAACTTTGAGCTCGCTTGGACTCGATGGGAAATCAAGACACACTATAGGAGATGGGGATATGACAACCATATCCTTTCGAGTAGAAAGATGTGCCGTACCTGCCAAAGTACAAGCCCTTCACTATGACTCCATTTGATGGGAAGACATCTCCCAGTCATTACATGAGTTATTTTGAGATGGCAACGGGGCATCTACCCCGCAGTGATGCTCTTCTCACTAAGCTTTTCGTCGTGATATTGTCCGGGGTAGCCATCGACTAATTTTGTAGTCTCCTAGACAATTATATCTCATCCTTCGAAGACCTTAAGCTCCTCTTCCTTGTCCGATTATATGATGGGGGAAATGACATAACAATGTCCTCTCTGACAGACATCGCCCAGAAAAAAGAGAGCCTATATGGGATTATATAGAATGATATAGCCAGCTGCGCTAAAGCTAACCCCGGTAAACTTGAATCTACAATAATAGACATGTGTCGGAGAAATCTACTTCCAGTAGTAAGGCTCTGGACTGGCGCTACTCAATTCAAAGATTGGACGGCATTCATCATCAGTTCCATTGCTATTGAGAAAAATGTGAAGGACGCCCGACGGATCGAAATCCAGATCCCTATTGCTGATGAAAGTGGAAAGCGCCCTTACAACAACAACAACAATCTCCAAGGTCTTGATGGAAAATGAAAGCAGGTCCTTACCGTTAATTTTTCTAAGAAATCCCCTATGCCGAAACAAAAGTAAGCTGTAGCTCCAAAGCCGAGGGAGAATTACTCTTTCGATGATGACGATGTCATGCCTATCTTTGACGTGCTGATAAAGGATAATAAGCTTTAGCTGCCTGAGATCAAATGCCCTGATAAGGAAGACAAGGTAGATAATCCCAAATACTACCACTATCAGCGGTATGTCCATCATCGAACACGAGATTGTTACGTGTTGAAATGATATATCCAGCAGCTTTTCAACTCCAAGGCTCTTACCTTAGACTTTGACGACAAAACGCTCGCTGCCGACATGATATTCCTCCTGTTTGGTGACTTCCCAGCGACGGAGGCCCAAGGTGGTGTTATTCCGAATACGAGGGCAATAATGGAGGTTGCAATCCTTCCTCCAGCTCGCAACCAAGCAGCTGGGCTGGTATCGCTTAACACACAATGGGGCAAGGCTATGTGGGTTCTTCCAGATCTTGTTCTGGACATGACGCTGAAAGCGCTGCCTTCTGCCACCAAGTCCAAGGGGAGGAAGTCCAAAGCCTGCCACATGGTTTCTTCCTCTACCGAGAAAGCCTTAGCAGGAGTAACAAGGTTGGGCCTCACCTACCGGTACAATTATAATGCTCCTAAAGACATCATTCCTCCAACATGACACAAGTTGCATCTGACCCTGGTCCATCTCAAGTCCCGTAATAGAAAATCAGAAGCAGAAGGAGACTCACTTCGAAAAACCTTTGCGGAAGGAGGCAACACAAGGACTGGAGAAGCCTTACAACTTGGACATATTGACATAACTTGCTAACACTCCAACAAAGTTATCACTTTTTAAGCTCCTCCGTCTCTCCAAAGACACTCACGATGCTCTAAATGAGGCATTTCACAACGCCAACACCAACATGGCCCAGGTCAAGCCACCGACCGAAGATTCTACAGCATGTTCGCACTAAAATAATGTGATGGAGGAGATACCCAATATTACTTTATGGTAATAAGACATGTTACTGAAGAATAACATGCATAATCGCCCTCTATTCTGTACATGGTATATTGGAGCCATTATGGTGAACGGATGCACATTGACCCCGATTCATCTATCAGTATCATCCCATATAGTCTACTTCAGACCTTAGGAATCCCAATGCATCAGTTGGAAGAAACTAATACTACCATCACCGTGTTCAATGTTGGAAGGAGATACCCTCTGGGGAAGATTTTCTAAAGTGTCAGACCGGCAATCTACGAATATAGGTCACTTGCTACGTCATAGACGTGGTCATGTTCTATAACGTCTTATTAGGATGTTCATGGATACAATAGTACATGATCATACCGTCGACTCTGCACCAATTCTTGAAGTATGTCGATGATTACGATGTGGTCAGAACAGAGTTCGTCGATGTCAATCCATTCAAAGACGTTAAGGCATATTACTCTGATTCGATCCTATATAAACAAGTCCACCAAGATGAGGATGGTAACGATGCTAATGATAAAGTAGAAGCAGGTACCATAACAGACAAAACTTTAATGGTCCATCTGAAAAGACGTGATCCTAGCATGGCTCCTCCCCTCATGGTGAAGCTTCGCAAGAAAGTATCATATCTCCTTCTGCATGGTAGAATATCCCCAGCCATTCATCCCAGATGAGCAAGAACTAAAAACTGAAGGCAAAAGAATATAAATATACCGCTATAGTTCATATGCCAAAAATATTATCCAGAACATGGGTTATAATCTTAAAAGAAACCAAGATCTAAATTATGGCAAAGGTCGACGGTTGCCTCTATGCCTTCTCACTCCTATAGGCAATTTTAAAGATTACAACCATAAGACTTGGCACAGTCTGGAATACGTCATGCTTCTATCAACTCCCAAAAGTTTAGAAAAGGAAGGCAATTGTGTTCTCACTCTTTAGAATCATTCGCTTGGGACTCTGATATAATCATTAGGTAGATGCTTAAGAAGACACTATCTGTCAACATGGCATCCGTAAATCCTTAAGAAGATGATGAGGACCCACATAAACCCTTCGAGGTCAAGCCATGGGCCCAATGCCTAGACGCACAATAGAAGCTATGGTTCGAGCAACGAGAACCTTCTACTAAAGATGAATTTGTACAAGTCGATCTACGTAATGAATCTACCCCTAAACCTATCTTCATTAGTAATAGTCTGTCTGGCAAAGATCGTGAATCCCTACTATAGCTCATAAGGGAGTATATCGATGTATTTGCCTGGAGGTATGACGACATCCCAGGATTGGACCCCAGATCGTAGTCCACAAACTCAATATTTTGCCAAATGCTAAGCCAGTAAAGCAGCAGCAACAGCGGTTCTACACGGATATAATGAAAGCAATAAAAGTCAAAGTATAAAAACTAATAGCCAGTGGATTTATCCAAGAAGTGCAGCATCTGGATTGGGTGGCCAACATCTTGCCCATCATCAAGAAGAACGAAAAGATTCAAATTTGCATAAATTTTTGTAATCTAAATACGGCATGCCCAAAGGACGAGTTTTCTCTTTCGATCCCTGACATAATGATCAATAACTCCTATGGCTTTGAGCGTATGTCCTTCATGGATGGGTTCTTGGGCTATACCCAAATCAAGACATCAGACGATGAGAAGCATACATTATTTCGAACACCTATAAGGTGTATTGCTATACAATCATACTCTTTAGCCTAAAGAATGCAGGTGATACGTACCAGCGAGCTATGAGCACCATCTTTAATGAATATTTGTGCAAGATATTTGAGTATTATGTTAATGACGTCGCTGTCAAAAGTCGCTTCCAAGATGACGATCTCCAAGGTCTGAGGATGGTGTTCGACTTAATACGGATACATCAACTGATGACGAACCCGACAAAGTCCTTTTTGGGAGTCTCCAGTGGCAAGTACTTGGGTTTTATTATCACCTAAAAGGGTATTCAAATAGACCCTGAGAAGACCAAAGTGATCCTTGACAAGCATCCTCCGAAGAACCCGTAAGATCTTCGGGGTATGCAAGAAAGATTAACATACATTAGGAGGTTCATAGCTAACCTCTCTGGATGTTGCCAACCCTTTAATTAGCTTATGAAGAAGGGAGTCTCATTCATATAGAGTAAGGAATGCTAACAAGCATTTAACAATATCAAGAAGTATCATACTAATCCCTCAGACTTAGTTGCCCCCGTTGTGGAAAGACCCTTCTTGCTGTTGGTACGTGCGATGGATCACTCTATCGGTGCTCTAATAGCCCAAAAAAGTGATACAGGCCACGAGCTGGCCATCTATTATTTTAGCAGAATGATGGTCGATGCAGATCACATATACAACCCAGTCGAAAAGGAGTATCTCGCTCTGGTCTTTGTAATTCAGAAAACCCGACATTATGTGTGGGGGCAGACCATTCATGTAGTTTCGCGAGTCAACCCCCTCAGGGTTTTTATAACCAAACCAGGGGCACTCAATTCCTGTTTGTCTATATGGGTAATATTTCTGCTACCATATGACATGATATTTGTCCCGCATAAAGCGATGAAGGGTCAAGCACTAGCCGACTTCTTGGCTGTCTATCCGATATAAAAACATCAAACCTCTATAACGAGATCCCAGATGAAGTGGTGGATTCCAATATGAAGAGCACGAAGGTCGTTTGGGAAATATTCTTCGACGGTGCTTCAAGAACAGGGCCCAAAGGCGATATTGTCGTTGGAATTGGGATAATGTTAATTTTTCTCGATGATCTGGTCATCCACCGTGCTTACTCTCTTATGGAGCTGTGCTCCAACAATGTGGCAGAGTACAATGCTCTTATTATCGGGCTCCAACTTCCTAAACAAGTTAGAGTCGACTACTTAGAGGCCTACGATGACTCCACGCTGATAGTAAGCCAAGTTTGGGGTTAGTTCGAAGTACACATGTGGATTTATTCTTTTACCGCCAAGATATGCTCAGTATAATCTCCATATTCGATGGGTTCTTCATAGAACACATACCTTAACTACAGAATATTGAGGTTGATGTCTTGGCTAGCCTTGAAGCCTCTCTGGCTGTTCTGGTCAATACTCATGAACTGATCTGTCATTCCCCAGTACCGAAATACCAAAACGGACATGGACAGCTATCCCATACAAAGTACTATACATCGTACAACGATCATGGCTATAATAAAACAAGGGGTGCATGCTACAATCAAGTCTTCTATGGTCAAGAAATTCTATTTCTCAATTGTTCAAAAAAAAATAATAACCATATAGCATATATGATAAAGCAATAAGACATCCCAAATATTTTTTTGAAATATTCTAGAGACCAGCTGTGTAAAATAAGAAGCTGACAGAGTATCAAAAGTACATGTAAGTGATCAGCTGTAGTCTGATTTAATAAAATCATATAAGGAGACTAATATCCATATGTGCCGGCTAACTGATGCCGATGGCTAAAAGCTAAAAAGAAGAAAATATACAATAACGAGCAGGAAAGAAGAAAAACTACTCATTATCCTCTGCGATCATGTACCTGGTATGTGCCATAAGTTGCGGGATAGTACGCTCGATCCTCGGGTACTGGCTCAAAACCTGGCCATGCAAAACTAGTTCGATTAGACCCCAAATAGCAAGTACCACAAAGGAAGCACAAAATGGAGAAACAAAAACCCAAGAAATAATTATAACTATAACACATAGGTTCAGTATCGTAACTTAGGTCCATGGAATATCCTAGCGCAAAGGCCCAACCCTACAACCAAATAAGGACAAGGGTTGAACCATCACACTATGATAGTCCATTTTCCCAGGCTACTAACCGAATAATACAATCACAACCAAGTATATTTTCTTATATCGGCCGATCACTTGTACGGCTTACTATTTTGTGGAGGCTGAGGTCATCTCAGAAATAATGCATAATTGATATTCTCAGATCATGCAAGTGCTGACCATGAACTAATCAAGCCAAATAAGAAATATACAGGCACTTTCAGGATACACTAGTCCCCAGTAGGGCCACTGCACTAAAACTATGGTATTAGCGGTTCCAATGCTCCTATAGAGAAATTGTGGCTTGACATATTATAATAAGTTAGATACTGTACTCCACTAAGGCGGATGATATACAGTATCTATGGTGGCCTGCCCATATCGCACTTAGAATGGATCTTTATAAAAAATTTCGTTGGCATGATCTCGGGATACCATTCCCTCCAAATGTTACTACCACTTTTAGTTATCTAATTAGCCCTGTATAGTGTTCAAAATCTCAAGGCGTGGTCACATGAGAATTTCCCTTAAGATGTTGTACAAAGTACGAGTATGCTAGATACGAATCCAAGGAAGGTTAATCTAGATTCACCAGAGCATGTTTGCAACATTCAATCAATTAATATTCTAACCATGCTTTGGTAGTTGACTCGCGTAACATGTCCATGCTGGAGAAATAATATATATATTTATAATATCATGCGTTCAGGAATTTGGAGATAATCTCAATGCACAACACAAATATAAATCACTTAACATGTGACACGGTGTGTCGTACCTCGACGTACATCCGATCATATACACTTTCAAGAAATAATTTGTATCAGTAAGAATACAGTATTCAAGTCCAATTACCAATTATATATTAGGTCACATGAATGATGATCATATTGTAACATGAAGCTTATGTCATGTACGTAGCCGGTTAGTCACTATCCACTTAGTCTGGTTCATACTGAAATCTTAGTTTAACTCATGCCATATTCATAACCAATCTTAGCTCATGGTCATATCTGGCACGAGGTCGGTTTACTAAATTAATTCTTTCTTATAATTATAACACTAGCATTAACTCAATTATAAATTATAAAAGAATAAGAAAAATATTCAATCAAACAATCAAGGCCACATAGGTCTGTAGGCCGCATATGAAGTCCTGGCCACATATATCTTTAGGCCATAGGGGAAATCCTGGCCGGATATGAAGTCTGGGACGCTTGGACCACTTGGACGCTTTTGAAGTCAGGTTCGCATGTGAAGTCAAGATCACATGCTCAGGGTTAAAGTCTACTCTTTGGGACAAGTGTTGAAGTGACAACCAATAAATAAAGTGTCAGTGATGTGACATAGAGTTAATGATGTGACAATACAATAAAGTGTGTCAGAGAGAAATAACAAAGTCATTGAAATAAGTGCCAACGGTTCAGAGTCATGCGTCCAACAAAGGTGGTCGTATGCTATGCTTGACGCATAAGGTCACCCAACCGCATGCTGCTATTTGGACTTAGCAAATTTCTTATTTGTTCAGCGAGTAAAAATACAAGGAATTCAAGGACACAAGTAAATAAACAACCATGCTTTCAACAAGATAGACACATGCTGTTAGTATGCGGCAAAGAGTTCAGGCCGCATAACTCTCTCAGGCTATATTACACACTCAGCCGCATAGCTCGTTAGCCGTATGTGAACTTTGCCTTCTCTAACAGCAGGTTCAGCCTTGGCGGAAGCTCCAAAAATAAAAAAATTGTTTCTACCATAAAATTCTCATTTTAAGTCCAAATCAAGTGAATCAAAAGCCAAAACGCTTAAAAAATTTCAAAAATATATGTTAAATAGATCAAAACAAAAAAAAATCATAAATTCCATAAAGGCCTTAAGTTAAAAATTTAGATCTGCACTAGTCTATCCACCAAATCCAAAAACTCAAAGTTCTAAAAGTGTCAAAAATTATGCAAAGAACACAATAATTAATTAATATAGAGGGTTTCTCCATTTTTCATGCAAGATGTACTTGTCTATGGAATGGGGAGAGAAAACATAAGAGAGAGAAAGAAAATAAAGTAATGAAGAAAGAGAATGAGAGGTTGGCTTATATATGGTAAGGTTGAGGGTTGAATCAATGGTTCGCATGACTTGAACCAACCTACAAAATAAACCATGAACCAGATTAAACCAAAAAATTAGTCTAGTCTCCATACACATGCAACCACGCTAAAATAAATACGTTTCAAATACATATATCGGGAACGGGAAGTGCCATCTCTATCCACTTAAAAAAATTCTGTTCTCGAAATTCGAATCCAAGTAAGCTAGAGAAGGTAAGACAAGCACGATAAAATCCTACGAGTAAAACTACACATACAAGCAATATCATCACAACACATATGTTATTACCTGAGAACAGAATATAGATACCAAGGCATAAAGTAAAATATACCTTCTGAATCGAACATGTGCGGGTATCGAGACCGAATATTGTCCTCGCGCTCCCATATAGATTCTCCAAGAGTATGATATTCCCAGGCAAATTGAGCAAGAGAAATAGTCTATTTCTTGAGTAACTTCTTTATTTGATCCATAATGGATACGGGTTGCTCCTCGTAAGATAAGTCGGTACCTACGAATAATTCAAAATAGTCAAGGATATGAATTAGATCCGGGACATACCTACGAAACTAAGATACTTAATATATATCGTGTACCTCACATAACGAAGCTAGAAGGGCAAGACGATATGCCACATCGGCTATCCGATCGAGAATGTTAAATGGTCCAACGTATCACGCACTAAGCTTTTCTCGAATCCCGAATCTAATGACTCTACCAATTGGCAAAATTCTCAAAAATACATGATCGCCGACATGAAACTCTAAAGGTCCACGATGCTGATCTGCCCAATGGTGATGTCGATCTTGCGTAACACGAAGTTGCTCTCTGATTTGCCAGAAAACTTATATTGTCTGTGTGATCATTTTGGGGCCTAACATCTTTCGCTCACCAATGTCTTCCCAAGCCAATGGGGATCTATACTTCCTGTCGTATATTGCTTCAAAATATACCATCTGAATACTATCCAGATAACTATTGTTATACAAAAATTCTATGAAGTAAAGGTGATTTTTCTAAGATCCACCTAGGTCTAAGACACAGGCTTGTAGCATATCCTCCAAGTTCTAGATAGTTCTTTCTGATTGTTTACCTATTTAGGGGTGGTAAGCTGTGCTGAATCTAAATTTGGTACCCAATCTCTCGTGCAAGATTCTCCAAAAATGAGAATTAAACCTTATATCTTGGTCTGATACTATGCTTACTAGCACTCCATGTTGTCTCACAACCTATCACATATAATAATATGCTAACTTCTCTAAAGACTGTCCCACTCTAAGGAAAAAAAATATACTACTTTCGTGAGCCAATCCACTATCACCCAAATTATAACTCGACCAGTTAGTGATCTCGGTAAACCGATCACAAAGTCCATGGTGATGTGTTCCCACTTTCACTCTAGAATAGAGAGTGACTGCAATAATCCTATCTGTCTCTGTTGTTCTGCCTTCATTTGCTGACATATCAGACATCGTGATATGAAGCATGTTATTTCCCCCTTTATTTCTTTCTACCAAAAGTGTTGTTTGATATCTTGATACAATCTTTGTGCCTTCCGAATAAAAGGAATACTGGGAACAGTGTTCTTAAGTCATAACTTCTTGCCGAATCTCCCCGCTTGGTACGCATAGACGATTTCCAAAACTTAGTGTTCCAATCGCATGTATTATTAACTCATTCCGAAGACCTGACTCATATTCTTCTCCTAGATTTTGAATCTTCAGATCCTCTGCCTAAACTAGTTTGATTCTATCTACCAAAGTTGACTGAATCTGTAGGCTAACCTGAATACCTGTACTCTGTGGAAGTACTATCTCAATACCCATCTCTCGTTAGTCCTCTAGAATGTGCTTTTGAGTAGTTAACATAAATTTACCACCTCTTCTACTATGTGCATCAGCTACTACATTAGCCTTGTCTGGATGGTATTGAAGTTCCACATCATAGTCTTTCAACAACTTTAGCCACATTTTCTGCCTCATGTTCAGGTCCTTTAGTGTGAATACATACTTTAAACTCTTATAATCCGTAAATATTTTTATTCGATCAACAAATAAGTAGTGCCTCCACAACTTAAGTATGAAAACTACTACCACTAACTCCAAATTGTGAGTTGTATAGTTCTTCTCGTGATCCCTGATTTGCCGAGAAGCATACTCTAGCACTCTTCCTTGTTGCATCAAAACACATCCAAGTCCCTTTTCAGATACATCATAATACACTTTGAATCCTCCAGAGCCTGCCGGAAGAGTAAGGATTGGTGCAGAGATTAACTTCTTCTTCAACTCTTCAAAGACCATCTGACATTCAGCTGGCCACAAAAATTTAACTTCCTTGTGCATCAACCGAGTCAAAGGTGTCGAGATATTAACAAAGTCTGACACAAATCTTCTGTAGAATCCTGCCAAGACCAGGAAACTAAACACTTCTGCTATTAACTTTAGAACTGGCCAGTTCTTTACTGCATCTACCTTCTTGGGATTAACTGACACTTCGGTTCCAGAAATAATATACCCAAAAAAATATACATGATCTAGCCAAAAATCATACTTAATAAGCTTCGTCGGTTGTTAGAACAACCCAAGCTGGGCCGGGCATATAACTTGTGCTCCCTCAAAGTTAGCAGTACTATCCTGAGATGTTCTTTATACTCCTCCACATTATGAGAATATACCAGTATGTTATCGATGATTACTACCACAAAATTTTCCAAGTATGGCTTGAAGATAGGTTTCATCAAATCCATGAATATCGCTGGAGTATTAGTCAGTCAGAATGGCATAACTAGGAATTCATAATATGGCATCGTGACCTAAATGATGTCTTCGACATATCCTACTCCCAAACACGCACCTGGTGATATCCTAATTATAAATCTATCTTAGAGAAGACTCTTGCTCTGCTTAATTGATTAAACAAATCATCAATCTTGGCTAATGGGTACTTGTTCTTCATGGTCTCTGCATTCAACTATCGGTAATCCATACACAACTATGTCGATCCATCCTTCTTCTTTATTAATACCATTGGTGCTCCCCACAGTGATCCACTAGTCCGAGTAAACTTCTTCGCCTTCAGTTCTTCCACGTATCGATATAACTGATTAAGTTTTGATGGTGACATTTGGTATACCTTTCGGGATACTTGCTCTTCTCCTGGCATAAACTCTATACATAACCCTACTTCTCTAATTGGGGGTAATCCGAAAAGCTTATTGGGAAAGATATCCATAAATTCTTTAACTCTCTTGGGTATCGGGTCTTCTTCCTTTACTACTATTGTGACTCCTCCCTTATGCTGGTCTCTTGTTATTCTGCTAAGGACAAATTCTTCTAGACCAAGAATTAAAAATAATACTCTACCCTCACGATAGTCTATTATTATAAGACTGTCTCTCGATAAGTCATGCCTAAGATAACGTCAAAATTACTCATAGGGAACTCGATCAACTTTACAGGTAATAAATGCCCACATACAATGACTAGACATTATAGGTACAACCTGTTAACTTCTATGATCCTATTGCCAGGGAGTATATTTAGCCTCTCTGGTAATGCCTCAAACTTTAATCCAATACTTGCCGTATATTATGTACATATAAATGAGTGTGAAGCTCCATAATCAATTAAAGCTACGGCAAAAAATGTTGTAACATGAACATTACCTACCACTATATCACCCGACGCTATAGCTTCCTCCAAAGACAAGGTGAGTGCCTTCTCTTGGCCTTGTCAAGCTCCCTGTTGTTATCTTCCTTACTGTTGTTGTTGTGGACCATACTAATTCTACTATTGTTGTTGTCTATAAAGCTGGGCCTGCATCGGCAACGGACACTGGGCTACGGGGCATACTGCTGCTGCTAGTCCTCCTTGTTGTACTGCCCTTAGAGCTGGCAATGTAGGATAATATTGTACTGGCCTTCCTGGCCTCCATATTAATGGGGATGTGGCAACATTATGATCAGGGCTCCCACATATCAAGCATAGTTGGTTAGCTGCCTGACAAATATCCTAGGTATGACCTCCTTTGCCTTAATAGGTACAACCTGTCGGTGCTCCCCGTCGTTGTTGTTGTTGTTGCTACTGTTGTTGTCTTGGCTGCTACTGCCGAGTTGGTGCTATTACTATCGAGGTCACTGGCCTCCTCTATGTTATACCATGGATGCGAATGCTAGGGGATGGTGTGAACATTAGCGGTACTAGTCCTTCCTTATTGCTTTGTTCATGAGGCCTCTTTCAATCTACTCTTGTTGATGCAATCCTTTGAGAAGTAAGCTCAACCCTCTTGGCTTCTATCAATACTGCCTCGAAATTCTGGTAGTCATGTACCTCTACCATGTATAAGATTTCCAAGTGATATCCCTGCTGGAACCTTATTGCACTCTCTAAGTCTGTTGCCACCATGGTTGGAGCAAACCTGCTTAGTTAGCAAAACTCTGCCGTATAGCCATCTATTATCCTTCCAGCCTGCTTGAGGTTAATGAACCTTTGCTGCAACTCATACTAAGCCATAATACCAAAGTACTTCATCCTGAACTGGGTCCTAAAATTATCCTATTAAATAGGATGCCTCAATCCTAACTCCATAGTGGCCCACCAATTCTTTGCCAGATCTTTGAGTTGTAGGCGAACCAGGTCAACCTGTTTCTCCGTAAAAACTTTAGCTGCTGCCAGAATGGTCTCAATATCCTAGATCCAATCATCTGTCATGATTTCTTTTTCCATGCCATCAAAATATCTGGGGTTCAGTCTGCAAAATCTAACAGATGCCCCAGAATCTGTTCTCCTGCCTCATTCTAGGACCGTTTGCAACTCTTGGTTTAATATGACATTTTATTCCTACTGCTAAAGCTGTTGTTGTTGATGTTGTTGTTATTGTTATTGTTGTTATTATTGTTGTTATTGTAGCACTACCATCTAGAATTTTTGAGCAGCCAACAATCTAAGGATAATCTTTAGCAAGGCCGGGGTATCAGTATTCCCGATACTACACGAGGTACAAGAATACCAGGAGCCTGTTATTCTATCCCATTTATCGTAGGCTCATCTTGGATCCTTGGCTGAGATTCTACAGGATCTTGTTCCACTAGCAATTCTACCTCTCTTATTGTTGCAGCATCGGGGGAAGAAGAAACCCTAAAGAAGAGCACAATAAACAATCATGTATAGGGCGGAAAGGAACAATGAAGTAATCTATCTAGAAAATTTCAAAATTAGTATCAAAGATGATAAATTTAGAATTTCAAGAAGGATCATGTTTGATTGAGACTCCTATGACAATAACACCTTACAAGTCTGAAGAAGAGACCTGCATAGGACACCGCTAAAATCTTGTCATTCCTAATACCCGAATATGGAGACGGACATGGACAGCTACCCCGTACAAGGTACTATACATTATACGGCGATCACGGCTATAAAAAGATAAGGGGGTATATGCTACAATCAAGTATCCTATGGTCAAGAACTTCAACGTCTCAATTATTCAAAAAAGAAACAGTAACCATAGAGCATATATGATAAAGCAATAAGACGTCACAAATAATTTGTTAAAATATTCTAGAGACCAGCTGTATAAAATAAGAAGCTGGCAAAGTATCAAAAGTACATGACAGTAATCAGCTACAGTCTGATTTAATACAATCATGTAAGGGGACTAATGTCTAGACGTGCAGGCTAACATGTGCCGATGGCTAAATCCTAAAAAGAAGAAAATGTGCAAAGATGAGCAAGAAAGAAGAAAACCCACTCATTATCCTCTATGACCATGTTCTTGGTATACACCATGAGTTGGGGGATAGTACGCTGGATCCTCGGGTGCTGGCTCAAAAACTAGTGGGATTAGACCCTAAATAGCAAGTACCATAAAGGAAGCACGAAATATAGAAACAAAAATCCAAGATATAATCATAACAATAATAAATAGGTTCAGTATCGTAACCTAGGTCCTTGGTATATCCTAGCGCAAAGGCCCAACTCTACAACCAAATAAGGACAAAGGTTGAACCATCACACTATGATAGTCCTTTTCCCTAGGCAACTAACCGAATAATACACTCAAAACCAAGTCTATTTTCTTATATCGGCCAATCACTTGTATGACTTGCTATTTTATGGAGTCAGAGGTTATCTCTGAAATAATGCATAATGGGTATTTTCAGATTACGCCAGTGCTGAACATGAGCTAACCGAGAAAAATAAGGAATATACAGGCACTTGCAGGTTTCACTAGTCCCCCAGTAGGGCCACTGCGCTAAAAATACGGTATTAGCGGTTCTACTGCTCCTATAGTAAAATAGAGGCTCGGCATATTATAATAGGTCTGATACTGCACTCTACTAAGGATGATGATATACAGTATCTGTAGTGGCCAGCCTACAGTGCACTTAGAATGAATCTCTGTGGGAAGGTTCGTTGGCATGATCTCAGGATACTATTTCCTTTATTTTTTACTACTACTTTTAGTTACCCAATTAGACCTATATTGTGTTCAAAATCTCAAGACATGGTCAAATATGAATTTCTCTTAAGATGTCGTATACAGTAGGGTCACGCAAGCTACGAATCCATGGAAGTTCAATATGGATTTACCCGAGCGTGTATAAAATATTCAATCAATCAATATCTTAGCCAAGCTTTGGTAGTTAAGTCGCATATCATGCCCATTCTGGGAAAATAATATATATTTATAATTTTATCCATTCAGGAATTTGGAGGCACTCTCGATGCACAACCCAAATATAAATTACTTAACATGTGATACGGTATGTCTTACCCCGGTACACATCCGATCATTTACCCTTTTAGCAATAATTTGTATCAACACGGATACAATATTCAAGTCCAATTACCAATTATAAATTTGGTCACATGAATCAAGATTATATTGTAACATGAAGCATATGCCATGCACATAGTCGGTTAGTCACTATCTACTTAGTCTGGTTCATACTAAAATCTCAGTTCAACTCATGCCATATTCATAGCCAATCTTAGCTCATGGTCATATCGGGCACAAGGTCTGGTTACTAAATCCATTCTTCCTAAGAATCATAATACTAGCATTAACTCAATTATAAATCATAAAAGAATAATAAAAATATTCAATCAAACAATCAAGGCCGTATGGGTCTCTAGGTCGTATATGGAGTCCTGGTCGCATATGTCTCTAGGCCGCAAGGAAAATCCTAGCTGCAGATGAAGTCAGGGTCGAATGGACCAATTGGCCGAATATGAAGTCAAGGTCGCATGTGAATTCAGGATCGCATGCTCAGGGTTAATGTCTACTCCTTGGGACAAGTGTTGAAGTGACGACCAACAAATAAAGTGTCAGTGATGTGACATAGAGTGAATGATGTGACAATACAATAAAGTGTGTCAGAGAGAAAGGACAAAGTCATAGAAATAAGTGCCAATAGTTTAGAGTCATGCATCCAAGAAAGGTGGCCGCATGCTCTGCTAGCCGCATAAGGTCACCTAGCTGTATGCTACTATCTGGAATTAGCAAATTTCTCAATCGTTCAAGGAGTGAAAAAATAAGGAGTTCAAGGACACTTGTGTAAATAAAAAGTCATGCTTCCAACAAGATGGACACATGCTATCAGTATGAGGCAAAGAGTTCAGGCCACATAACCCTCCCAGGCAGCATGGCACTATCAACATCATAGCTCGCTGGCAGCATGTGAACTTCGCCTTCTCCAAAAACAAGGTCACTCATGGCGGAAGCTCCAAAAACTAAAAATTTGTTTCGACCATAAAATTCTCATTTTAAGTCTAAATCAAGTAAACCAAAAGCCAAAACGCTTGAAACTAAAATCTCTATCATTTAGCAAAATTTTTTTTTTAAAATATATGTTAAATAGATAAAAACCAAGAAAAACTCATGAAAGCCCATAAAAGTCCTAAGTTAGAAATATATATCTGCACTAATCCATCCACAAAATCCAAAAACTCTAAGTTCTAAAAGTGTCAAAATCATGCAAAGAATATAATAATCAATTATTATGGAGGGTTTCTCCATTTCTCATGCAAGATGTACTTACCTATGGAAATGGGAGAGAAAATACAAGAGAGAGAAAGAAAATAAAGTAATAAAGAGAGAGAGAAGGAGAGGTTGGCCTATATATGGTAGGGTTGAGGGTTGAACCAATGGTTCACATGAATTGAACCATCCTACAAAATAAACCATGAACCAGATTAAACCAAAGAATTGGTCTAGTCTCCATGCACATGCAATCATAATAAAATAAAATATATTCCAAATACGTATATCAGGAACGAGGAGTGGCATCTCTATCCACCTTAAAAAAATTCCGTCCTCGAAATTCGAATCCAAGTAAGCTAGAGAAGTCAAGACAAGAACGATAAAATCCTACTAGTAAAACTACATATACAAGCAATATCATTACAACACATAAGTGATCACCTGATAATAGAATCTAGATATGAAGGCATAAGATAGAATATACCTTCTGAATCTAAATGTTCGGGTACCAAGACCGAATGTCGTCCTCGCGCTCTCACATAGATTATCCAAAAGTGTGATATCCCTAGGAAACTTTTACAAGAAAAATAGTTCGATTCTTGAGTACCTTCTATCTTCGATCCAGAATGGATATGGGTTGCTCCTCGTAAGATAAGTCTGTACCAACGACTAATTCAGAATGGTCGAGGATATGACTCAGATCTGAGACATACCCACGCAACTTAGATACATAAAATACATCGTGCACCACACGTAGCAAAGGTGGAATGGCAAGACGATATGCCACATCACCGACCCGATCGAGAATGTGAACGACCCAACTTATCACGGTCTAAGTTCCCGTTATCCCCGAATCTAATTACTCCATGGGTAGGCAAAATACGCAAAAATATGTGATCGCCAACATGAAGCTCTAAAGGTCAACGATATTGATCTGTCCAATGATGATGTCGATCTTGTATACCGACGTCGCTCTCTGATCATTCTGACAACTTCTACTATATATGTGATCATTTTGGGGCCTAGCATCATCCGTTCTCAAATGTTGTCCCAAGCAAACGGTGATCTACACTTGCTGCCATATAGTGCTTCAAAAGGTGCCATCTGAATACTGGCCTGATAACTATTATTATACAAAAATTCTACCAACTAAAGGTAATTTTTCCAAGATCCACCAAGGTTTATGATACAGGCTCGTAGCATATCCTCAAAGGTCAGGATAGTTTTCTCTAATTTTTTTTGTCTATCTGGTGGTGGTAAGCTGTTATAAATCTTAACATAGTACCCAATCTCTCGTGCAAGCTTCTCTAGAAATGAGAAGTGAACCTTATATCTTGGTCAGATACCATGCTTACTGGCACTCCATATTGTATTATAACCTGTCGCATATAAAAATTTGACAACTGCTTTATTGACTGTCCCACTCTGAAGGGAAGAAAATATGTCACTTTCATGAGCCGATCCACTATCACCCAAACTGTATCTCGACCATTCGGTGATCTCGGTAAACCGGTCATAAAGTACATCGTGATGTATTTTCACTTCCACTGTAGAATAGGGAACGGCTGCAATAAGCCTGCTGGTCTCGGTTGTTTTGTCTTTATTTGGTGATATATCAGACATTGTGATACAAAGCGTGCTATTACCCTCTTTATATTGTTCCACAAAAAGTGTTGCTTAATATTTTGATACATCTGCGTGTCTTTCGGATGAATGGAATACTGGGAACTGTATGCTTCAGTCATTACTTTTTGTCGAATCTCCCCGTTTGGTATGCATAGACGATTCATAAACCATAGCGTTTCATTTCCATGTATTATCAACTCCTTTCGAAGACCTAACTCACATTCTTCTTGTAGCTTTTGAATCTTTAGGTACTCTTCCTGGGCTAGTTTGATTATATCTAACAAGTTGACTAAATTTGTAGGCTAGTCTGAACTCCTATACTCTGTGAAAGTACTATCACGATACCCATCTCTCATAAGTCCTCTAAAATGTGCTTCTGAGTAGTCAACATAAATTTATCATATCTTCAACTAAGTGCATAAACTACTATATTAGCCTTGCCTGGATGGTGTTGAAGTTCCACGTTATTGTCTTTCAACCACTTTAGCCACCTTCTATGCCTTACGTTATGTTCCTTCTGTATGAATACATACTTTAAACTCTTATGATCTGTGAATATTTTTACTCGATCACCATATAAGTAGTGCCTCCACAACTTAAGTACAAACACTACTGCTGCTAACTCCATATCGTGAGTTGGATAGTTCTTCTCGTGATCCCTAAGCTGCCGAGAAGCATACGCTATCACTCTTCCTTATTGCATCAAAACACATCCGAGTCCCTTGCTAGATACATCACAATATAGTATAAATCCTCCGGAGCCTGCCGAAAGAGTAAGGATTGGTGCAGAGATTAACTTCTTCTTCAACTCTTCAAAGGCTATCTGGCATTCCGTTGACCACACAAATTTAACTTCCTTGTGTGTCAACTGAGTCAAATGTGCCAAGATCTTAGCAAATTTTGACACAAATCTTCTATAGTATCCTGCCAAACCCAGGAAACTACGTACTTTTGCTACTGACTTTGGAACTGGCCAGTTCTCTATTGCTTCTACCTTCTTGCGTTCATCTGACACTTCGACTACAGAAATAATATGCCCAAGAAATGATACGTGATCCTGCCAAAAATTACACTTACAAAGCTTCGGATATAACTAGTGATCCCTCAAAGTTTGCAGTACTATCGTAAGATATTATTCATGCTCCTCCTCATTACGAGAATACACAAGGATGTCATCAATAAATACTACCAAAAATTGGTCCAAGTATGGCATGAAGATATGGTTCATCAAATCCATGAATACCGCTGGAGCATTAGTCAGTCTGAATGGCATAACTAGGAATTCGTAATGCCTATATAATGACCTAAATGCTATCTTCGGTATATTCTGCTCCCAATCTCGTACCTAATTATATCCTGATCGTAAATCTATCTTGGAGAAGACCCTTGCTCTGCTTAATTGATCAAACAAATCATCAATCCTGGGTAATGGGTACTTGTTCTTTACGGTCACTACATTCAACCATCTGTAATCTTTACACAACTGCGTTGGTCCATCAATCTTCTTCACCAATACCACTGGTGCTCTCCACGGTGATCCACTAATCCGAATAAACTACTTTGCCTTCAGTTCTTTCATGTGTCGATATAACTGATCATGTTCTGATGGTGACATTGGGTATACCTTCTGGGATACTAGTTCTGCTCCTAGCATCAACTCTATACAAACCACTACTCGTTTAATTGAGGGTAATCTGGAAAGCTCGTTGGAAAAGATATCCATAAATTTTTCAAATATCTTAGGTATTGGGTCTTATTCTTTTGCTACTGTTGCAACTCCTCCCTTATGCTGGACTCTTGCTATTCTGCTAAAGAAAAATTCTTCTAGACCAAAAATTCTGAACAATACTCTACCCTCATCACAGTCTATCATTGCATGACTGTCTCTCAACCAGTCTATGCTAAGATAATATCAAATAAACCATAGGGAACTCGATCAACTTTGCAGGTAATAAATATCCACATACTATGACTGGACATGATAGGCACAACCTACTAACTTCTACGATCCCATTGCTAGTGAGTATATTCAGGCTTTCTGACAATGCCTCAAACTTTAATCCAATTTTTATCGTATATTGTACAAATATAAATGGATGCGAAGCTCCAGAATCAATTAAAGCTATTGCAAAAAAGGTTGTAAATAAAATATTACCTGCCACTATGTCACCCGACGCCATAGCTTCCTATAAAGACAAGGTGAGTACCTACCCTTGGCCTTGTGGAGCTCCCTTTTACTGTCTTCCTTACTAGCATTGTTGCGATCCCTGCTGATTCTGCTGTTGTTGCTGTCTTTAAAGTTGGGCCTGAGTTGGCAACGGACGTAAGGCTATGGGCCGTACTGCTGCTACTGGTCCTTCTTATTGTACTGCCCTTAGAGCTGGCATTGCAGGAAACTGTTATAATGGCCCTTATGGACTCTGTATTAATGGGGATGTGGCAACCTTGTGATCAGGGTTCCTATATCTCAAGCTTAGTCTGTTAGCTGCCAATCAAATATCCCGGATATGACCTCCTTTGCCATAATAGGTATAACCTATATGTGCTTCTCGTCGTTGTTGTTGCTGCTACCTCGGTTGCTGCTGCCGAGTTGGTGCCATCACTGCTGAGGTTACTAGCATCTTTTATGTTACTCATAGATGTGAATTTCAGAAGATGGTGCTGACATTTGCGGTACTGATCCTACCTTATTGCTCTGTCTATGAGGCCTCTTCAGATCTTCTTTTGTTGATGCCATCCTTTGAGAAGTAAGCTCAACCCTCTTGGTTGCTATCAATACTGCCTCAAAATTCTGGTAGTCATATACCTCTACCATGTATACAATTTCTAAGTAAAGTCTCTACTGGAACCTCATTGCTCTCTCCAACTCTGTTGATACCATGGTTGGAGAAAACCTGATTAGTCGGTAAAACTCTGCTGCGTAGCAGTCTACTATCCTTTCAGCCTGCTTAAGGTAAATGAACCTTTGCTGCAACTCATACTGAGCCATAATGCCAAAGTACTTCTCCTTAAACTGGGTCCTGAAATCATCCTATGAAATATGATGCCTCAATCCTACCTCCATCGTGGCCCACCAATCCTTTGCCAGATCTTGGAATTTAGGCGAACCAGGTAAACTTGTTCCTCGATCGAAACTTTAGCTGCTGCCAGAATGGTCTCAATATCCTAGAGCCAATCATCTGTCATGATTGCATCCTTTGCACTATCAAAATATCTGGGCTTCAGTCAGCAAAATCTAACAGATGCCCCAGAATTTGTTCTTTCGCCTCTTTCTAGGGCCGTTTGTAACCCTTTGTTCAAAAGGATATTTTGTTCCTTTTGCTGAAGTTGTTATTGATGATGTTGCTATTGTTTTTATTATTTTTGTTGTTGTTGCACTATCATCTGGTATTGTTAGGCAGCTAATAATCTAAAGATAATCTCTAGAAAGGCCGAGGTATCCAATATTGCCGATACTATGTGAGGTACGAGAACACCAGGAGCCTACTGTTCTGTCCCATTATTGTAGGCTCAACTTGGATCCTTGGCTGGGGTTCTACAGGATCTCGTTCCACTAGCAATTTTACCTCTCTTGTTGCTACAGCATCAGGGGAAGGAGAAACCCTAATGAAGAGCATAAGAAACAATCAAGTACATGACGAGAAGGAACAAGGAAGCAATCTATCTGGAAAATTTTAAGTTGAGTACCGAAGATGATAAATTTAGAATTTCAAGAAGGGTCATGTTTGATTGAGACTCCTATAACCATGATACTTCACAAGTCTAAATAACATACCTGCATGAGCCACCACTAAAATCTTGTCATGCCCCAGTACCAGAATACGGAGACGGATATGGCCAACTACCCCTTACAAGGCACTATATGTCATACGGTGATCACGGTTGTAATAAGATAAGGGGGTACATACTACAATCAAGTCTTCTATGGTCAAAAACTTCTATGTCTCAATCATACAAACAAGAAACAGTAACCATAGAGCATATATGGTAAAGAAATAAGGCATCCCAAATATTTTCTCAAAATATTTTATAGACCAGCTGTGCAAAACAAGAAACTGGCAGAGTATCAAAAGTACATAACAGTGATCAATTGTAGTCTAATTTAATACAATCATGTAATGGGAAGAATGTCAAGACGTATCGGCTAACTGGTGTCGGTGGCTAAATGCAAAAAGAGGAAAATTTACAACGACGAGCAGGAAAGATGAAAACTCACTAATCCTCTGTGACCATGTTCCTAGTACGCGCAATGAGTTGGGGGATAGTACGCTAGATCCTCAAGTGCTGGCTCAAAATCTGACAATGCAAACATAGTGGAATCAGACCCCAAATAGAAAGTACCACAAAGGAAGCATGAAATAGAGAAACAAGAACTCAAGAAATAATTATAACAATAATACATAGGTTCAGTGTCTTAACTTAGGTCCATGGCATATCCTAGCATAAAGGTCCAACCTTACAACCAAACAAGGACAAGAGTTGAACCATCACACTATGATAGGCCATTTTCCTAGGCTACTAACCGAATAATATAATCATAACCAAGTTTATTTTCTTATACCAGCCAATCACTTGTACTGCTTGCTATTTTGTAGAGTCTGAGGTTATCTCAGAAATAATACATAATGGATATTCTCATATCACGCCAGTGCCGAACATGAGCTAACCAGGCCAAATAAGGAATATACAAGAATTTCCAGGATGCACTAGTCCCTCTGTAGGGTCACTGCACTAAATATATGGTATAGCGATTCTAATGCTCCTATTGTGAAATATTGGTTAAGCATATTATAATAGGTCAGATACTGCACTCTAAATGTTACTATGACTTTAAGTTACCTAATTAGCCCTATATTGTGTTCAAAATCTCAAGGCATGGTCACATGAGAATTTCCCTTAAGATATCTTATAAAGTACGGGCTCCCTAGATACGAATCCATAGAAATTTAATCTAGATTCATCCGAGCGTGTATGCAACATTCAATCAATCAATATCCTAGCTACGCTTTGGTAGTTGACTCGAATATCATGCCCGCACTAAGGAACAATATATATTTATAATATCATCCGTTCAGGAATTTGGAGGCAGTCTCGATGCACAACCAAAATATAAATCACTTAAGATATGACAAGGTTTGTCGTACCTCGATGCACATCTGATCATATATACTTTCAGGCAATAATTTGTATCAGTACATATACAGTATTCAAGTCCAATTACCAATTATATATTGGGTCACATGAATCAAGATCATATTGTAACTCGAAGATTATGTCATGTACATAGTCGATTATTCACTATGCACTTAGTCTGGTTTATACTAAAAGCTTAGTTCAACTCATGCCATATTCATAGCCAGTCTTAGCTCATGTTCATATCTGGCACCAGGTCTGGTAACTAAATCCATTCTTCCTTAGAATCATAACACTAGCATTAACTCATTTATAAATAATAAAAGAATAAGAAAAATATTCAATTAGAGTATAAGGTCTATTCCGATGTAATAAAATAAGCACTTGCAGGATGCACTAGTCCTCCGTAGAACCACTGCGCTAAAATTATGGTATTAGCGGTTCCTGTATTCCTGAATTAAAGTAGTGGCTCGGCATAAAATAGTTAAATACTGCACTTCACTAAGGAAGATGATATAGAGTATTTGCGGTGGCCAGCCCAAACCATACTTAGGTTAGATCTCTGTGGGAAGGTTCGTTGGCATGATCTTGGGATACCGTTCCTTCCAAATTTTACTACCCACTTTAGTTACTTAATTAGCCCTAGGTTGTGTTTAAAATCTCAAGACGTGGTCACATGAGAATTTTCTTTAAGATGTCGTACAAGGTACGGGCATGCTAGATACAAATCAATGGAAGTCAAATCTAGATTCACTTGGGCGTGTATGCAATATTCATACAATCAATATCCTAGCCATGCTTTGGTAGTTGACTCTCTTATTATGTCCATGCTGGGGAAATAATGTATATTTATAATATCACTCGTTCAGGAATTTGGAGGCATTCTCAATGCACAACCAAAATATAATTACTAATCACGTAATAGGTTGTGTCATACTCTGCGCATATTAAAACATGAACAATAATCAGGAAATAGGGGTATCAGCATGGATACAGTATTAGAGTTCAATTACCAATTATATATTAGGTCACATGAGTTAAGAAATATTCAATCAAAACAAGAAAGGCCGTATGGGTCTCTAGGTCGCATAGGAATTCAGGCCGTCTGACAATCCTGGCCGCATATAAAGTCAGGTCACTTGAAGTTAGGCCGCATATGAAAAGTCAGGCCACATGGACCACTTGGCCGCATGCCCAGGGTTAAGTCTACTCCTTAGGGCAAGTGTTGAAGTGACAGTCAAATAAATAAAGTATCAGTAATATGACATAAAGTGATCGATGTGATTGATATGACAAGACATAAAGTGTGTCAGGAATAAAAGACAAAACTATAAAAATAAGTGCCAATGGTTTAGAGCCATGCGTCCAAGAAAATAGTGGTCGCATGCTCTCCTAGCCACATGAGTGGATGTGCCGCATGGAGTTCAATGCCGCATGGAGTTCTCTAGGACCTAGAAAAAATTTTATTCGTTCAATGAGTGAAAGCAAAAGGTGTTCAAGGATACTATGTAAATCAGCAGTCATTCGTCCAACAAGATGGTTGCATGCTGTCAGTATGCGACAAGAGTTAAGGTCGCATAACCCTCTCGGGCCGTATGGCACACTCGGTCGGATATGCTGACTGGCCGCATGAAAACTTTGTCTTCTCCAACAGCAGGTTCGGCCATGGCAGAAAAGCTCCAAAAACTGAAATATTGTTTTGTCCATAAAATTCTTATTTTAAGTCCAAATCGGGTGAACAAAAAGAAAAAATGCTCTAAATTGAAAGCTCTATCATGAAGAAAAAAACGGGTTTTCGAAGAAACAATTTTAATAGATTAAAACCAAAAAAAACTCATAAAAATTCAATAAAATCCTAATTTAGAAATATAGATCTACACTAATCCATCCATCAAAACAGAAATCTATAAGAACTAAAAGTGCTTAAAAACATATAATAAATATAATAGAACAATAATATGGTGGGTTTCTCCATTTCTAATGCAAGGTGTACTTGCCTAAAAATTGGAAGAGATATCTAAAGAAGGAGGAAGTAATGAAGAAGTGATGAGGGCAAGAGAAAATATTGGGTTATATATGGTAGGGTTGAGGGATGAACCAAAGGTTCTCATGAGTTGAACCAATCCACAAAATAAACCATAAACCAGTTTAAACCAAAGAATGGGTCTAGTCTAAAATACATACAAAAATGCAAAAATAAAATACCTTCTAAATACGTATATCGGGAATGGGGAGTGACATAAACAGTCAGGCTTTCAACAAGATGGACACATGCTTTTAGTATGCAACAAAGAGTTCAGGCCGCATAACCCTCTCAGGCCACATGGCACTCTCAGTCACATAGCTAGCTGGACGAATGTGAACTTCACCTTCTCTAATAGTAGATTTGGCAAGGGCAGAAGATCCAAAAACCAAAAATTTATTTCGACCATAAAATCCTCATTTTAAGTCCAAATCAAGTAAACTAAAAGCTAAAACGTTTGAAATTGAAAGCTCTATCATGTAGCAAAAACTAGTTTTTAAAAATACATATTAAATAGATCAAAACCAAGAAAAACTCAAAAAGTCCATAAAAGCTCTAAGTTAAAAATGTAGATCTGAACAAATCCATCCACAAAATTCAAAAACTCCAAGTTCTATAAGTATCAAAAATCATGCAAAGAACATAATAATCAATTAATATGGAGGATTTCTCTATTTATCATGCATGATGTACTTGCTAATAGAAAGGGAACAGAAAACACAAGAGAGAAAAAATAAAGTAATGAAGAGATATAAGGAGAGGTTGGCTTATATATGGTAGGGTTGAGGGTTGAACCAATGGTTGTCATAACTTGAACCAATCCACAAAATGAATCATGAACCAGGTTAAACCAAAGAATCGGTCTAGTCTCAATGCATATGCAACCATACTAAAGTAAAATACGTTCCAAATACGTTTGGGAACGAGGAGTGACATGATCACTACGGTCGGCCAAGAAATAGTCTGGCCAAAAAATAGCCTCAGCATGTGCCTAAGCTATTCGGAGGAGACAAACGCCAACATCCAAGACTAGAGACTCCCATTCATCAACTATGAAGTCTATAGGATTCTGCCCAAGGACCCGAAGGAAACTACTTCCATCAGGAGACGTTTCCCCTGGTTCTATTACGATACGGCTACTAAAATAGGATATCGTTGTTCCTATGATGGGCTTCTTCTACAATGCCTATCGAATGCATAGACGAAGCAAGCACTCTATGAAGCTCACGATGGTGTTTACGGCACACACCAACCCGGTCCGAAGCTACAGGATCGTCTTTCAGAGGATAGGTTACTATTGGCTAATAATGGTAGCGGATACTGTCGACTACGCTAGAAAATGCCCAATATGCCAAATCCATGCAAACTTTATCCACTAGCCCTAAGAATTCTTGTACCCAATGGTAGCATATTGGTCGTTCGAAGCATGGGAAATGGACATCATCGGACCAATTAGTCCAACTTCCTCTAAGGGGAACCGGTTTATTCTCGCCATCACCGACTACTTCTCCAAGTGGACAGAAGCCGTGCCACTCGCTGAGTTAAAAACATCAAACGTAATTAGCTACATTAAGCATCACATCATATATCGCTTTAAACTACATCGAAGGATTATCCACAACAACAGTTCACAGTTTGTAAGTCACACGTTCTACCGGTTTTGTGATAAAAACTGTATCCAGAACATACCTTCGACTTCTTATGACCCAGCAGCAAATAATTTAGTAGAAACATTTAACAAAACTATCATAAAGCCCCCCAAGAAGTTCGTGTCTTCCAATAAGCATGACTGGAATGAGAAGTTGGATGGATGTCTTTGGGCCTACCTTATAACTGTTCGAACGCCGACTGATAGTACGCCATTCTTCCTAGTCTTCGGGAGTATGGTCGTGTGCCCTCTAGAAGTCCAATTTTCCTTAATTTGGGTGTCCCTCTCCCATCGATTGACGAATAACGATAACCATCATCGACGGGCACAAGAGTTGGAGGTACTCGATGAGAAGCGTCTTTTTGCTCAATAGCGCATTGAGTTATACCAAGCACGCTTCTTAGGGGTTGACACAAAGTGGTCACGGTCAACCTGATTATGATAATTAACAAAATATCAGAACTAAATAAAAATAAGCAAATACTAGATGCGAAGAAAAATGACTGAGATCAAACTGTATCATTGCTAAAGACAGACATCTACACCAGCTTTTGGATCTCATGTGTCTAATCTTATATGATTTTAGCAAATATAATCTTTTCTTTATTGATTCTAGGATCGATGTAAGTCGAGTCGTACTGGCAATTTGAAGTACCTATCCACCTACATATACCCATCTCAGGAAGATTACCCAGTCCACTCAGATAAACTATCGAACCTATCCACCAAACTAATCCAAATTCATACTCAAACCTTACCTGAATAGACAAACAAACTCGGACTAAATTTGTATCAAACTTGGACCAAATACGGTCACCGATATAGTATGAAATAAACCTAGTTATCACATCCCTGATTTTATGGTCTAATGTTCGAATATTTGAATTAAAACCTACGCGAACTCTGGCCAAATTCTGTTTGCTCATAACCTATAAATATGATTGAAATTCCTAAATTTTAAATCATTCAATCCTTCATATTTCTATTCTACTATGAGTAATATATTGATCCTAAACATTTCCATCTCCAAGATCAACTCCTTAGCTCTCTAGGTGCCAAAGTACAATCTCAGTTTGAATTTGTTTGAATTGTAAGAGCTTGGTTCATCAAGCCTTTCTTCTGTTTGAAATTTGCGTGCTCTTTTTATCAAACAGACGTATGTGTGAAGTTGTAAGACTTTAGATCAAAACTCATGGTTGTAAGAAGGGGCAAGCCTTCGGATCAAAGATTGTGATTCACTATTGGTAATTATAGTGGATACAACTTTGAGCAAGAGTTTTCAGGCCTGGACTAGTCCTCTCAGAGAGAAACCAGTATAAAATTATGGTATTTGTGTTTACTCTCTTCTAAATTCTACTGTATTTACTTACATGTTTTGCTAGCTATAACTGTTTTATATATATACTTCTCTTATAATTAGTAGTTGATTACCAACTATACGACACATAGTTTTTAATAGGTGATTTTATTCTGCTGCATACACAATCTATATTCACCTCTCCTCTAGAGTTTCCATATACGCTCCTTCAATTGGTATAGAGCCAGTTCTCTTGATTACCGAATTAATATCCAAAGAGTATAACACTTGGCAACAACTAGATCACTCTTTCCCATCAATGGTGAAAGTCAACTTCCTGATTGGCTACCCATATTTGATAGCACTAACTACTTCTTTTAAAAACCATGTATTAGTGCATTCTTAAAATATGTTGGCTTTGATCTATAGACTTATGTTACTAATGGTTATAAAAGAGTTAACAAAGAAGATGATGAATATACGTAAGATGAAAAGAAAGCAGCAAGCGATGGTTCAAAGGCAATGTACATGCTCTACTGTGCTCTCGGCAAGGATGAATTCAAACGCATTTTAAATATAAAATATCACATGAGATATAAAAAATACTGGAAGCAACTTATGAAAGAAAGGAAGAAGATGAAGAAGAACCTCATAATACTGCAAGCTTATATTCTAATATGCAAGTAGCAAGTATGGAGAAAGATGCAGACATTCCATACAACAACGATGGCAGTAACTCAAGGGAAGAAGATGTTGCAGGCTTATGTGAAACTAAAGGCATAGTATCTAATACAAGCATTCAGTACGAGAATGACGAGTCAACATACGACAAACCTATCCTTAATGGTAAACGAGGTAAATGATGATTCATTAGTAAAATAATTTTCTTATGATTAATTATCTGATGCATTTAATAATTTATTTGAAGATTTTAAGAAACTTAGAAATAATTATACGCAAGATCGAAAGGATATCAAATCTTATCAGCTTAAAAATGAGAATCTAATTTGCTTGCTTAAGAAAGCTAGAGAAAACTCCTCTTCTGATAACTCCGTTAAAATCTCCAACGATAAGATTAGCTTATAAGAAGCTCTTTAACTGCTTTGATGAAAGCAATCAAGAAAATGCTAAACTTAAGGAGGACTCAAAATAGGAGAAGGAGGAGTACTCTAATGCCTCACTTAAAATTGATGCTCTTACTGCTAGATATGAAGAATTACTTGCAAGCTCTAAAAATTTAGAGATCAGGCTGGGTAAACAGGTCATGCAACCTACTACCAGATTATCATCCCCACTTTTTCCACCTAAGGGTAGTTTGATAATTTGACATAGGTATTTCATTTTAGGAATATAATATTAAATATTATTGTGATGATTGTATTAATTATTTAATACTGTTGGGCTATAAATTATTTATGACTTATATTAATTAGTTAGTTAAGAGACTTGTCTTATTTATTTTAGTTAGAGAGACTGGCCTAATATTTAGACTTGACACATATGGACCCATTTAGACTTGTCATGACAATTAGTGAGTCCAACTTGAACCCAAGCCCATTAGTCATTTCCACTAATTAATTTTAGGAGATTAGTTTAAATTATAATTAGTTAGAGACTTCCAAAAATACCCACCCTTAATTATTCCTCTTAATTTACCATGTAGGGGTAACTTGGACATTTAAATTTGCTTGGGGAAGGAAAGAAGAGGACGGCCAATATTAGAAGGGGGTTCTCCTCTCTCTCTCTCTCTCTCTCTCTCTCTCTCTCTCCTCATTTGTATTGTATTTTGCTTCCAAATTCTAGATCTCCAATTTTTTATTTTTTCTCCATTGATTTTCTACACAATTCACCACCATTTCCTTCTCAAATTCACCACTCTTGGAGCCTTGGAGCTTGGAGAAGCAAGGAGCATAAAGGGGAGAAGTTTGGAGCTAGAGATCGTGTCCAAATTGTGTCCAATTATATTTTTATTGGAAATTTATCTTCCAATTGGTAATTCCTTAATTTTACTCTTATTATAGCTTCTTAATCATGTATTTGACCATTTGGGATGACCCCATGGCATAGGATAATCTATAGGAACAAGTTCTAGGATATTTGGCTATGTATTGTGAGTTCTATGTGGTATTTTTGTGTGAATGTTAGAGAAATTACGAATATGACACATCAATTATGTGTTATAAGACCAATTAGATCTAATTGAACTTAGATCTAGGTTATGAGACTAGGTACGTATCCAAAAATGGATACGTGTAGGTTGTATCATGGTATTTTGTGATACGGTGCGACACTGGACCAAATTTTGGGGGTTTTGCACATTTCTCTTTAATTTCTATCATAGCAAGTTACATTGGTCTTGTATAGATGTTATATATGTGTAGGATTAATTAATTATGGAGAATTTGGATTTTAGTGTTCTAATTGAGTGTGTATCATAAGTGTAGTAGACTTGCACACCTACTGTTTGACTATAGGCCTTTAATGTATCATAAAACCCTAAGCGTATACTATAAGATATTTATATTGGTGTATTATATATATAGATATATATTTATATATATAGATATATATTTATATATATAGATATATATATATACGATTATTGGTGTGTATATTGATAGGTCTGTGTCAGTGTATGACTGATTGTGTGTGTGCATGTGAGTTAGTGAGGAGTGGATGTGTTCATCAGTGGTGGTGAACTGAAGGAAAACTTAGTTCTCTGTGTGTAGATATGGATGAAGTACAAGAAGTACATGGTAAGCAATTAAGCAACAGGGGTTTATGTATCCTATTGAGCATTAGTGTATCAGTGGTAGTGAACTCGAGGGGAACTTAGTTCTCTGTGTGTAGGTATGGGTGTCGAGCAGTGAGGGAAAGGGGTGAGCAAGGATAGCAGTTTGCAACTAGGTGGTAGTAGTAGTAGCAGTGCACATTCGTGCACTGCATATAGGCAGTAGTGCAGCAGCAGCAATAGCACCAATCTCAATAGTATTAGCAGTATGCAGCAGTATATAGCAGTAGCAGCATCTAGGAGTAGCAGAAACAATAATTGCCATAGCCGCTAGGAGCAGCAGAAATAGCAATTGTAGCAGAATCATGAGCAAGCTGTCAATAGGAGATGTGTAAGAGTGTATTGATGCACTTGTATCAAGGGAACTCGAGTATTAGTAAGTATCAGTGCCTTTGTGCAAATGACTATTGGTGTGTGTGTGTTACCTACCAGTGAGTGAGAGAGTTGTTGTTCAGTTGTGAGGGGTCTCGGGTATAGGAGATTAGACCTGTGTTTGATAGTACATCAGTGTATGGATACAAAAAACTAATGTGTGCAAGGCGGGAACACCCAGGCTTGGCTAAAGGCCTGTTCAAACCTAGCAATTGGGGGTAGCAACCATTTAGTTAGAAATAAGGAGACTGATACAAGTGTAAAACCCCGAATCCTAAAACCCATATTTATTATTTTAATTATTAATTTATTTATAGTAATTAGTGGCTAATTAGGAGAAATATATTTTTATTTTAGGTGTTTGTGGACTTAGGGGATTTATGGGGCCATTAGAAATTTTCTCGAATTTATTTCGTGTAGGAGACCTATTGGACAGTTGGTAGATAAATAGTATGCTCTAAAATAAATTTTTAGATTTATATATATATATATATATACATATATATATATATATATATATATATATATATATATATATATTTAATGTTTAGTAATTAAAATTTGAAATATAAATAAAAGAAAGAAAAGAAAAAGAAATACAAAGAAAATGAAATTTCTTAATGGATTTTTTTATTAGAACCCAAACCCAATAGAGTCCAAACCCACTTATACCCAGCTACCCGCACCCCCTTTACTTATAAAGCACAGCAGCAGCGAGCAGTCGGTACCCCCCCCCCCGTGAGCGGAAGACCCTGACCCGCGATTCCCTCCTTCCCTTCATATATATATCTATACATCGACGTAAGACCTAACCCAAATACTCCTACTCCACCTAATTGTTGCTGCCATGCCACCGGAGCCCGCCGTCGAATGCCCCAGGCCTCCGCCATGCGCCAAAGCCACCGGCCACACATCGCGACGCCGTGCGCGCGAGACAGAAACTGATTAACAGCGTACCTATGTTCCCATATTGATTCTCGCGCCCTTGCTGGACCAAACTCGACCCCGTCTTTACCGGTATGATCCTCACCTATCCCCCTTCCATATTTTTATATTAATTGACCTCAAACAACACGTAAACCTAGGCTAAATCGATGCCAAGTCGAAGAAAAAATGACCACTTTCTCAATTCCAAAAATTATGTTGCAATCACCCATGTTCTCGGATTCGTATATCCCACCATAGAGATCCGAATCCAGTTTTTCTTGTTGATATGTGAAGACCACTTGACCTAGTTTATTTTTTGTCAAAAACTTTAATTTATTAGCTGCTGTATGTTAAAATAAATTGGATAAAAAATCCCAAAAATATACTTTTTCTAGATTTCCAAAATTTATAAAACGGAGTACGCCCCACCAAACTGGACCGCTCCACTGTATACCAAGTATACCAAACGGTAAGTGTAGTGTACCCGAATATGTGTGATTTTGTGAAAACTGATTCGGACGTATGTGCGCGTCAGAATTAGCCTGTATCCGCGGACAAACCCTATGTCGTAACTTTTGTGAAAGCTATGCGTATTTTGTGCACGCTCATCAGATTATGACAAAACTTATTCCACTGGACTCGTAGTAACGTACTGGTCCTGTGACCCAATTTTTACGCAATTCTGACATAGTTGACCGAGTCGCCAATTGGCAGACCCCATGGTTGACTTTTTGGACAAATTTGTGTTCGGCTCACCGGAATCCAAAATTAGAAGTACTGCTGAGTTGTATTGACATTTAGAATTAGTTTGACTTATAATTTTTCCTATTTAGAGACTGTTACCCTTGACACGCTTTTCAGTACAAAATAGCCCACATGTGTAGCCAGCTTTGATCCAAAATTACCGTTTTGCCCCTGTGTCCAAATTGGAAGAAATGGGAGTGCTTTCTAGATATTTTACTTATTCTGGGAACGTTGGTGATGTTTATTTTAGCATCCGAAGACGTTCATTCCGAGGCCATAGTTTCTGACTCTTGGTAGTTGACAGCTGAATATTACACTATGCAGCTCTTTTGCCAGACAAGTATACCTTAACTTGTTGTACTGCTTAAATTCTATATTATTAATTGCATATTTATATTATATAACTGTGCATGTCCGAGAGAGACTCGGGTGCAGTCAACGGATGCGTTGACGTTAGGACGTGTGTTTGACCTAGTGTCTAGTAGACCCACCTAAAGTTGTAGAGTTATTGGTATGACTCCCAAGCCTTCACACATTTCTTACACGTATTTTGAGTCTCATGTAGGGCACGGACTTGCGTATATGGTTGGCCACCAGTAGGTGTAGGCGTGCAACGGATAGGGTATAACTGCTAATAGTGAAGCATGTTAGAAGACTTAACAGTTATTAGTAGGCGAAGTATAGACTGTCGTGATATGATGGCCCGATCCTTTTCCTTGTTTGGTTGTAAGGTTGTGTCATGCCCCAGTCCTAAAAATACGTAGGACTAGGACACGTAAGCATGCTAGCCGCATGGATATGGCAACTCCAATATATGGAAACCAAAATTGACACGTATGCTGTAATATGAATATCAATCCACCAGTGGTATAAATATGTGTCACACGTCATAGGGTACAATCTAAATCTCATCCACAAAAATCAAATATAAATAAATAACCAATATCTATGAAACTAGATCTCAATATAAGTATCTAAAGATGATGGTTGGATGGAAACAAATCCACTACCAACTCGAATAGAAAAGTACAACATAATAAACACATTATAAGAATACAAGCTAACAACCACGGGGCTCAAAGAGAAGACATCCTCGAATCATATGTGACCATCTGAATCTGTGCTCCTGCGAATACTCAAGAACAGATACACCTGGAAGGGCCAGGTCCTCAGAGGAACATAATAAGATACATAGAAGCAAGCCAATTTGAATACAGTAAGCATGCATAATATTTGAAAATATATAAGTACGTTGTAATAGACAATCTATATGAATGCAAATGAGGACAACTTTTTGACGTATGGATAAGGGTAGGCTACTCAATCTACCTCACAACTCATACACACGTCAATGGACATCAGAAATTGACATACCGCGGGGGTAGCGACCAGCGAGACTCCAGAAATTGATATACATCGGGGGTAGCGACCAGCGCGACACATGCCTATAGTGCGAACTATATACTACGGTTTACCAGAGTGGTTAAAAGCCCATACGCCTAATGATTGTCCTCTCATGATACTAAGTGTCAAGTGTGTGTCAACATATCTAATATATAGTAATGACTGAAAAGAATTACACATGCAATAAACAAACAAAAATGCAATAAATATACAGAAATATACTAAGCATGCAAAATACTGTAAGCAATTTGGCAAGGTATCTTGCCTGGCAAAAAGCTGTAAAAATATAATGTTCCAATATCCAAACCAAGAGTCAGAAGCTACGACCTCAGAATGAACATCTCCGGATGCTGAAATAAACATCACCAACATTCCCAAAATAAGCAAAATAGCTAGAAACCACTTTCCTTTCGTCCAATTTGGATACAGGGGCAAAACGATAATTTTGGGTCAAAGCGGGGTCCACATGTGGTTCACTTTGCACCAAAAAGCGTGCCAAGGGTAACAGTCTCTAAATGGGGCAAATTATAGGTCAAACAACTCTAGATGTCAATACAAACTATCACGCCCCAGTCCCAAAATACGTAGGACTAGGAATACATAACACACCAGCCGTATGTATACGAACTCCAATATATGGAAACCATATACACACGTACGCTGTAAATGATTATCCAATCCACAGTGGTAATATACTGTCACAATAAGTCACACGCAATCTATATCTCATCCACAGCACAAATAATAGATAAATGGAAATCAATAATTGAATATCAAAGAATCAGTCTCAAAGTATGATAGTCGGATGGAAAGAAATCCACTGCAAATCGACTATACCAAAACTACTAAAGAGAGAAGAGAATAAACTTTAATATAAGAATAAATGTCTCAAAAAAAAATAACAACTAGAATCTCTAAACAGCTGCAATGGATCACATATAATCCGAAGGTAAGATCTCCTCAGACTGATAGGTAGCGTCAGGTCCTGGTCCATACTCAAGCGGATACTCCTTCTCATCTATATTTGGAAAGTTACCAGGTCCTCAGAGAGCCGTAACAAGATACATATAAACATGCCAATAAAGTACTAAAATATAAACATCCATTGGGGTCGCTTAACCGTCTAAGTAAATGCAGTTAAGAACACCTTTCCCCACAAGTGAGCTATCTGGCTGAAAACTGGGATTTGGCATAGTTCTCTTTTGGAGATCCAGGGGCCTAAAAAGGCATGTCGTCTTTCGAACGCCGAAGGCCCATCTGATAATAATATAATATATAGTGGTCATCACCACCCGTATCTCCGGCGAAGAATTCGGGCGCACAGGAGAAAAGTGCAAAGGAGCTCAAATGCGGTACTTCTTGTTCTCTCCACCGAATGCTCTAAGCATGTCATGTCTATGACACGATAAACCTCTAATAACCGCCAGGTCTACTAGAATGCAAAGTTTCTATTGGCAGTTATCCCTATCCGTCGTACGACCTATACGTACCAGTGGCCAGCCGAGTACGCAAGTCCGTGTCCTACATGTGACTCACACTCATGTAAGAATAGTGTCATGGTCAATAAAACATAAATGCCTCATGAAGATGGGGTAGTCTCATAAAGTAGGTCCAATGCATATACATAATTAAAAACATAGTACGACGACAACGTCGTTGCACCCAAGTTTCCTTGGACGCGCAGTTTATATAGTAGTTAAAATAAATAAACTAAAATAAATAGAAATAAACATGCATGCCTTATATGGAATGTAAATACAGTACAATGGCAAGGTATACTTGCCTGGCAAGAAATCTGTAAAGTGTACGCACCCAAATGTCAAGGACACGGAACCTGGAACTAAGGTCTCCGAACAAACGTCTCCGTATGCTAAACTATACATCACCAATATTTTTGAAATGAGCAAAATAGCTAAAAAGCACTTCCCATTCATCCAATTTGGACACAGGAACAAAAGAGTAATTTCGAGTAAAAGTGGGGTCCACTTTGTACCAAAAAGCGTGCCAAGGGTAACAGTCTCTAAATAGGATAAATTATAGGTCAAACAACTCTAAATGTCAATACGAACCCAACGGTATGTCCAAATTTAGATTCCGATGGGCCGAACACAATTTTGTCCAAAAAGTCAACTGTAGGGCCCGCCAATTGGCGATTTGGTCAACCGTCTCAGAATTGTGTGAAAATTAGGTCACAGGACCAGCGCGTTACCACGAGTCCAGTGGCATAAGTTTCTTCACAATCTGATAAGGGTCCACAAAATGCGCACAACTTCCACAAAAGTTGCGACACGGGGTGTGTCCGCGGATACGGGCCGATTTCGACACGCACACGCGTTCGAATCAGTTTCCATAATTTATTACGTGTCTGGTTACACTGCGTACACCGTTCGGTACACTTGGTACACGGCGGGGCGGTCCCGTTTGGCGGGGCATGCTCCGTTTCACAACTTTTGGAATCTAGAAAAAGTGGGTTCGCGGGATTTTGTGACAAATTTAATTCTGTCCACAGCAGTTAATAATCTAGGGTTATCTAACATAAATTAAACTAGGTCAAGTGGTCTACACATACCAAAAAGAATCTTCGAATTCGGATCTCTGTGGTGGGAGATACGAAATCGGCAACATGGGTGGTCACCGTAGTTTTCTGCGATCCCAGAATTTGGTCTACATGTGCCAACTTTGGCACTGTTTTTGCCTAGGGTTTCGTGTTATTCGAGGTCTGCTATCATACAGATGTGGAAGAGGGTTAAGGGGTGAGCATATCGGTGAAGACGGGATGGCGTTTGGTTGAGCGAGTCGACGGAAAGCAACTCCGGAACAAAGGTACCTCGTGTGAGAATCTGCAGTGCACGGGGTCGCGGTCGTCGGGATTGGTTTGGACGGCCTGGCGGGGTTCTCTAGCTGCGGTGGTGGCTCACTCTAGGTCTAGATGAGAAGAAGGAGGATTTGGAATGATTATGTTAGGGTTTAGAATAAAATAAAATATATATAAATGTGAAAGGAAGAGAGAGAGTTTAGTTTCGCGGCCAACGTGGGGGGGGTATGGTTTGCTACTGGTTATATTAAGGGGTGGGTGCATGGGGATTCCTATTGGCGGCTGTGGTTGTATCAAGAATTAGTTTGCGGCATTACTTTAAGTTTGAACTTGTTTGCTAAGTTTGCTAGGAGTCGTAATAGTTGGGTTATTAGTTTATATTATAATTAGTATTATTAGTTTATTTTTATTTTTTTTTAAATTTCCTTTTTCTTTTTAAATATATATACATTCTCTAAATGGGGCAAATTATAGGTCAAACAACTCTAGATGTCAATACAAACCCAATGGTATGTCCAAATGTGGATTCCGATGGGCCGAACATATTTTTGCCCAAAAAGTCAACCATGGGGTCCGTCAATTGTCGTCTTGGTCAACTGTCTCAGAATTGCGTGAAAATTGGGTCACAGGACTAGCGGGTTACCACGAGTCCAGTGGCAAAAGTTTTGTCATAATCTGACGAGCGTGCACAAAATGCGCGCAACTTTTGCAAAAGTTATGATACGGGGTGTGTCCGCGGATACGGGCTGATTTTGGCGCGCACACGCGTCTGAATCAGTTTTTGTAAACTCTCACATGTCCGGTTATACTGCGCGCACCGTTCGGTACACTTGGTACACGGCGGGGCGGTCCCGTTTGGCGGGGCGCGCTCCGTTTCACAACTTTTAGAAATCTAGAAAAGTGTGTTCGCAGAATTTTCCAATAAATTTAATTCTGTCTACAGCGGTTAATAATCTAGGGTTATTTAACAAAAATTAAACTAGGTCAAGTGGTCTACACATCCCAAAAAGAATCATCGAATTCAGACTCCTGTGGTGGAAGATACGAACTCGGAAACATGGGTGGTTATCGCAGTATTCTGCGATCCCAGAATTTTGGTCTATGTCCATCAACTTTTGCACTATTTTCGCCTATGGTTTCGCATTGTTCGAGGTCTACTATCACACAGATATGGAAGAGGGTTAAGGGGTGAGCATACCGGTAAAGACGGGGTGGCATTTGGTTGAGCGAGTCGACGGAAAACAACTCCGGAACACAGGTACCTCGCTATGGGAATCTGCAGTGCACGGGGTCGCGGTCATCGGAATTTGTTTGGACGGCCTGACGTGGTTCTCCAGCTACGGTGGCAGAGCTCTCTACGTCTAGATGGGAAGAAGGAGGATTTGGATGATTAGGTTTAGGGTTTAGAGAAATAAAATAATATATATATATATATATAAGAGAGAGAATAAGGGGGGTTTGGTTTTGCTTAGGCGCGGGGTCGTTTCTGGTTTGCTTCATGGGTACTAAGGGGATTGGCTAGTGCTGTGTTGGTTGCATGGGCTCACAAGGCTGTGGGTGACTTTTGGTTGGCTGTGGTGTTGCAATAGGAGTTATTGGAATGTTTTGAGTTTGCTTTAAGTTGCTTATAGTAATAGTTTATTAGTAATATATTTAATAGTTTTATTTTATTTTGTTTTATTTTGTTTTCTTTTTATAAATCTTTTCCAATTAAATATATGCATATATATATATTTGTATATATATATATATATATACTCATAGAAAAATTCTAGTATTACACTAATACATAACATTAAGCTAGCAACTGCTCAAGGGATCTCCTACATGAAATAAATTCAGAAAAATTTATAATTGCTCCATAAATCTCCTAAATGCATATATATATATATATATATAAATATATAGAAAAATTCTAAAAAATATATTTGTTCACACTATTAAGCAAACAACTGTACAAAGGGTCTTCTACATGGAATAAATTCTGAAAAATTCCTGATGGTCCGATAAATCCCCTAAGTTCACCAACACCTAAAATAAAAATAAATAAAAATCTATTTCTCCTAATTATCCACTAACTACTACCATTTAATTAATAATTAATAATTAAAAAAGGTATATACGATTTCTAGGAATAGGGGTTTTACAGGTTGGGCTATTGTTCTAACGATAGATTATGAGCCAGAATTACGACGCCCGACGTAGTAACTAGAGAGTGTTGTGGATACAATATGCATAGATCATTGGGCGGGGAGGACGACTAGTAGGCGTATAGGACACCCACCTCCTTAATACACATACCGCACTCGACGGAGTGATACGGACGTTATTATTTATACAGATACCAAGTTCCCTAGAGTGTTGGACGTTACTTGGTGATTTTACAGATACCTCATTCTTTGGAATGATGGATGTTACAGATATCACACTCTAGAGAAAGTTGGACGTTATTATATTCCTGCGCCCGTGTTATAGGGGGCATGTGTGGCATATACTAGTTGGTTGTCACGACTGGTAAATTATATCAGCATATGTCTAGCCTCCACATTCCCATTCACTCAAGTTGTCCTCAAGTTATATTTCACTTAGATGGTTAGGTCACCCCAGAGTTATTTATTCAGTACTTACTTTATGGCATACTTTTATATATCTTGTTATGTCCCTCTGAGGACCTGGTCCCTTTCTAGGTGTGTTGTTCATGAGTATTTACTGGAGCGCAGATCTGGACTGGCTACTTATATTGTGAGAGGTCTACTCTTCGAGCCTCGTGATTGTTAGAGGTTGTATTTATATTATTTGTCTTATTTATTCTTCATTCTAGTTCGGCAGTGGATTTGTTTCCATCCGACTGTCATCTTTAGATACTTCATTTGGGATCTGGTTACAGATATTGGTTATATATGATTTCTGTGGATGAGATTAGATTATACCTATGATTTATGATGGTTTATACCAATGGTGGATTTGTTATTCATAATACAGCGTACGCATGTATTATGGTTTCCATATATTGGAGTTGCCATATACATACGGCTGGCATGCTTACGTGTCCTAGTCCTATGTATTTTGGGAACTGGGGCATGACATGTTTTTAGTGGTGGCTCATGCAGGTTAAGAGCATACTGTCTCAGTTACGTTACTGTACCGAGCAAGCCTGCACCTAGGATTAGAGTATAGGATCTCATCCACAATTGACTATGATTCACACTCCTTTTAATATATTCTATTTAAATAATTATAACCTGCTTGATTCATGTGCTTCTCTAATAGTTCCTTGAGTATAGCCTCTACTAGAATATAGGAATCCTTATTGTTAGAATGATAATTAGGGTAACACACCTACTAAGAATACAACTAGAATATTGACACATCATTAAGTTTAGAATATTCAGTAAACCATAGTATCCCTATCTATAGACTGGTTTACCATTTTCCCTTGTAATAAATATGAATGACTTGAGAGTAGCATGGACACTATGAGAGTTAGTTAGAAAGCGACCATACTGTTTTACCCTAACATTGAGGAACCAATAGAAATCTAAGGTTAAATATTAGGACCAACCCTAACTTTTATAGTGAGATAGTATTCTAGAACTATACCTTTAGGTTCTTGTCTGGATATTAACAGACAGTACCCTAGGAAGCTGAGAGGAATGAATATAGTATTTTCTCGATCATACCTTGAACACAGAGATTAGCATGTTACCTTCCCTTAAGAAACCATGATGCTATCTAGAGCCCCTATATTATATTTCATATCTTGTCCCTCTGCAACCTTAGCGCTCGCTATTTTGCGATGACTAGTTATGCTTTTTCTTCTTCAACCTTTCAACTCGTGCCACCTGACACTTCTGATTGTAGGCCAGATAAATTCTCTTATGTTAAGGATATGTAGTTTACTAGGATTATAGTTATCAATATTAACTTTGAAAAGTTGTGCTTGATAGTTAGAAATTGATAGTTTTGAGTTATTTTTATAGATTATAGCTTGACGACTATCCTTAGTTTTAAATCACGTAATTCGTATCCATAATCCAATATAGATATATTCTATTTTTACTTGAGAACCAGTAGCTCTCCCATTCTTACTATTGACACTCGTTATATGAGCACTATGATTAAAACTTAAGGTGACCATTACCGATATAATGCAATAGGATAATTTTCTCGTAAACCCTAATAAGAGTTCATGTTTTGTTTACAAGGACAATATTATTTTGTAGATTTCCCTTAAGACTGTCATAGTATTAGTTTATTATCTGGGTAGTATGACTCATAACCTAGTATCACATATCCCTTGTAATCTATTATTGTAGTATAATTGAATGATATTAGCTACATGCTTGCATAAGACAATAGTGTTTATTCAGACGGTAGAGTCTTATTTTTGTTTTGTTTTCTGAACTTAAATTATTTGTACCTTATTTTATCATAATCTAGCGCATTTATATTTTATATACTACCTTGACTTATGCTGCTATTTTATAGCCTAATTTTGTAAGCTTATTCTTATATCGAGCTTGTTCACAATATATGTATTAGTAGATGCATACACTAATACGTTTCAAAATTAGTGTATTAAGGTCTAGCTAACCTTGGTGCACTTGGTTCGCCTTTTGCATAACTACTTTACGTGGATTGAGATATATAGTGTCCAGTAGTCGAATGTACTTGCCCTCTAGATATGCCTGAGCATATCGTATCAGTCACATAACTCTACTGATATGAGCATATGAATAAGGAACTACCAAATAGGATTTCAATCCACAACTGCCTTAACAATTCCTTTTTAACTTCTTAAGCGCCTTGATCCCCATACTTCTATTCTTTTACCTCCCCCTTGAACTCTTTATTATTGTTTCCCATCTTCCCTTATTTCGGAAAGACGAAAACTCGTGCTTGGTATAAGTTGATATATAAAGAGTACTATATATACCCCATAGGACGATCACATACTTAAGGATTATTCTTTTGTAAACTAGGGCATATCATATATGATATATTTGGTGTTAAAGTTTGAGGATTGAGTAACATGGTTAAGTAAAATTTAGGACATATCAAAGGTAAAATATTGGTGTTCAAACTTTTGAGGATCGGATAGCATGACTAAATAAGTTGAGAAATATTTTTCTTAAGTGTATAACCTTATATGAAAGATGGGTAAATTATAAGTTGGGTAGGAGTTATATTATTAAACTTGAGAAGAATTTCTTTTAGATTGTGATCAAACAAGACTAGATTGGGAGGTTCAAGTCACTTTAATTTTGAAAATTTTAAAAAGAAGGATTACGATGATGAAGATTTAATGAAACTTAAAACCTTGAAAGTGAGGACCAAATAATTATACCTTGAGCGCATGATTTAAAGTCTGAATGTTAAAGATTGAATCATCGATTTAAACCTTGAGGATGAATATAATTCTAGGCATGAACAATTAAGGAAGTAGATATAAAATTTTATAATTTGATCATTTAAATTAAAAGTTAAATTTTGATTACTGGATTGCCTATTAGAAATGTTGAGGATGTGAATTGAATTTGAAGATTTGAAGGATACAAAATTCATAAGTGAACAATAGGAATAATATTGGACTAGAATTATTTTCTAGCGGAGATTATGATAATGAGAGATTGTGATATAAAATTTATATGCATATTTAATTCTTGAAGATGTTATATGGAATTAATTTAAATTTGGATATTGATAATTTGAAAAAGTGAGAAGAGATTACAATAGGTTGAATTTTGGTTGGAACAATGATTATCTTAATCTTGAAGTGATTGTGATGGATATGATTATAATTTTAATTATCGCAAAGAGATTGCGATTTACTTTCCCTATGTACATGAAGGATTAACAAATTATTCCTTAGTTTAATTTCGAGGATGACATGTTATTTTTTAGTTGGCTAGATTGTAAACCCCCTCACCCAAGATTAGACCTACTTGGCTTAAATAGTAAGACTAAGGCTAGTTTGAATCCAAGTAGAAATAGAATATGGTATTTTTATTCCAACATTATATCACTTAGCGCACCTTACCGTGCTTCGATAATTGGAGCACTACACTAGCCATTGCCTTCCTACAAATTTTATAACCTTGTCCTAGACATGACTGCCTACCATTCTGACCTTGGTGTAACTTATAATGATGCTCTCTTATGCTATATTTTAGTCGCACAATATTCATCGCGGACATTATTATTCAATCCTAAATAATACGACCTTGTATCCTTGGACGTTCCAATTTAAATCGGAGACACAATCTTGACCCACTTCATAGTAATCCAATTTCCATCTTTGTACAACTTTCCAATTATTGGGCACTTTTACGCAAAAATGCGATAAGGGGTCCACACCATTGGACATGACACATGAAAAAACCTAATTCTCTTCCATATGAATCTTTTCCATGAATTTTTGGAATGTGCAGCGCAACATTGCCCCTCATTTAATCCTAATCTTGTATTTTAAACAATGCAAATTATAGCCCCCAAACATCCCTATGACGTTGGAATTAGTTTTAATTTCGAGGATAAATTTTTATAAGTTGGGTAGGATGTAAAACCCCAAATCTGAAAACCCGTATTTATTATTTTAATTATTAATTTAATTATAGTAATTAGTAGATAATTAGAAGAAATAGATTTTTATTTAATTTTTATTTTAGGTGTTTGTGGACTTAGGGGATTTATAGGGCCATTAAAAATTTTCTCAAATTTATTTCCAGTAGGAGACCTATTGGACAGTTGGTAGATAAATAGTATGCTCTAAAATAAATTTCTAAATTTTTTTATATATAAATATGTATATATATATATATATATACACATTTTATATTTAGTAATTAAAATTAGAACTAGAAATAAAAGAAAGAAAATAACATAAAATACAAAGAAAATAAAATAAAATTTCTTAATGGATTTTTTTATTAGAACCCAAACCCAATAGAGAACAAACCCGCTTATACCCAACTACCCGCACCCCCTTTACTTATAAAGCACAGCAACAACGAGCAGTCGGTTCCCCCCTCCCCCCCCACCCCGCGATTGGAAGACCCCGACCCGCGATTCCCTCCTTCCCTTCATATATATATATCTATACATCGACGTAAGCCCTAACCCTAATACTCCCTCTCCACCTCGTCGCCGCTGCCGCACCATCGGAGCGCACTGCCGACCGCCCCTGGCTGTTGCCATGCTCCAAATCCACCGGTCGCACATCGCAACGCCGTGCACGAGAGACAGAAACTGATAAACAGTGTACCTGTGTTTCCGCATCGATTCCTGTGCCTTCGCTGGACCAAACTCGACCCTGTCTTCACCGGTATAATCCTCACCTATCCCCTTCCTTATTTTTATGATAGTTGACCTCGAACAACACATAAACTAAGTCTAAATCGACGCCAAGTCGAAGAAAAAAATGACCACTTTCTCAATTCTATAAATTATGTTGCAATCACCCTTGTTCTCGGATTCGTATCTCCCACCACAGAGATCCGAATCTAGTTTTTCTTATTGATATGTGAAGACCACATGACCTAGTTTATTTTTTGTCAAATAATTTAATTTATTAGCTGGTGTATGTTAAAATAAATTAGGTAGAAAACCCCAAAAACATACTTTTTCTAGATTTTCAAAAGTTGTGAAACGGAGCGTGCCCCGCCAAATGGGACTGCCCCACTGTCTACCAAGTGTACCAAATGGGGCATATAGTGTACACGGACACGTGATAGTTTATGGAAACTGATTTGAACGCATGTGCGTGTCAAAATCAGCCCGTATCTGCGGACAAACCCCTTGTCGCAACATTTGTGAAAGCTGTGCACATTTTATGCACGCTCGTCAGATTGTAAAAAAACTTGCGCCACTTGACTCGTGGTAACGCGCTGGTCTTGTGACCCAATTTTTACACAATTCTGAGATAGTTGACCAAGTCACCAATTGGCGGGCTCTTCGGTTGACTTTTTGGTCAAATTTATGTTCTGCTCATCGAAATCCAAAACTGAAAGTACCACTGAGTTAGTATTGACAATTAGAATTGGTTTAACCTATAATTTGTCCTATTTAGAGACTGTTACCTTGGCATACTTTTCGGTACAAAGTGGCCTACATGTGGAGCCCACTTTAACCCTAAATTACCGTTTTGCCCCTGTGTCCAAATTGGATGAAAGAGGAGTGCTTTCTAGCTATTTTTTTTTTATTCTGGGAACGTTGATGATATTTATTTCAGCATTCGAAGATGTTCATTCTAAGGCCGTAGTTTCTGACTCTTGGTATTTGACATCTGGATATTACACCCTGCAGCTCTCTTATCAGGCAAGTATACCTTGTCTTGTTGTACTGCTTAAATTCTGTATTATTAATTGTATGTTTATATTATATAACTATGCGCGTCCGAGAGAGACTCGGGTGCAGTCAACGGAGGCGTTGACGTTAGGACTTGTGTTTGACCTAGTATCTAGTAGACCCACCTAAAGTTGTTGAGTTATTGGTATGACTCGCAGGCCTTGACATATTTCTTACACATGTTGTGAGTCTCATGTAGGATGGACTTGAATATATGGTTGGCCACCTGTACGTGTAGGCGTGCAACGGATAGGGTATAACTGCTAATAGTGATGCATGTTAGAAGACTTAGCAGTTATTAGTAGACGGAGCATAGACTATCGTGATACGATAGCCTGATCCTTGTCCTTGTTTGGTTGTAAGGTTGGGCTATTGTTCTAACGATGGATTATGAGCCAGAGTTACGACGCCCGGTGTAGTAACTAAAGCGTGTTGTGGATACAACATGCATAGATCATTGGGCGGAGAGGACGACTAGTAGGCGTATGGGATACCCACCTCCTTTATACAGATATCGCACTCGACGGAGTGATAAGAACATTATTATTTATACAGATATCATGTTCCCTAAAGTGTTGGACCTTACTTGGTAATTTTACAGATACCTCATTCTTTGGAATGATGGACGTTATAGATACCACACTCTAGATAACGTTGGACGTTATTATATTCCTGCGCCCGTGTTATAGGGGACATGTGTGGCATATACTAGCTGGTTGTCACGACTGGTGAATTATGTCAGCATATGTCTAGCCTACTCATTCCCATACACTCAAGTTGTCCTCAAGTTATATTTCACTTAGATGGTTAGGTCACCCCAGAGTTATTTATTCAGTACTTACTTTATGGCATGCTTTTATGTATCTTGTTATGTCCCTCTAAGGACCTGGTCCCTTTCCAGGTGTATTGTTTATGAGTATTTGGAGGAGCGCAGATCCGGACTGACTACTTATATTGCGAGAGGTCTACTCTTCGAGTCTCGTGATTGTTATAGGTTGTATTTATATTATTTGTCTTGTTTATTCTTCATTCTAGTTCGGCAGTAGATTTGTTTCCATCCGACAGTCATCTTTAGATACTTCATTTGGGATCTGGTTATGGATATTGGTTATATATGATTTCTATGGATGAGATTAGATTATACCTGTGATTTATGATGGTTTATACCATTGGTGGATTTGTTATTCATAATACAGCGTACGCATGTGTTATGGTTTCCATATATTGGAGTTGCCATATACATGCAGCTGGCATGCTTACGTGTCCTAGTCCTACGTATTTTTGGGACTGGAGCGTGACAACAGGTTAAAGGTACAAGTAAGTATCTGAATAATGGGTGTGTTAGTTGAAGGAGTATCTCATTTCTAGTTGTACTAGGTGTATGACTGAAGGGATAAGTTAAGTAGAGCATCAGTATCAGTTAGCATTATAGGAAGTTAGTGTGTATTAGGTATTAGACAATGGGATAATAGTTGTGATTTAAATAGTTAGTTTAGTTAGTATATTATTTTGTTTGTGGTATCTGTGAGTATTTTAAGTAGATGTCAGTTAGTGTTATTAGTTTTGGCAGTTAGTTATTTACTTGGTGTCAGTTGGTATATCAAGATGGTTAAGTTATTATCAGTAGATGAGTTAGAATTAAATATGTGTTAGTATTAGTTAGGTATCAGATGTGTTAGTTGTTAGTTAGTATATTATGTTAGTATAAATTCCTAGTTAGTTAATTAATTATATACTAGTTAGCATATATATATATATATATATATATATATATATATATATATATATATATATATATATATATATATATATATATATATATATATATATGTGTGTGTGTGCGTGTGTGTGTACTATGGTTTAGCTAGTACTAGTTAGTTAGTGACCTATATAGATCAATTGACGTAGTATGGACCTAGTTTGATCTAGTATAGTTGGTGTGACTTAGAAATTAACTTAGAAGCATGTATTAGTAAATTTTAACCATTTTTTCATTTATAAAATTTAACTTAATTCCCTAAATAGGACTGTATGACACCAGCTTGGGCATCGAACGACACCCTTTGCTCAGGACCAGAGGCGAGTATATTTCTCTGTTAGTTTTTATTTCATGATAGTATATATATCATATATTCTAGAACTGTATATTTGATTTTGATATAGTGGTTTCACAGACTGTTACTATATGAATCTTGTCAGGAGATGTTATCCCTTACCGTGTTTACTCCTTCATATGTATTTTATCGTGTGTATCGGGTATTAATTTTAGTGTACCTCGTGTTCACATATTGCTCGTGTTAAGTATGCTTATATTCATTTCGTAACGTGTCGTGACCAAATCCATTGGTATTGGTTGGAGATGGGGGAATAGGAGTTGATTATATGATCAAGCCAAAGTGTATTCGTGTGTCGATTACATATCTCACGTGTAATCGAGTTACCGTATTGTATTCGTGTTCAACCTAAACCGGTCATATGATAAACTTGTATTCCATGGGACATTAGCTAGTGTTATCTATTTCTATTATATTATAGTTATTCTATTATCTGTTCTTCATTCCAGTACATTACATGTTTACTCTAGTTCATTATATTCTGATGGTTAGTTATCTTGTATTTTTTCTACTATCTTTTGTATTTTCTCGATTATGTATTTGAAACTGCCTTTAGAGGTATGTACTTTACTTCAATCCTGACTGGATATATTTTTCATATGATTGGCTTGTGGACCAGTATCCCACGTACTATGGGTAGCAGGATGGTATGCCAATAGAGGATATTCCTTTAGAATAGTAGGACTTAGTACCAGAGCCTGAGGAGGCTTAGATTATTTATTTAGACTTATATTAGACTTTTATTGAGGTTCTTGGCATATATATAGATATTCTTTCAGGCTTGTGGATGTATTGTGACTCCTTCTTTCGTTATTCCATCTCATTCTTTATCTTTCTTAATTTGTATTATGATTGAGAATGGATTATCAATATCAAATAATATTTTATTCCTCCGTTTGGAGTTAAAATGATTGATGGGTACCATGTATATATATTGTATAAGATATTTAGATAGTAGAGTTGACCCAGACCATGTTCTACCGCCAATGTTATGGCATAGCCTGGACGTTACTCACTACTCGTGCCCTTATTTTGGGTGTGGGTCGTGATACATTTTTAGTGGTGGCCCATGTAGGTCAAGAGTCACAATTAGAGCGATAACGTAGTAGTGCTCACCTAGAGTACTACTACAAGCATGCTTTAGGATATTGGATATAGGCTAAGAGTATACTCAATCACAACTACGAAATAATTCTAAATATCTATTTGCTATCCTTATCTTTTGAATGTTTACTTTAATTTAAATAATTTTGTCCTTCTTTGATGATATCGTAGCTTACTCAATATTGATTCCTTTGTTTCAATCTATCTTCAGAGGATGCCGTCGAAGACGCATTCCCAGCGCTCAGGCGCAATATCAGTGAGGTCGGTCACTTCGTCGCCTATGAGGGCAGCACCAACAGTCACTGTTCTAGCAGCTACATTCTAGAGGTTCGCTTTACCGATCCAGGTGGGTGTTTTCGTAGCAGCTTTCAGGGGTGCTCCACCTCCGGTACAGAGGGCAAAGCCAAAAGTTTTAGGGGATCTTCCACCCCCACCACTTGCAGTCGATCAGACACAGATATTTGCACTCTTTCAGTAGATGATAGAGGTACAGCAGCGCCCATCAGAGGTTATGAGATAGGGCATTGAAAATGCTCACCAGATTGCACTCGCAGCAGTTGTCAAAGTTACTTGAGTCCAGCCACAGACTGTACCACCTCAGTTTATCCCGTAGTAAATGAGGCCAGGGACTATCATAGATTTTAATAGGATAGGACCGAAGGATTTTAAAGGCACTGAAGGAATTATTTATGTTGATGATTGGATAGAAGATATTGAAAGAAACCTGCGGCTGGCGCAGATTCCAAAGAGGTTAAAGGTAGAGGCCACAGGAAGCGTGATATTTGACATCACCTTGACTTGGTTCAGGACGGACTCCAGGATCTCAGTACTGGGACTTACTTGGAAAGCTTTTAAGGAGTTCTTCAAGGAAAAGTTCTTCCCAGATGTGGCTCAAACATCTCTAGAGAGCCAGTTTCAGTACCTCGTTCTGGGAGGTATGACGATGGATGAGTATACGATAGAGTATTGCAGATTAGTCCATTTTGTGGAGCGATAGAACCCCAGAGGAATGGCCAAGAAGTTCAGGAAATGCCTAAACAAGGAGATCAAGTCATACACGAATGGAGACCCCACCGCTACTTTTAAGGAGATTCTGAGGCAGACACAGCGGGCAGAGGATAATCTAGAGCTTGGCTCCAAAAGGCCGAGGGACATAGGAGGATCTAGTATAAACACGGGTCCAATAAAGCTCATTATTTTTAGCAGCAGCACCAGAGCAACTTCCAGCAGCCGAGGCAACAGTATCATGGACTAGCTAGAGCGCTTGTACGGCAGATGTACCAAATCCAGAGGCCAGCTATTCCTTGCCTATTATGTAAGAAGCAGGGGAACGAATGGGATACATACAGGAAAAGATTATACCAGTGCTAATTCTGCGGATCAGGAGACCATCAGTTGAGGGCTTATCCTAAAGCTCCAGCTCGTCCAGCTCAGGGCGGGACACAGGCACAGATAGTACCTACGATACCACCAGCGGGATAGTAGAGAGGACCTCCTCTACCACCATAACAGCAGAAGTTTGCTTAACACCAGCAACAACAGAGAGGTGGCCAACGATAGGGGTGAACATTCGCCTTGACCATCAAGGAGAAGGAGCCAGTAGGTAAGGTTATTTCAGGTTCAGTCTATCTTGATTCTTTTCCAACTCATGCTTTATTTGATTCTGGTGCTTCATATAGTTTTGTATCTGTATCTTTTGCTCTGAAATACCATCTTGAGACTGAACCATTGGCGAGGATTTATAAGATCATGACCGGGGGTGACATTATCCTGATTAATGATGTTTGCAAGGATCGAAGAGTTTGTTTGGGAGGCCGAGAGTTATGCGTGTGCCTACTCGTAATACCACTTCCGAGCTATGACATAGTACTCAAGATGGATTGGTTAAGTAGGCACTATGCTTTGATCGATTATCGTGGAGGCAGATTTTTTTTTTCAAGCGCTAGGAGAGCCAGAGTTTAAGTTCGTCAGAGGAGCAGTAGAGCAGAACGAAGAAGATTTTTATGGAGCTATGGTAGAAGAGCAGGAGCCACCATATATAATAATTTCTGAGTATATGGACATCTTTATGGAGGAGTTGTCAGGGTTGCCACTAGACAAAAATATAGAGTTCTCTATAGACTTGGTGTAAGGCACAGAGCCGATATCACAACACGTCTATAGAGTGAACAATAGTGAACTGGAAGATTTGAAGAAGCAGGTAGATTAGTTGCAGGACAAAGACTTCATCCGCTCTAGTTCATCATCGTAGGGTGCTCTATTATTATTTGTACCGAAGAAGGATGGGTCGGTACGTATGTGTATCGACTATATGGTACTCAATAACCTCACTATCAAGAATAAATATTCATTACCACGGATTGACAATTTATTTGATCAGTTGAGTGGAGCAAAAGTATTCTTGAAGATAGACTTGAGGTCGGGGTACCACCCGATGAAAGTGAAGAAGGAGGACATTCCGAAGACAGCTTCAGTATGGAAAGTTCGAGTTCTTGGTGATGTCGTTTGGGTTAACCAATGCCCCGACAGTATTTATGAACTTGATAAATAAGGTGTTTCATCAGTACCTGGATTAGTTTATTATGGTCTTCATTGATGATATACTATTTTATTCGAAGCCCCCGAAGAAGAATGAGAAACATCTGAGGACAGTTCTGGAAACCCTCAGGAAGGAGAAGCTATATGGAAAGCTTTCAAAGTGTGAGTTCTTCCTTGATAAGATTGAATTCCTCGGGCATGTGATTACAAGAGACGGGATCTCCGTAGACCCGAAGAAAATTTTAGCAGTTAAGTCATGGTCTACCCCGAGTTCAGTGGCGGAGATCAGGAGTTTTCTTAGATTGGCAGGTTATTTTCAGAGATTTATTCAGGATTTTTCTAGGATTGCGGGGACAATGACTAGGCTCTCTAGGAAGGACGTAGAGTTCATCTGGACTGAGGATTGTCAGTCTGCTTTTGATGACCTAAAAAAGAGGTTGACTACAGCTCCAATATTGATATTGCCATCAGGGATAAGAGCATTTTTTATATATAGTGATGCATCGGGTAAGGGTTTGGGTTGTGTATTTCAGCAGAACGGAAAGGTGATTGCCTATGCTTCCAGGCAATTACTCCCGCATGAGAAGAATTATCCTACCCCTGACTTGGAGTTGGCAGCAATTATTTTTGATCTTATACTATGGAAGCACTACTTGTATGGAGATCTGGTAGAGATCTTTATAGATCATAAGAGCTTAAAGTATGTATTTACAAAAAAAGAGCTCAATATGAGGCAGCAGTGATGGTTGGAGTTGATGAAGGACTTCGATATTGCTTTGTAGTACCATCCAACGAAGGCCAACGTAGTCACGGATGCCTTAAAAAGATATCCAGTGGCTATGTACTTGATGAAGGACAGACATTTATTGGCTGATCTTGATAGCTTGTGTATTGAGATGTTAGTTCCTGGAGTTGCAACACAGATGTGGGAACTTCAGGTACAGTTAGAGTTGATTGACCGGATTAGAGCCGTATAGTTCGAGGATGAGTCTCTGAGGAGCATCAGAGCATAGGTCCAGATAGGATTATCAGAGGACTTCAGTATTATAGATGATGGATTATTGCAGCACGGTATCGGATTGTGTGTGCCGAGTAGAGCATTGTGTTTAGAGATTCTTTAAGAGATGCATCAATCTTAGTATTCTATGCATCTAGGTACCAACAAGATGTATAGGGATATGAGAGAGCATGTTGGGTGGTATGGTATAAAGCGAGAGGTGGCTAGCTTCGTATCCAGATGCTTGGTATGCCAGCAGGTAAAGGCAGAGAGACAGAGGCCAGGTGGATTGCTTCAACCTTTACCCATTCTAGAGTAGAAGTAGGAGCATGTGAAGATGGACTTTGTTTCAAGGCTTCTATATTCTCCAGGAGGTAAAGATATGATTTGGGTTATCATAGACAGGTTAACCAATTTATCCCACTTTCTGCCATTCAAAGTGCGTACGTCTACGAAGAAGCTCGTGGAGATGTATGTGCGTCAGATAGTCAGATTATATGGAGTCCCTGTGAGCATAGTCTCAGATCGAGATAGTCACTTTACATCCAACTTCTGGAGGAGTTTACCGGCTAGCTTGGGCACTCAGTTCATGTTTAGTATCGCATATCATCCCTCAGACAGACAAGTAGTCGAAGAGGACTATTCAGACAATCGAGGATATGCTACGCACTTATGTTTTAGATTTTGGAGGCTCTTGGGAGGATCATCTTCATTTGGTAGAGTTTTCTTACCACAATAGCTGCCGGACCAGTATCTAGATGTCACCATTTGAGGCATTGTATGGACAGAGATGTCGCACTCTATTTTCATGGGATGATATTGGTGAGAGAGCCTTATTAGGACCAGAGATGGTTGTAGATGCAACAGAGAATGTGTAGCTCATCAGAGATAGGTTTTGGGTGACGTAGGGCAGATATCGATATTGGGCCGATAGCTACTAGTGTCATGACCTGCACCCGGTATAGGGACATGAGCACGTAGGTATGTCCAGCCTACATCGCAGCATCAACGATAGAATGCTGTCTTGGTCTTCTATACTATCTAACATCTCACATAATATATATATATAATACCTATCATGCCATCTCAACTCCAAATGAAGGAGTAATATGATGATATAATAAAGGGTAGTCAATAGTCAATGACATATAAAAACTAAAGGAAGATGTAAGCACGATATGGAATAGAATAAAAAAATACAAATCTCAATACATCACTGGTCTAACTTAACATCTAAACACAACTCATGATCTCAAAATAATTAATATAATCAAAAGTCTAACTAGAAACAACTACTACAAGATATGGAAATCTAAATGGCCTTAGTATGTGGCACTACATCATCAGGTGACACTCCATCTGTTAGCCCATAGTAAGTGGGACACATCCTCACTAACCAGTCATCTGAAAAATATATCTAGTCAGGATTGGAGCGAAGTACAACCCAATAGCAGTTTCAATTAATTGATAATAACTATATTTTGAAATAGAGAATATAATACAAGTTGAGAAACAATGAACAATATCATGCTATGGTAGAAGAAATATGTAAATAAGAGCAATATGGTATACACTGATCATGATGAAATAGAACAAGATAATAAAATAGAATATATTGAAGAACTAAAACTATACTAAGTGTTTAAAATACTAGTTAGATATATGATCATCTTTGGTTGAACATTGTCTACTTAACGTTAGATAAATATTGTCTAGTTAAACATTGAACATTGTCTAGGCTTTGATCATATATCTAGCTAACACTTTCCCTTTTTCCGACTAGTACGATAGATCCAACTATGACACATTACGATACAAGACACTCAAGGCATTGTAAAACATTAAACATTGAACATTGTCAAATATTAAATATTGCTTATTAACCAGATGAGAACACGAGAAACAATAAATAATATCTCATGACTGAAAATCTATGTGTATACTAATTCGTGTACCAATGTGTCAGAAATCAAGTAATATATTTCTAAATACTTGCATTATAATAATTATCAAATAATAAAAACTATTAGAGAATGTACTCGCCTTAGGTCTAGAGCAAATAATATAAAACGGTATTCGAACTGGTATCACACAGACCTATATATGAAATATTACATTAATACAATATTTTAGAATAAAAATAAGTTAAACTAGTTAAACTTGGTCAAACTAGTTAAACTAGTTAAACTTGGTCAAATTAGCTATTTCTAGGTTGTATGAGTCTATCTCTAGGATATTGGGTCCATACAGTATGTAACTAGGCTATAGTAGCTATGCTAGGATACCAACAAAATACCGTATCATAGGATACGCAAGTTTTTAGATATAAAAATACTATTATATATATATACAAGATAAAATATATACTACCCCTAGCTAAACTAATGCTAAGTGGATACCTTAGCTTTGAACCAAATGCGATATCACACCACCTACACAACCATCTTGACATACAAACTCAATACCTTGAGTATAAACCAATACCTTGACATTATCTTGGTATCACAAGGTAATACAATATCTAACATTAGCTAACTAACCAACATACCTTGCTATACACTAATATACACTGAACTTATAACAATACTATAACAACAAACATAACTAACATACCCATCGCATATTCAATACCTATACCCAATATACCTCAACTCTCATAACCTTGGTGTAACTCAAGGTAAACTAGAATTAATACTAACCAATGCTAACTAGTGCTTATATATATATATATATATATATATATATATATATATATATATATACATAACTAACTTATCTAATTAACTAGCTTACTAAACTTATCTACAACTAAATTTCTAATCACTCAACTACTGCTGCTTATTGCTACTGCTTTTCCTTATCGCTGCTGCTGCTGCAGCAACGTACTGCTTCTGTTACAGCTTCTGCTCGCTGTTGCTGCAGCTTACTACTTCTGCTTACTGCTGTTGTAGCTTACTAATTCTACTACTGTTGCTTCTTCAGCTTATTCCTACTGCTTCCTGCTATTTTTGCTGCAGCTTCCTGCTGCTTTTGCTTCTTCTTTCTGCTGCTTATTCTTGCTACTTCCTGCTGTATATTCCTGCTTATTACTAATTCAACACCCCCTAGTATTCAACACACCTATACACATACACACTTATACACATACACTCACTAATATACATATACACTCACTCATATATATATATATATATATATATATATATATATATATATATTACCACATACCCACACTAATGATGCACATGCACTCTCCTATTCCCCCATGACCACCAACACATCAAAATAAAATATAGAACATACACATAATTATATATATACATATATCATATAACAATTATAATTATAATTATAATACTCTAATATCTATAACCAAGGTAAATTGAATTAAAATACAAGAAAACAAATACGTGGAGTGCACCGCACCCGTATACACTTAATCTATGATACGCTTGCGATACGGCTCTACCACAGCACCAAACGTATCCCGAAGGACACGAGCAAGTCTAGAATCACAATTAGAAGAAACACAAGGTATTACCTACTCATCTAGGTGCCCGTGTCAAAATGTGACATGCTCAAACCAACGTGTCGAAAAAAAATCCCAAAATAAACCCGTATTGCCAAATTATTGGGATACGACCTACATGTATCCAATTATGGACAAGACACTAGTCACACACAATCAAATATATATCAATTTGGTCTAATTGACCTATTGATAAACATAAGATGTGCCAATCTTAAAATTCTCCCAAAATTAACACAAAATATCACATAACTTTCTCCATAGGCCCCCTATGAACCTAATTCCAAATTTTATGGGTAGTCTTAGTACATGAAAGGGTTCCAAATGATTAAATTATAGATTTAGAGTCTAATTAGAGAGGGCAAACAAAATTGTACCTATTGGGAGATGGATTCCCATTAAAATCTCCAAATTGAGTGTCAAGAGCCTTCAACTTGTAGATCCTTGCTCCTCATTGTAGATCCTTGCTTTCTTCTTATAGATCCTTACTTCCTCCTTATTCTAATAGCCTTCAATGATGAATAGGAAATAAATTGGAAAGAAATTTGGGTAGGGATTGATGTAGGGATAAAAGAATTTGAAAGATAAAAATTATAGATCTAGATTTGGAAAGAAAAATAAAGAGAGAGAGTCTCTCTCCATTCCTAATGTGGCCGACCTCTACCCCCTTCTCTAAGCTACTATGAAATGTCCATACCCCTTGGGGCTTGTCATGAAGGAATTAATTAAGAAGAAAATATTCTAATCTAATTGGTTTAACTAATTAATTCATCCTCCTAATGAATGGGCTTACTATTGGGCTCAATTCTAGCTAGAATTAAATATTGGTCCATAAATCTAATCTAAACTAGTTGGGTCCACTAACACAAGTCAAATTAAATATGCAAGCCACTAACTAAATTAAATGCTAATAGCCTCTAATTAAATATAGCACTCTAATAATTAAATAACTAATACAAGCATCAAATAAATATATATGGCTTACTAATATTAATATTATATTCCTAAAATTAAATAACTAGGCCAAATTACCAAATTATCCCGAGATGGAAAAGTGGGGGTGATAACCGGAGACCATTGGAGTTTGAGGTATATATTTTTGTTTTGTATTGCTTGTGATTGCTTATTTTTGTTAGAATGTTAAGGCCATATTTCGTGCTAGATTGGTGATCTAGTTTTCTTGAGAATTTCTCCGATACGGGGCATGATTCATTTTAGTGGAGACGGGAAGCTTAGTTCATGTTACATCGGACCCCCTTCGGTATTCTTGAGAGGGTTGGTGCAATGGCCTGCAGAATAGACTTGCTGCCTGCACTAGAGGGAGTGCACACCTTGTTCCATATATCGCAGCTGAGATGGTACATAAAAAATCCAAGCTATGTATTGGATCACTTCGAGATCAAGGTTGGTCATACTCTCAGCTACCCAGAGCAGCCCGTGGAGATTTTAGACTGCAGGAAGAAGGTGTTGTGGAACTAGACGATTCCTTTGGTGCACAATGCGTGGAGGTATCACTCTCTCCAAAAGAGAGCACTTGGGAGCGAAAGGCCGAGATGCGTGAGCGATATCCTTATCTATTTGAGCCGTGAGGTATAATTCTTTCTTGCTTGTATTGATTGCTATTGGTAGTTAGTTTCTTCCTTAATTTCGAGGATAAAAATTTTCTAAGGTAGGTAGGATTGTAACCCTAACTTTTTCTAGCTAGGGTTAGTTTGGTAATTTGACATGAATATTTTTTTAGGAATATAATATTAAATATTAGTGTGATGATTGTACTAATAGTTAATTATGTTGAGCTATAAATTATTTGTGACTTATATTAATTATTTACTTAACGGACTTGTGTTATTTATTTTAGTTAGAGAGACTAGCCCAATTTAGACTTGACACATATGGACCCATTTAGACTTGTCATAACAATTAGAATGCCCAACTTGAATCCAAGACCATTAGTCATTTCCACTAATTAATTTAAGGAGATTAGTTTAAATTATAATTAGTTAGATACATGCAAAAATATCCACCTTAATTATTCCTCATAATTTACCATATAGGGGTAACTTGGACATTTAATTTTTCTTGGGGAAGGGGAGAAGAGGTCGGCCACTATTAGAAGGGGGTTCTCCTCTCTCTCTCCTCATTTGAATTAAATTTTGCTTCCAAGTTCTAGATTCCCAAACCATTTTCCCGTCATTAATTTTTTAGACAATTCACCACCATTTTCTTCTCAAATTCATCACTCTTGGAGCCTTGGAGCTTAGAGAAGCAAGAAGCACAAAGGAAAGGAGCTTTAGAGCTAGAGATCGTGTCCGAATTGTGTCCAATTATATTTTTTATATGAAATCTATCTCCTAATTGGTAATTCCTTAATTTCTCTCTCATTGTAGCTTCTTAATCATGTATTTAACCATTAAGGATGACCCCATGGCATAGGATTATCTATAGGAACTAGTTCTAGGCTATTTGGCTATGTATTGTGAGTTCTATGTGATATTTTGTGTGCATGTTAGGGGAATTACGAATTTGACATATCAATTATGTATTATGAGACTAAATAGATCTAATTAGACTTAGATCGGGATTATGGGACTAGGTACTTGTCCACAAATGGATATGTGTAGATCGTATTAAGGTATTTTGTGATAAGGTGCGACATGGGACCCAATTTTGGGGCTTTTTAACAATTCTCTTCAATTTCTATTGTAGCAAGTTACATTAGTCATGTATAGATGTTATATATGTGTAGGATTGATTAATTATTGAGAATTTGGGTTTTAGTGTTCCAATTGAGTGTGTATCATAAGTGTAGTAGACTTGCACACCTAGTATTTGACTATAGGCCTCTAATGTATCATAAAACCATAAGTGTTTGCTATTAAGTATTTGTATTGGTGTATTATATATATATATATATATATATATATATATATATATATATATATATATATATATATAGATATATAGATATATATATATATACATGTATGATTATTATTGTGTGTATTGATAGGTCAGTGTCTGTGTATGACTGATTGTGTATGTGCATGTGAGTCAGTGAGGAGTAGATGTATTCATCAGCGGTGGTAAACTCGAGGGGAACTTAGTTCTCTGTGTGTATATATGGGTGAAGTACAAGAAGTACATGGTGAGCAATTAAGCAATAGGGGTTTGTGTATCCTATTGTGCTTTATTGTATCAGTGGTGTTGAACTCAAGGGGAACTTAGTTCTGTATGTGTATATGTAGGTGTCGAGCAGTGAGGGGAAGGGGCGAGCAAGTATAACAGTTTGTAGGTAGGTGGTAGTATTAGTAGTAGTCCACATTCGTGCACTACATATAGGTAGTAGTTCAACTATAGCAATAGCAACAATCTCAATAGTATTAGAAGTATGAGGCAGTAGTAGCAGCTAGGAGCAGCATAAACAATAATTATAACTACAGCTAGGAGAAGTAGAAACAACAATTGCAGCAGTAGCATAAGCAAGCAGTCAATAGGAGATATGTTAGAGTATTTTGATACACTTGTATCAAGGAAACTCGATTATTAGTGAATATTAGTGCCTTTGTGCAATTAACTGTTGGTGTGTGTATGTTACCTGCTAGTGAGTGAGAGAGTTGTTTTTTAGTTGTGAGGGGTCTCGGGTATAGGAGATCAGACCCGTGTTTGAAATTACTTCAGTGTAAAGGTATGAAAAACTAATGTGTGCAAGGGGAAACACACAGGCTTGGATAAAGGCATGTTCATACCTGGCAATTGGGGGTAGCAAGCATTCAGTTAGAAATAAGAAGACTGATATAGGTTAAAGGTGCAGGTAAGTATCTAAATAATGGATGTATGGGTTGAAGGAGTATCTCATTCCTGGTTGTACTTGGTGTGTGACTGAAGGGCTAAGTTAAGTAGAGCATCAGTATTAGTTAGCATTATAGGAAGTTAGTGTATATTAGGTATCAGACAATGGGATATTAGTTGTGATTTAGATAGTTAGTTTAGTTAGTATATTATTTTGTTTGTGGTATCTGTGAGTATTTTAAGTAGATATCAGTTAGTGTTATTAGTTATGGCTGTTAGTTATTTACTTGGTGTCAGTTGGTATATCAACATGGTTAAGTTATTATCAGTAGATGAGTTAAAATTAAATAGGTGTTAGTGTTAGCCAGGTATCAGATGTGTTAGTTGTCAGTTAGTGTATTATGTTAGTATAAATTATAAGTTAGTTAATTAATTATATACTACTTAGCATATATGGATACATGGAGTATCTATAGATATATATATTTATTAATATATATATATACTATGGTTTTGCTAGTACTAGTTAGTTATTGACCCATATAGACCAATTGACATAGTATGGACCTAGTTTGGTCTAGTATAGTTGGTGTGACTTAGAAATTAACCTAGAAGTATGCATAAGTATATTTTAACCATTTTTTCCATTTATACAATTTAACTTAACTCCCTAAATAGGACTGTGTGACACCAGCTTAGGCATCGAGAGACACCCTTTGCTCAGGACCAGAGGGAGTACATTTCTCTATTAGTTTTTATTTTATGATATTATATATATCATTTGTTCTAGAACGGTATACTTAATTTTGACACAGTGATTTTATGGACTAGTACTATATGGATCATGCAAGAAGATATTATCCCTTACCGTGTTCAGTGGATACTCCTTCACTTATATTTTATCGTGTTTATCGGGTATTGATTTTAGTGTACCTCGTGTTCACACATTGCTCATGTTCAGTGTGGTTATATTCGTGTTCATAACGTATCGTGACTGGATCCATTAGTATTGGTTAGGGATGAGGGAATAGGAGTTGATTATGTGATCAAGCCAAAGTGTATTCGTGTACATGTCGATTACATATCTCACATGTAATCGAGTTACCATATTGTATTCGTGTTCAACCCAAACCGATCATATGATAAACTTATATTCCATCGCACATTAGCTAGTTTTTTTTATTTTTATTATATTTTAGTTATTCTATTATCTGTTCTTCATTCCAGTACATTACCTGTTCACTCTAGTTCATTACATTATGATGGTTAGTTATCTTGTATTTTTTCTATTATTTGTTTTATTTGCTCTATTATGTATTTGAAACTGCTTTTAGAGATATGTACTTTACTCTAATCCTGATTGGATATATTTTTTAGATGATTGGCTTATGGACCAACATCCTACGTACTACGGGCTGCAGGATGGTGTACCATTAGATGATATTTCTTTAGAGTAGGAGGACTTAGTACAAGAGCCTGAGGAAGCTTAGCTTATTTGTTTAGACTTGTATTAGACTTTTATTGAGGTTCTTGGCATGTATATATATATTCTTTCAGACTTGTGGATGTATTGTGACTCTTTCTTTTATTATTCTATCTAGTGCTTTATTTTTCTTAGTTTGCATTTTGATTGAGAATAGATTATCATTATCAGATACCATTTTGTTCCTCCGTTTGGAGTTGAGATGATTGACGGGTACCATGTATATATATTGTATGAGATGTTTTGATAGTAAAGTTAACCAAGACAGCGTTCTACCATCGATGCTGCGGCGTAGGCTTGGCATTGCTCACTACTCGTGCCCTTATTCCGAGTGCGGGTCGTGACACAAATCTAGCAACAAACACGTACTATCTAAACATCTCAAGATGAGTAGTAAATCACACAATCATGCCTTTATCTACACTAGACCACGAAAAATTATTCCTGTCACACATCACAATCACACACCTATTTCAAGCTCAAATAGTTCTATTACATGTCACTACTGCAGTTTGAAAGGATACACTTCACATTTATATATGGCTAAAAAAATTATGAATATGAATATGTTTATTTGGGTTCCTAAAACTAATCACTGTTGATCCAAATCTTGGATACCAAAGTCTTATCATAATCGTATAGGTGGAACGCTTTTCCTCAAGACGTAATATAAAAAAGGATGTTGATTTCAAAAGCTACAAAGGGCATCTTCATGGCAATTTCACCAACAAATAGGACTAATGAAGTTATTTGCTAACATTTATTAAGAGTACATTATTATTTAGCAATTAATCATCTTTCGCATAAATCCCATGCCAAAGTATTTTTTTCTTGATTCTGTATGAAGAAACATTTGTCAATAACTCTTAGAAGTTATGTTCTAATGGCTAAAATTATCTTTGGTTAATCACCAAAATTGTCATTCTGTCAACAAAGGTGTAAAGAAACTTAAGCGACACGGTACTTAAACGTCTTTGGACCACCGATAGCTGAGAACCGACCCCTACAGCTAATTAAAAGACCTCATTAAGCAACGATGTACAAAGAGTTATTTACAAACGTTTCTTGAATATAAATATAATTATACATTCAGCAAGTTATTTTGGACTTACATCTATTTGATTTGAATGATTCAGTTTTACACTTTAGCAAGTATTCAATGCTCTTTATAAATAATATTGTGATTAACACTTCTGATATAAACTTCAACAATATATATGCAGTAATTAATTCTTTATATCAATATATACATTTCCTTCGTGTAGTAATTGATTCACAGTTTTAGTTCTTAAATGTATGATGTAATACCTTTTTCAATGCTCTTAAAAAAACTATTATTTGCTGTGACAATTATTATGATACCCTATATTTTTGACTACTTATTTATGAAGATATTACTAATAGAAATTAGTTGTATTAATGGCACATCGTTATCTCTCATAACATGATTTAAATTCTTAAAAGTAAGAGACCATGTACCTATGAATCATATTACTTATTCATTACTTCCATATCAAAAGTTTTTATTAAGGGGACAGAACTCGGGTTGAGTTCGTCTCGAGTTCGGATCGAACTCGGTCTGGGTGCTCCAGACAGCAGCAGCTCTAAGTTTTTGGTTTATATAAACCGTATCTTCTTCCTCCCTTCATCTACCAAATAGAGAACTTCTCTTACCAACCAAAACCCTAACCCTAGTTTCTTAATTTCCTTCTCCAAGGGCTTCCCTCCTTCAAGATCTTATATTTAGATCGATCTCAAGGATCTCCACTACATTCTCTCATCCCTTTGAGGTATATATATATATATATATATATATATATATATATATATATATATATATATATATATATATATATATATATTACTACAAGAAAAATAGCCTTTTTAACGGTCAATTTATTGACGTATGGTCAAAACCGTCAAAGAAAGCAGTTATCTTGACAATTTTAGATATACGTCAAGAAAACACCCATTTTTTGTTATGTATCAAAATTTAACAATATTACTTGACGATTTTATATGAAGCGTCAAGAAAATCTATTGCATTACTTGACAGTTTACTAATAATCGTCAAGTAATGTATGTACAAAAAAATTGTCAAGCACATTTCAGATGCCATTTTCATAATTTTTTCAAAAAATAAAAATACTTGACGATTTTTATAAAATTTGGGGATCGAGGGTTTCTTATATATTTCACATCCACATACTTCTTTTCCCCGATCCTAAATCCCTAACACCACCAACCCTCCCCTTATCACCCACCCAATCTTTTCCACCACCAGCAGCGTCGACATGCCCGACTTCAACTACCCGTGTGGGGACATGATGATTCAGCGGTAGGACGGGTTCAGCTTCAGAATCGTGTTCTTGACGAATGATTCCTTCTTCTCCGGAGCAACATAGTACTCCCCGTACGACCGCCGCCTCCCCCTCTCCTCCGGTTGTAGGGCCCAACTCGCCGTCTTTCTGCCCAAGGTCGACGAGATCTCCCTCCGTACCATCAACCCTTAGGTCACCTCTCTCTCTATCTCTCTCCTTTTTTTGCATTTTTTCTTTTTGGAAATTGTCTTATTGTGCTATGTCCGTGTGCAATTTTTATCAAAAACACTCTTTTCTAGCATTTTTGGCAATTATTGCTAGTAAAGTTTGAATCTTTGCATTATTGTTAGTTGTATTTATGTGGTAGTGAATTTTGAAGTACATTTATTATAGAATTTTGATGGAGATTTCTGGAATTTATGAAAAAATTGAAACATAGGGCTTTGGCAATTTTGTGATGGTAAAATTTTAAATATTCGAGGAACTTTTTGTCGATCATTTCAAAATTTCGTAAAACTTATGAAAATTATTGAAGAGCTTAGATGTGTTAAGGTTTCACGAGCCCTTTTCCCTTCTCTCTCTGTTTGCTTGTGGTATCTTCATACATAATCATCTCAGGAATATTTTTTTCTATGGATTCAACGGTTACGTGATGATAACTTCATCGTATTTTTATTATTCCAGTGATATTGGAGGAATTTTATAGTAGAAATTGGTATGGAATATTTTATAAATTGTAGGGATATTTTGTCTATCTAGATCACCTATGCCTATCTCGATGTCTTAGGAGTTTTGTCTCATGAGTTCTTCCCCTTTTCTCTCCCTGCCTCCCCTTTGTCCTTCTATTTCTGGTGAATCCCTTTATCAAATCTCTTTTAAAGTCTCATGTCTATTTCTCAAATTCTATGGATTATTTATGCTCCTCACTCGTGTCTATTTTTCAAATTTTATGGATTATTTGCGGTCATGTTTCGGGGGCCCTCAGAGATGCACTTAGACAGTCTCATTGGCCAGACGTTGTTCGGGGATGGCAAGGCAGTGCTCATTGTCGTCCGAGGTGCCCAGTGTATTTTGCTACGCTAAAATCATGTTGTTCGATGTAATATAGGTTGTAGGTTGGCTGTAGTAGATTTGGTGATGCTCTCTTTTTGCACAATAATGTCGACTATTAAATTTTTTAACCATTTATGTCTATCACATAATCCAACACAATGAAGCAGCCCCTTCCCCAAAAATAACTCATCAAGGTGAACTCCCTCCTGAATAAATTGATGGTAAAATGACCATAATGTGCAGAATAATGTTTAAGACGACTATTCGAAGCTTAATGAACGACAAAAAAGACTGTTTGATTTGAGGCTTAAAATGGTACAACAAATTTCTTCCCATAATATATACATAGACTACCCCAAGTGGCATATGTCGTTTCCTGTATATTCATTTTTCTATCTCTATTGGTTTGCAGAATGAAGCAAGAAAGGCCAATCAAATTGCCATGGTGACAAAGAAAAAGAAAATAGAAGTACCAACTGCGTCAAGGGGCATTTCCAAACAAAAGTGGATGGAGAAAAGGAAAAAGAAGATTTGGAAGTTGCTAGATTCTAATGGTTTGAATAAGTTAAAGGCATTTATGCTTGATACGCAGGAGACGGGTAAAGCTAAATATAAGAAGTGGGAGAAGGATCATGTTCTATTTGGTTGGGATGGTAAATTTATACCCGTTGCTCCTTTTGTTATGAACTTATTGAGATTTTACTTAAATTTCCTGCCAACCCAAGCATATGAATTTTTCGAGAAGCAACCATAAGTAGTCATTTGACAAGTGTTTTCATTTAACATTATGAGTTTTATTTCAAGCCTAAGCACTGTCAAGAGTTAACTAGTACCGAGAATGGTGATTTGTCTAGAAGGAACTTCAAGATTTGAAAGACTACATGGGAGGATTACATAAATTAATCCATGTTTCTCCTTTTACGCCAGCAGAATTTTTACCACATCCTCTGTTAACTCCCTTGCATAAGGTTGCACCTGAGGTTCCAAATGAAGAAAATTAACACCCACACACAAATGCATACAGTAATGTTAAAAATATAAAAAGAAGGCTAAATAAAGAAGTACAAACTTTTTTCCAAATGAAGAAACCCACACCAAATGAATACAACAATGTTGAAGTTAACCCCCACACATAAAAAATTCTTTTTAAATTTTTTGTTCTTTTAATCTGATTCTAGCTTTGATTTTTTTATGTTTCTCACTCTAAACAATTTTTTTCTATTGAATTATTTATGTTTTTATGCCTCCCCCTCTCCTCCACTGACAGTAACACTCATTCGAAGATCTGTCGAATCGAGCACGAACTCTCAGATCTAGGTAAGTCATTCTGAACTCCTCCTTGAAGTTTTTCTTTCCAAAAAGAAGATTGCAAATCTTTTAGCTATCTAGTAAAACCCAATCAAGAAGATTTCAACTAAATTAAGAAGTAACGAGAAATTTCTTTAGAAATTCTAAGACTGGAGAATATCTATCAATATTTTTGAATTAAAAAAGAACCGAGGAAAGAGGAAAAGTTGTGGCCCTGATTTTGGGTATACAAAATAAATTTAATCATGAATAAAAATTTTGGTGACAATAATTGGGTATACAAAAATGTTACAAGTACCTGATATAAAGAAAGGATGAAGGAGCTCTTATTCAAGATCAAATGTTCAACTATCGTATTTCATTTATGTATAAAATTTTGAGCTATTTGATATTCAAAAATATGGGAATATTTTAGAGTTAGAGACTACTATAGATGTTGGATTGATTCACCGCGATAATTTACTAAAAAAAACATAAGCTACCAGTTTGAGCTATGGAATCATTTAGTAAATTTGTTTTCCAACATAAAATTTTAGTTTGTTAATTGGTCAGTAATATATCATTCAGAAGTTTGTTAATACTGTCTTAAATATTATAGGTGGGAAAAGAGAAGTCTATCTACTACCATTTAAATATGCTTAGTCTTGATGTGACAAAAAATGCTTAGTTGCTGAGGGATGGAGCCATGTTTTTGCAACTAACCAGGTAAATTCGCTATTTTTTTTATTAGGATAACTCCTATGTCTACTCATTTGTGCCTCATGTACAGATTCAAGATGCATTATAGCAAGTTTCATTGGAGCCCTTCGAAAGTTAATAGTCTTTATGTTTGCTATTTATATGAGTATAAGAATATGGTGATTTGTTTAAGTTTATTATTTTAGGTGGATACAAATGGGTTCCTAAGTTCTTGACTGGTGCAAATTTCTTCTGTTGTAATGTCGAAGATGAGGCTAAGAAGCTGATTTAGGTACAATCTAATTTTTTTACTCCTTATTGAACCAAATCGTATAATATTAATCTTGGAACTGGGTTTGAAGCATTCTTTTAATTCAATTAACTAAAATCAAATTAGCACGTTTGGGTAGCCAAATAGCAATACTTTGAAACTTTCCTCATCTGGTATCAGAATTTGTAAGTACGCTTTTAATGTCTCATATGCAAATTATACTAGTTCTTCTCTCAATGCCATTCTTGCAAGTTTCTTTTTGATTTTTATGAGATAATTTTTTATTTACATTTAAGTTTTTGTTTGTTTCAGTAACACTTATATAATTGTCTGCAAACAATAATTATAGGTATATAAGTTATTTTTGTAAACTCATGCCCTTGTTGATAAAATAGAGTAGAGGGCTATGTTGCATGGACACAGACACAAAATAAAGTGGTAAGGACACAATGACACGAACATGGCACCTATTTTATTGTGCTTTAGTGTATTGTGGAGTTCTCGATACATATCCGATATGTATTCGACATGGAACAACGCATATTTTTGGAGTTTATGCTTCATAGTTAGAAGCTAAATAATGAAAGTTATGTTGTTGTCTCTTTTGGAAGGCTTGTAATTATAATAGATTTGGGTCTGTAACTAGAATAGTTTTGGTCGGATGGTAGTTGCACAATTTGGTTCAGAAGAACTTTGGATCTTGCATGCATCCACCTGTATCTATCAAAGATCAAAAAAATCTTTCCAAGATACACTAAATTTAATGCATGAATAGGAGGAAAAAATGAGCAACATTTATGATACTGGTACAATCAAGTACATATATGAAAGTTATTCAGTTTTTACTAAATAATATAAAATAACCAGGATTATTTGAGAACTTATTTTATTTCATGATCTATAAATTCAGCCAATAGTATTGCCACCAATTTGATTGATGGCCTTCTCATCTGTACTGCACAAGTTGACACAAAATATTCGCTTGTGCATAATTCACATTATCTAGTATATAGATTACAAGATACCCATGGTCGACTGCAATCATGATTGTATCAGAAAGTGACATAATGTATCATATATAACTTTCTATTAATCTTAACATTAGGCCAGTTTAAGTTCTATCTGACTTGGTTAAGTCAGATTTTTGATATAAAATAATATCATATCAATTATTATGATAATTAAGAGTGTGTGTAATTGTAACCTTTCACTATTCATTGTAAAAGTAGTTATAAAGAAGACATTTTCAAAGAGAACTCATGTTGATATAAATTCTTGAAAGAAACAATAAATTTTTAGTACTTTTCACTTAATATATATGGTGGTTGTTTACATTAAAACATATTTCATAAAGAACTTTGGATCAAAACTAGGAGGAACTTAAATATATAGTAGTTCTAAAAATGACATGTAGTAAACTAGCCATTAATATCTTCAGCAAAAGAAACCTGTGGACGCATGTACGTTTTATATCATACATAATACTCATGAAACATTAAACCTAAGGTACTTATGCTTACAAACTATAGAGTATTGTGAGCAATTTTGAGTATATCTAGAAATATACTTATTGAAGGACTTAAAATGATGATTTAGCTTTAGTTTAGTTGCTAATCCTTTAAATTATGTCTTAGATAGGCTTGAACTACTGGAATGGTATCATTAATAACATTAGAATGACCCTAAATTTAGTATTGGTAGTTGGCAGATGCCCTTCATATTCTTTTCAAAGAATATTCTTTGATACACAACCCATAGGTTTGTTTACCTGCAGCCCACGTCTACACAAATATCCCACTGCTCCACACTAACACTCAGGTATTTTATTGACATTATTCTGGGTTTCCACTGATTCCCTTGCCTGATAGACAAAGTCCATCACTCACTCACACAGACACAAAGACACTGAACATACATAGATACTTACACTGGATACACATCCCAACTGATGCAATTGTTGCACTTACCAACTTCTTTAAATTCTAAACACACAGGATATGCTATGATATACTACAAATGTACATAACCTTCATCTTCATGTTATAGATATCTTAATTCATCTTCATGTTAGATAGATCACCATTTTGTCATGTATGCCTACTTGATGTTATGAATTTTTATCAATCCTAGTATCATATAGCATACCAAGCTAATATCAGTTTGTTCTTTGATACAGATGATATCTGATAAAATAAAGTTTGATATCAGTTTGTTATTTATAATTTAAACTTCTTGTTCTCTAATACATTTAATCTATTTGTTAGTTAAAATTTAAACTTCTTGTTCTCTGATACAGTTAATATCAGTTTGTAAAAACACAAATACAGATTAAATCAAATTTTCTTCTTCTCTCAAGAACTACTTGGAAAATAAAGGGTTGAAGGTTGTACTGCTCTGGGTTTAGAGATGTATTTTGGTTATAAAAATAGGTTGTAGATGTTGTGGTACAAACCATATACTTTGGTTATTTGGATGTTATTGGATGTTTGTGGTGTACAAATGCGTATCTGTTAATATAAAAATTATGTATTATAGTTCTATGATGCTTGCGATATTCTGGAATATATTGATATTAAATATGTTTCGTAACTGGATTCTGGAATATATTGATATTATTATAAATAGGTATCTCTTGACGGTTGTAAAATGTCAACAAAACCTCATTTCTTGACGGTTTTTAAAAATCAAGAAAGGGATTTTAATAACGGGTTTTAAACATCAAAAAATATTTTTGTTGACATTTTTTCTCCATTAAGAAAGGGATCTATTGATGGTAATTACCCATCATCTAGGACATAATCAATAAAAGGTTTAATTTACCTTCACGATTTTCGGTTAAGTATTCTTGACGGGCTAAAACCGTCAAAACTGGATTGTTACTTGACGATTTAAAACAGTCAAGAAAAGAAAAACAAAAACTGTCAAGAAAAGTAGCGACTTTTCTTGACTGTGGCCTAGATGATAGATCCAGAACCGTCAATAAAATCCTTTCTTGACGGAGAAAAACTGTCACTACCACTTTTTCTGACTGAGGGTATTTTAGTAATTTTATAATTAATTAATTATTGTGCATTTTAAATATTTATTTCATGTATGATTTATTTAATATTAGATGTTATATTATATTTTGGACTTGTTAGTGGACCTAACTAGATTAAAATTGACTCATGGGACAATTTGATTAATTTAGACTTGAGCCCAATTATTTAGCTCTTTTTATTAAGTTAATAATTTAATTAGTCAAACCATTAGGAAAATAACATTCATTTCGTAATTATTTTCTTCATGACAAGCCCATAAGGTTATATTGGATATTATACATTACTTGAAGGCCAAGTAGGAGGGGGGCGGCCAGAAGAGGAGGAATTCTCTATCCACTTCCCCTTTTTCATTCCAATTAAATCCAAAATTGTTCTTCCCCATTTTTCTTAATCCCTCTACCAAATTTTTACCAAATCACTTCCAATTAGTCTCATTATTTACCATTGGAAGCTCTAGAAGGAAGAAGGAGACAAGGATCTAGAAGGAGAAGGAGATTGCACAAGTTAGGGCTCTATTGCATCCAATTAGAGACTTGTGTTGGGAATTCATCCCCCAATAGGTATAATTCATATTTTTCTTGCTAATTAGACCCTAAATCTGTAGTTTAATCATTATAAACCCACTAATGAACTAGGTCTACCTATAGGAAGAAGAATTGACTACTAGAACCCTTAATTTGGAAGTTATGGCTTATTTTGTGCTCAATTTAGGGGAAATCTGAGAGTATTGCACTATGTATTTGTCAATAGGTTAATAAGACTAAATTAACATGTTTTTGATTATGTGAGACTAGTTTCGTATCCATAATTGGTTATGTGTAGGCTGTATCAAGGCAATTATGAGATACGGGTTAATTTGGGAGTTTTTCTTTCGACACGGGGGTTTGAGCATGTCATATTTTGACACGGACACGTAGTTGAGTAGCTAGCACATCGTGTTTCTTCTTTTTGTGATTTCAGACTTGCTCATATCATTTGTGATGCAATTGGTATTGTGTTGGAGTGTATCACATGCGTATCATAGTTTAAGTGTGATACGGGTGCGATGCACTCCAAGTGTTTGGTTATTTACGTTGGTGAGTTTTGATACTCTATTCTAGAGTTGTGTATATCTAATTAGTAAGGTTATGATTTGTATATGATATATGTATTATCTTGATTAGTATATCATTAGTATATATATGTGGTTATACACTAAGTGACTTGTGTTAGTGTATATTATATATCAGTTGGTTTATATCTAACTATGTATGGTTGTTGCTGTTGGAGTTATTGTGGCAGCTCATATAACTAATGAGAGGAGGAAATGTTAGTAGGTGTTTTACTATTGATTGTCTGCTTGATGTGGTTGATAACTCACAATAATAGGGGGGAATGCAGGCATAGATGTGTAGGGATTTGCATGAATGAGCAGTAGTAGCTGCTGCATTCGTGGGCGGCAACAACAACATAAGAATGATGTATGCAGGCAAGGAGTTAAAGGGTTGTTAGTTGATATGGAGTGGTGTGTTACAGTCCTTGTATTATTGTACAGTTAGGATTAGAGGGATAGCACTGTAAGATGGTGTATCAGTCCAGATAGGTGAGCATATCAGTATGTGCCTGTTGTATTTTAGTGTACAATAGGGTGGAATCTTATGACAACATCAAATATTTCTGTAGAGATAAAGTTTGGTATAAGTTGTAGTTATACGAGGAATTTAGGGTGTGCTCGTTTGTGCCTGTGATGTGCACAACACCAGTAGGTAGGATCTGATTGGTATTCAGGTGGAAGTGTTCAGTATCAGAGGAAGCAGTGCATGAATTTTGTTGCAGGCAACAAAATACTTGGGTTGTAGACATGGGTAGGGGTGAGGTTAGTAGGTGTTCAACTTGAGCATCTTAATATTTAATTATGTTAGTGTATCAGTATACACAGGTCAGGGGTGCTTAGACATGAAGGCAACATGAGGTAAGTAAAGTGTAGTGGTAAGGTATTAGTATCGTATGGAGCTTATGGACTAAGTATTGTTAAGGTATTGGGAATTATTAGTTAGCGTAATTAAGTTTGGTATTAAGATATAGTGTAAGATTTAGTAAGGTGTCAAGATACTAGTAGATAGCTAGGATAGTATATGAGATAAGTAGGTATTGGTATTGGGATACCAATGAATAGATTGATATTGATACAAAGGATTAGCTCAAAGCCAAGGTAACTAATACTAATGTAATTTACAGTATAGCCTAGATACATAGTGTATGGACCCAACATCCTAGAGATGGACTCATACAACCTAGAAATAGTTAGTTTGACCAAGTTTGACTAGTTTGACCAAGAGTTGACCAAGTTTAATTATTTTGACTTAGACTTGGCCTAATGACCTAGATTTGAACTAGTTTAACTTGTATTCATTTCAAAACCTTGTATTGATGTAATATTTTATATTTAGGTCTCTGAGGTACCATTTCGGACATCTTTGATACTGTTTACCGAATTTCAGGTGAGTATATTCTCTGATAGTTTTTCGTTTATGATATCATCTATGTTTCTTATAATTAGTGTAGATATCCTTGATTTTTTGATACTGGGTTGCACAAATTGGTATTCTTGGATCCCATGATGAGATATTATTCCTAGTAGTTCCTAGCGTATATCTTGTGTGAGCCCCACTGTTCTTGTACATGTATGGGCACTAATTCATTAAAAAATTAGTTGCCTTCTCAAAGAATCATGTGTCATAACATGTCATGGATTGGATCCACTATACCAGTTAGGGGCGGGGAGTATATAGTATATACATGTGATCATATCCTCACAGTTCTTATTTTTTCTTGCATACTATTACTCATATATCGTATGTATGATCAACCAGGCCCGTGGTTCTTGAGCAGTACCCAAGCCGATCGTATGTTGTCACTAGTACTCACTCACTTAGATAGTTGTATCTCTTTATTTCCATATATGATGTTCGTACCTCTTTTATATATTTTTCATATTTCCTTATTCCTGTATATTTCTACCATACTTTATTCATCTTGTATATGCTCTGTATTTACTGTTACATAGACTTTATCATTTATTAAAACTGCTGTTAGAGGTGTACTTTGCTCCTTTCCTGATTGGATATATTTTTTTCAGATGACATTGAGGAGTGGTATCCTACTCACTACGGATCTCAGGACGTAGTTGGCTAAGAGCTAGAGACTGTGGCTCAAGAGCTACAGTAGCATAGTAGATAGGCTTATATTGTACTGGATTTGTCTCCATATTTGACAGTTGGTACTTTATTATTTTTTGTGACTCATTGGGTATTATTTTTGTCTTGTGAGTTGCATCTTTACTCTTCATCTATTTATATCATATTCGTGCAATTGTTTTATCTTATAGTTCTGGGGTTGAATATTCATATTTTATTGGTGGCATTATATATCCCGATGATCGTTATTGCTAGATAGTATAGTTTACCCAAATAACATTCTATCGTCGATGCTGCAGCGTAGGCTGGACATACCCATATTATCGTGCCCTTATATCGGGTGTGGGTCATGACAAAAACTGTCAAGAAAAGCTATTTTTCTTGTAGTGTGTGTGTGCATGTGTGTGTGTGTATATATATATATATATATATATATATATATGGCTCCCAAAAAAAATATGAAAAAGAGAGACTGGAGAAGCCTCATCTTCTCATCCTCCCCAAGAGGATACTCAACATTCTCTATTTTCCCTATCTATGCTACCACCGGGAGAATATGATGACTTCAAATTCATATCTCTTGATAACTCCATTTCTTGGTTTAAAGATTTTGTGGAAATAAATATTTGTAAAGGAAATTCTATTAACCTTACAGTATTCCATGAACAAAAATTAAAGCTCGTAGAATTTTATCTTGATCGCCTAGTCAATACTAGGAGACCAATCTATTTGAATGTTATTCGTATATTTTAATATAATTTATCCCATGACCAAGGAACTATCTCATCAAAAGTTGGTGGCATAGACATTGTCACGACCCGCACCTAGTGTAGGGATGCAAGTCGGGAACAACTCCTAGCCTACGTCGTAGCATCGATGGTAGAACACAATCTTGGTCAACTATACTATCTAAATATCTCACAATAATATAAAATTTGCCAATAATATCTCACACAAAACTCAATCACAATTCTAAAACCACAAGAAGATATGAAGAAAGTCTAATTATACATTCAAAATATATATTATCAACAATAGAAATAATATCCAATCTCATACCATATGCCAAAAACAAATTCGGTACCAAAAATGCTAAAGAAACTAACAATAAAACTAGTGATCTTGATAAACCTCCCGACAATTACTCCAGAACTAGTGGGTCTAAGTCTGCATCATCTATAAGTCGAAGTCCATAGTATGCCGGACACCAATCTCTCGGATCCTCTGAAAAATATTTTTCTGTCAGGAATGGAGCGAAGTACATCTCGAACAGCAGTTCTAAATCAATAATATAAACTATGTAGCAGTAAATAGATATGAATATACAAGTTGTCATATACATGTATAAGAGATATACAATAAAGAAAATACTAGAAATAAATACAAGAATGAACAATATGGCAATGAACAAGAATACTGATGACTAAGTGAGTGAGTATCAGCTTTAACATGTTATTGGATTGAGAACTTGCACAAGAGTAAATGGCCTGGTTAATCATACGTGTGGTGTATGATCAACACTCACAAGGAACAAGACATGCATAAGAAGGGTATGATTACATATCTACACTACATACTTCCCAATCCCGACTGGTATAGTGGATCCAACCATGGTACGCTATGGCATGGGATTCTCGAAGAAGATAATGACTCTTCCCGAGAATCAGTGTCTGTACATGTACAAGATAATCAATGAAACAAGGCTTGCACAAGTGGTACAAAAAATTAAGATGCTTGGTGTGATGATTTTGTATTGCTTAACTTGGTCGGATGGGATATCTTATGCGATGTGGTTCAAATGTATGATTATGCCAAATTAGAAGACTGTACATCATGTCAGATCATTCTTGAGGGAACGTAGGCGATAAAAGATTGTAGCATAAAAAAAAATATCAATATATGTGAGTGGATATGTCCCTTCTCTTCTACTCTTTCATGCCATAATAAAATGAATGCTAGTGTTGCCTTGTTATATATAATAACTATATGATGCTCTAGTCCACATAATGATAATGATGCCTTATGTTTAATGCTACTGAAATTAATAAAATGCATGAATAACGAACTGCTAGTACTATTGATACAAGAATGCTATAAAGTAAGTCTTCCATAAGAAAGAAGTAATATTATACTATTTACTTCATAAGAACTATAAAGGAAATGCTTCATATGCGAACTGCTAGTACTATGGAATATTGAACATCTGTATAGGTATAAGTGCATCAGTGCACAGTAACTATGAAGGAAACGCTTCATATGCGAGTATAATTATTGTTTGGTACCACAGGGCCACGAGAAGGTTTGTAAGTTGGGACCTACGGGTCACCAAACGATATAAGAATAAGCAAAATAAGAAGGATCAATAATGTAAGGCTTTACATACATTTATTTACCATGCAAATTATGCTTTGATTTTATTTGCATAGTTATTGCATGGTCAGGGACAACTTATGCACAAGGTTTGGTAAGTTCCTAGAATGAGATGCACCAGGGCACCGGGATCGTTCGGTCTAGGAGAAAATATAGTGCTTTGGTAGCACTGGGTATAAACGAAACATTCATTGGGGATCACAGTCTCATGAATAGCACTTTGTATGCCCTTCGAAGTCCTATATGGCATGTGCTTCATGGTGCGAAAGCATATCACCAATGACACTCATGTAGTTAGGCTATATAATAAAGAGAATATTAATACAGGATTAACGTTATCTCGATAAGAATGACTCATATTAATTATGTTGTGGCTAATCCTTGCTTTATAGGGATACAATGAGTGGACTATTCATAAGAATTATCGGTAGGCGATATGTACATATTTCACATATATTAAATGTATCATACTGTTTTCAAAGTATGTTTCATTATGCTGCTAAATACTCTGATAATTGAAATAAACCTAGTTCCTAATAGAAAGATCACTAAGTTAATATGCATATTGTTTACATGAATTCTTTGTATTAGTTTAGGCGAATGGGCTAGTTTTTGCTCACCAGTACGTGATATATACTGACCCATATTTGTGGGCATCCCCAGGTACTCGACATTGGGGAGTGACAGTAATGGTTATGAGGCATCAAAGCATTGTTGGGGCGTGCATAATCTCTTCTTCTATTGGAGGCATATTTTTTAATAAAGGGCATAATTTGTGGAATAGTATAATTCAGTGGTAGCATTGAGAGTGTAAGCTAAGACAAAAATATCAATATAAGCCAAATGGGCCAAGTGTCAGTTTTATTTGAGGGCTTTGTAGATCTTTTGTAAGTTATGTACTCAATTATCATTATCAATAAAGAGAAGCTTTTTATTATATTCATTTGTGACTTTAATTTGCCTGCTTAATTTTGCTGCGATGTTGTTGTTTCTGAGATATACAATGCCTTGTCTATTTTTTTGTCTTGTACAAGTACAATTTAGACTTGTACGGTATCACATCCGTGGCTACTTTCGATTCTTCAAAATTGAGGCATGATAAATTGGTATCAGAGCCAGGTTTATGCGTCCTTGGACTCGGGATATTCTAAACCAAAAGTTGCTTCCACGATTACTCAATAATCCTCTACGGACACTCACAGTTGCGCTAGTGACTATTTAAAGTATCTTTCACGATTAGTCAAAGTTGCCTTAGTACGTATTCAAAGTTTTCTTATGCGAGTATTTAAAGTCGCTTCTAGGATTATCGAATTTTTATCTGTGATCGTTCTGTATTGCTTCCTCTATTGTTCAAAAGTGTTTTCACAATCGAGAATATTTGACCGCTTGGTTACACTCACTGAATGTTCCATACAATGAGCCTAAATATTATGGTGCCCTAGTTATTTTTATTCTTAATTTTTAAATGATACCAAGAACCCAACAATAATTTGATTCCATAGATAACTAACTTGTGATTAATACTTTGTATGTGGAAAGGAAAAAAAATTAATATGTGTGCTATAATCAATAAGAATTGTGCATGAGTAATTTCAATAGAGAAAATTAATAGTAAAGCTGAGTTGATTCATGTGCGAGGGCGGGATAGTATTTTATATCAGAGTATGAGAATTATTTTATAGCATACAATGCTACCATGTGATGGTAGTATGGGATAGATGTTGGATCAGCGTAAGAATAGTTTGATAGTCCAAAACTGGTTTCGTTTTGAGTGGTATATACCTCTACCCTCTTAGTGATGCATCTGAAGTGACCCTTCCAGAAGTGATGGTATTTAACCTACCAGTAAGAATGTGGTAGTGTCGAGACTTAGTCAGGAATAATGCCTTATTGTATGCGGTATTAGTGTCCCTTTGGTATATCAGATTGTGTATCAACATCGGACCCCTGATAGTTGGATTTGATTTGTCAACATTAGAACCTCAATAGCTTAATATTACATGGGGTAGCAAGGAAGCGAGAAGGTATGAGATGGATGTGTTAGCTGGGAATAACGAGTTGGATTATAGGTTGCTTAAATAGGCTGGATGAAAGTTTTAAAATTTTAAGCATCGATGATCAAATGTTACTATCTGTAAACAAATTGGATCATATATCCAGTGAGATTGGTTGGAACTGATTGGGAATCATAAGCGAAATATTATGTTTGGTTACTTTAGTTTGGAAGTTCTTAAAAATCAATTAAAGATGGATCAAGTATGTAGGAAACTGTTTACTTTGACCTTAGGTATGAACATTTACTACATGCCTATCTTAAAAAGGGTAGCAGCCGTGAAGTGGAAAATTTTGAAACTTGCGATTGGCGAATAATATTTAATCAGCATATGAACTCATGGGACTGCAAGTAACTAATCGATGGCCCTTATAATCTGGCAATATATGAAAGTTCAGCAAGAGCCTTCATTGGATGGAATACAAATAAAGATTGAGGTCTAGTACGTTGGGATAAATACTATCAACGAATTTTTTTGTCGTATCAATAACAGTTGATTGACAGATATAATTTATCAAATTATTAATATAGGATGATCCCTAACTTGGTGGGTTGACCAATATACCGAGTACATGAATAATTATCGAATGTGGCTAAGCGAGATAAAATTTTGGAAGACATTAAATAAGGTAATGCAATTAAGTTGATGGTTAATGCGAATAAAATTTGACTCTATCAAAATAAAGTTGGCAAAACTATGTTCGACGGAAGGAATCAAAAAAAAATTATTTTTAATATATTAGTTGGGTGATATTGTTAGTTATAAATTATTTAGGTGATACTGTACATACGAATACATAATATGAATAAAAAGAAATTAAGAGCAAGGATCAGAAGCAATATACTAGTAAAGGTGATTGATCAAAATTTGAGTTTGGGTTAGTTGCCTTGTCCCATAGATAAATAAGACGTACGAAAATTCAAGAATAATATGTTGGTACAACTAGAGGATAACTATGAAATCAGAAAGGAAATAATATGTTGGATCAATTCAGACTTTGAATGCTGGTGATTTACTTGATGGTATAAGATTTGAGCATTTAGTTCTAGATTGACCTTGTCGGTTGGCGTAAGTCTAGAATAAACAGTTAATTGAAGTAGACCCTTAAGAGATTGACCGTGGGTAGATAGATTGAACCCAGACTGTTGGATATCCCTTATTTGTAGGTAGGTCAATGTAAGTGTATTTGTGGTTCGAGTTGGTAATAAGATTGGGTAAAAATCCCTTAGACTTGTCAGACTTTAGTTGACCTTAAGAGAGAGATGAGTATGGTCCATATCAGCTGCCTAGCATAAGATGAGTTTCCTATGAACACTAGGTTTAGCTGTCATTATAGCTAACCTTAGAGACTTGATCGAAAAGTTATGTTGGTTGTCGGAGACCCATAGGATGACCCAATTAATGTTGCATGGATAATGTAACATCGTATGAGACTCAAATAGTGTATATTATGAATCGGCCTATGCTCAGTCATTGTTTAGATAGTTGGTTGCGAGATTTGGGTATGAGTATTTCAAGATAATAGGTCGTGTCGGAATGGTTAAACTGTTGGATGGCTAAGTTTGGAAATTGATGGTTGCTAGAGTTAAATTTGATTGCTTCGACTGGAATGGAAATCAATAGTGGGTTCGGTTGGATGAATTATCTTGGAATAGTTTCTCTTGGAATCAAGTTGGAATGAGAGATAAATCATAATAAAAAGATAGAAATATCGCTTGAGAATTTTGGTAGAAATTTTATACATTGGGAAGAGAAACTTGATATGTGATATAGTTAATGCGACTATTAAACGGGACTGATTATGATCATTAAGCAATAATAAAATTTTATGACTGGATAGCAATATGACTAAAGGGAACTCTAGATTCATGAGAATATTAGTGCTACTAATGTTAGAAAAAATATTGCTAAGAAGTTTGAATGAAAGAAATTACAATATTGAGAAAATGATCAGAATGATTATAAATACACTGGGGTCAAAATAAAGAGATGACGGATAATATTCTTAATATAAATAATTAAAGTTGGATGGATCAAAACAATATGACGATGGGTAAAATTATTCAGAAGAGGTGGGAATGACAACATTGACATTGAAATAAGGAATATTATAATTCAAAATTAATAAATATTTTGATTTGGTCGGTTTGTTCGAAATTATTAAAGTGAAGTGCTGGGATTAATGGCCTAACCGGGGTAGTCCCGAAGGATTTTTATCTTTTGACAAAATTGGAATATAGCGATTATGGCAAATGGTTATACGAAGGAACACTATGATCAAGATAAAAGATTTGTACATATGTCGGACCGAGAGGATGACGGTAAATATTGAGAAGTACTTAGACCGGAACTTGATTGCAACATATTGGAATGATACTGATAAGATTGACCGAATAAGTGTCATAAGAAATTCTGTTACAGAAATTGATGTTAAAGAACAACTTGACCAAAGGTATTAGATGATCAGTAATGAGGAATGTAATTACCTCTGTAGTCATTTGGTTTCTCTAACTATTAGCATTGGTTGAGTGTATTATACTTCAGGGATGCCGAAATTGTATGTATGATCCAGGCAAAGTGATGAATAAAATTCAAATGGAGCTGCAAGAGAGTATTGATGAATGGAAAAAAATGAACAAATCAATTGGAAAGAAAATAGATGGTCGAAATGCATAAGTATATAAGATTCATGAATGAGCAATATTGACAAGAGATAGAAATAACATATTGAGCTATAAGTGGCATAGAAAATTTTAGTGGGATGACTTAAGTGATATGGTGAATTGAGTTATTTCTTTAAGTTTCAAGTATAAAACTTTTTCTAAGTCGTATATTATGTAATTTCCTGCTCCGCGGAAAGGCATTACCCTAGAATTATTGATGGATCAGACCGATGGAATACAAGTAGCACGGGAAATCGAGACGCATGGTGTGATATATTGTATTGCTTAACTTGGTCGGATGGGATAACTTATACGAGGTGGTTCGAATGTATTATTATGCCAAGTTAGAAGACTCTGCATCGTGTCGGATCATTCTTGAGGGAACATAGGGAATGTGGGATCGTGGCATGGAAACAATATTTATATATGTGAGTGGATCTGTCCCTTCTCCTTTACTCCTTCATGCCATAATAAAATAAATTCTAGTGTTGCCTTACTGTATGTAATAACTATATGCTGCTCTAGTCCACACAATAATAATGATGCCTTATGTTCAATGCTGCTAAAATTAATGAAACACGTTTATAACGAACTGCTAGTACTATTGATACAAGAATGCTATAAAGTAAGTCTGCCATCAGAAAGAAGTAATATTATGCAATGTACTTCACATGCTAGTAACACTGAGAATGAAATGTTGAACATCTGTACAGGTATAAGTGCATCAGTGCACAATAACTATGAAGAAAATGCTTCATATGCGAGTATAATTATGGTTTGGTACCATTGTGCCACGAGAAGGTCTATAAGTTATGACCTACGGGTCACAAATCGATATAAGAATGAGCAAAACAAGAAGGATCAATAATGCAAAGCTTTACTTACATTTATTTACTATGCAAGTTATGCTTTGATTTTATTTGCATAGTTGTTGAATGATCAGGGACAACTTGTGCACATGTTTTGGTAATTTTTCTCGAATGAGATGCATCGGGGCACTGGGATCGTTCGACCTAGGAGGAAACATAGTGCTTTGATAATACTGGGTATAAACAAAAGATTCATTGTAGATCACAACCTCATGAATGGCCCTTCGTAAGCCCTTCGAAGTCCTATATGGCATATCCCTCGTGGTGCGAAAGCATATCACTAATGACCCTCATGTAGTTAGGTTGTATACTAACGAGAATATTTATGCAGGCTTAATGTTATCTCGATAAGAATGATTCTCAGGGATACAATGAGTGGGATGTTGGTATGAATTGTCGTTAGGTGATATGTACATATTTCACATATATTCAATGCATCCTACTATTTTAAATATATGTTTCATTATGCTACTAAATACTCTGATCATTGAAATAAACCAATTTCCTAATAAAAAGATCACTAAGTTACTCTTCACATGAATACTTAGTGTCAGTTTAGGTGAGTGGGCTAGTTTTTGCTCACCAGTTCGCGATATATACTGACCCACATTTGTGGGCATCCCCAAGTACTCGATATTAGGGAGTGACTGGAATGGTTTTGAGGCATCCATCCATTATTGGGGCACGCATAAGCTCTTCTTCCATTGGAGGCATCTTCTGTTATAAAGGACATAATGTATGGATCAGTGTAATTCAGTTGTAGTAATGAGAATGTTTGCCAAGATGACAAATATCAATGTAAGCCAAATGGGCCAAGTATCAGTTAAATTTAAGAGCTTTGTAAATATTTTGTATGCCATGTACTCAATTATCATTATCAATAAAAAGAAGCTTTTAATTATATTCATTGGTGACTTCAATTTGTCTGCCTAATTTTGCTGCGATGTCATTGTTTATGAGATATACCATGCCTTATCTATTTTCTTGCCTTGTACAAGTATAATATAGGCTTGTACGACATCATGCCTATGGCTACTTTCGGTTCTTCAAAATTGGGAGTGACATGCTCCTCCCTCCCATGTAAGCTCATGTCTCATATCAATAATATGCAAGATCAAGACCTCTATCTAGTATATCTAGCCATAATTGTATAGTTATAACTATATTTCATGTCAATAGTCCCAATACCGAATACAGAATCCAGTCACCAAGAATATGTCATGAACAAATTCTACCACTTAAAATGTTCTGTCTAAGTGTCCTATGGTCTGACATGCAAAAATATAAGCACGTCTATGGTTTCGTGATGTCAACTCTAATTATCGATACCCGACTCTGCTAATGGACGTCGGCACCCGAATCTGATTCGGATGCTAAGTAAGGAGTAATGGTTCTAAGGTAACACTGTCAAGCAGGAACTATAATATGTCATGAAAAGGTACACAAGAAGTAAATAATATAATATTATATTATATTATATTATATTATATTATATTATATTATATATATATATATATATATATATATATATATATATATATAATTCAACCGTCCGAAGGTGCTACGAATCCTAAATGTCCTAAAGAAGAAATTTAAATTAAATATTACTCAACACTATCCAAATTATATCTCAAGTCTATTGGTGATATACTATAGCATATCCATGTTTTTATGAATACTCATAAAAGTCTACGTCGTAAAGTTTGTCCTCCACTTGTAACCAATCTGCAACTACTAGAATTATTTAATAAATTTTAGGATTAAATTATATTATTAGCCTTCGCGTCAGCTTTTCGAAACTTCAAACATATCTCATTTTTGGGTCCGGAAGCCCCCAGAATCGTGAAAACACCAAAACCCATTCATTTTTCGGACACCTGATGCTCAAATAATTTTTCAGAAAGTTTTAGATCAAATTTGTCTTTATAAATTATATATTTGAAAATATAACTTCGATACAATTCTTTTAAGTTTTGAGTTGGGAGTTATGGCCCTCATAAGTTGTTATATCCCAAAAAATTAGGCTAAATTTTATGACAAATTTGGGTTGTTTAACAAGCTTTGGTAAATGGTTTAAACACAAATTTTAATTGTTTAATCATGGCATTGAGATGTATTTTTATGTCCCTAATATTTTATATATTTATCTATAAAATTTTTATCATAATCGAAGGGGAACGAATTTGAAGGAAAAAAGCATACCAAGTTGTGATTACGGTAGCGTTTAAGTTCCGATTTCGGCCTTTAGGAGACACGAAAGATGTCTACACCACTTGAAAAACGAAGGAGGGTAAGATAGCCTCGAGGGGGGTAGTTTTCCTCCTTGGGAAGTGTAAAACCCCAAATCCTAAAAAAACATATTTTTTTAATTATTAATTTAATTGTAGTATTTATGAGCAAATTAGGATAAATAGAATTTATTTAATTTTTATTTTAGGTGTTGGTATATTTAGGGGATTTATGGAGCCATTATATTTTTTTCTCAATATATTCCATGTAGGAGACCCTTTAGACAGTTGCTAGTTTAATGGTATGCGCAAATATGAATTCTAGATTATATATATATATATATATATACATATATATATATATATATATATATATATATATATATATATATATATATATATATATATATATATTTTAGAAAGAAAAAGAAATGATTAGAAAGGAAAAGAAATAGAAATAAAGAAAAAAAAAGAAAAGAAAATAATCTTCTTATTGGATCCTTAGCCTACCCCAAACCCAAACCACTATATCCTACCCATTTACCTAGGACCCGCTAAAGGCTATATAAAACAGCATCCACAGCATCATCATCTAAGCCCCCGAGCGGAAATCCCCCCACCCGCCTCTTTCGTGATCTCTCTCTCCCTCTCTCTATATTCATCTCATCGACCAAGCCCTAACCCTAATCCTCCCTCTCCCCGACCTAGCCTCGCCGCCGCCGAGTCCCAGACCATCGCTGCCTCCTTCAGCCTCCGCTGCGACCAACCCCGGCCGACCGCACACCGCGACGCCGCATACGCAAGACAAAAATTGATCAAACAGCATACCTGTGTTTATGCCTTGATTATCGTGCCCTCACAGGACCAAACTCGACTTCGTCTTCACCGGTATGATTCTCATCTATTCTTCTTCCGATCCTATAGATTAGTTTATCTTGAACAGCGCGCAAACCTAAGTAAAAATTGACGTCAAGTCGAAGAAAAATAACCACTTTCTAAATTTCATAAATTATATAACAACCACCCCTGTTCTCAGATTCGTATCTCCCACCACAGAGATCCAAATCTAATTTTTCTTATTGGTATGTGAAGACCACTAGACCTAGTTTATTTTCTATCATTTACATTATTCTATTAATTGCTGTATATGGAATTTAATTAGTTAGAAAAACCCAAAAATATACTTTTTCGAAATTCTAAAAATTACGATACGGAGCACGCCCCGCCAAACGGGACCTCGCCACCGTGTACCAAGTGTACCAAAAGATGCGTACAGCGTACCCGGACATGTGAGATTTTACGAAAACTGATTTGGACGTTTGTGCGCGTCGGAATCAGCCTGTATCCGTAGAAGATTCCTTGTGTCGTAACTTCTACAAAAGTCTTGTGCATTTTATGCATGCTTGTTAGAATATGACAAAACTTGCACCACTGAACTCATGGTATCGCATTGGTCCTGTGACCCAATTTTTACACGATTCTGAGACAGTTGACCAAGTCGCCTATTGGCGGGCCCCACGGTTGACTTTTTGGGTAAATTTGTGTTCGGCTTACCGAAATCCAAGAATGGAAGTACCGCTGGGTTTGTATTGACATTTAGAATTGGTTTGACCTATAATTTGTTCCATTTAGAGACCTTTATCCATGGCACGCTTTTTGGTGCATAGTGGCCCACGTGTGGAGCCCGCTTTGACCAAAAATTCTATTTTGCCCCTATGTCCAAATTGGACGAAAAGGGAGTACTTTTTAGCTATTTTGCTTATTCTGGGAATGTTGGTGATGTTTGTTTCAGCATCCGAAGACGATCATTCTGAGGCCGTAGTTTCTGACTCTTGGTATTTAACATCTGGATATTACACTCTGCAGCTCTCTTGTCAGACAAGTATACATTGTCTTATATTACTGTTTAAATTATGTATTATTAGTTGCATATTTATATTATATATCTGTGCGCCTCCGAGAGATACTCGGGTGCAGTCAACGAAGGCGTTGATGTTAGGACTTGTGTCTGACCTAGTGTCTAGTAGACCCACCTAAAGTTGTGGAGTTATTGGTATGACTCCCAGGCCTTGACACATTTCTTACACGTGTTGTGAGTCTCATATAGGACACGGACTTGCGTATATGGTTGGCCACCTGTACGTGTAGGTCGTACGATGGATAGGGTATAATTGTTAATAGTGATGCATGTTAGAAGACGTAGCAGTTATTAGTAGGCAGATCATAGACTATAATGGTACGATGGTCCAATCCTTGTTCTTGTTTAGTTGTAAGGTTAGGCTATTGTTCTAATAATAGGCTATGAGCCAGAGTTACGATGCCGCGACGTAGTAGCTAAGGCGTGTTGTGGATACAACATATTTAGATCATTGGGCGTGGAGGATAACTAGTAGGCGTATGGGACACCTACTTCCTTTATTCAGATTCCCCGTTTGACGGAACGGTATGGACATTATATTTTGCTGATTCCCCATTCTTCGGAGCGGTATGGATGTTATATTATGCAGATTCCCCGTTCTTCAGAACGGTACGGACATTGTACTATACAGATTCCCCGTTCTTCGGAGCGGTATGGTTATTATTATATTATAATGCCCTGGTAAGGGGGTATGTGTGGCATATACTAGCCAGTTGTCACAATTGGTGAATTACGTCAGCATATGTCTAGCCTACACTTTCCCATATACTCAAATTGTCCTCAAGTTGCATGTCACTTAGATGGTTAGCGCGGCCCTTTTATTTATTCAATATTTACTTTATGGCATATTTCTATGTATCTTGTTATATCACTCTGAGGACCTGGTCCCTTTCCAGGTGTATTATTCATAAGTATTTGCAGGAGCGCAGATTCGGACTGGGTACTTATATTGTGAGAGGTCTTCTCTTCGAGCCTCGTGATTTTTAGAGGTTGTATTTTGTATTTGTCTTGTTTATTCTTTATTCTAGTTCAGCAGTGGATTTGTTTCCATCCGAATACCATCTTTAGATACTTTATTTGGGATCTGGTTATAGATATTTGTTATTTATTATATTTGATTTTCTATGGATAAGATTAGATTATATCCTGTGATTTATGATAGTTATACCACTGGTGAATTGTTATTCATATTACAGCGTATGTGTGTTATGGTTTCCATATATTGGAGTACCATATTTATATGGCTGACATGCTTACGTGTCCTAGTCCTATGTATTTTGGGACTGAAACATGACATATTTTTAGTGGTGGCCCATGCAGGTCAAGAGCATATTGTCTCGGTTACGTTACTGTACTGGGCAAGCCTGCAAATAGGTTTAGAGTATAGGATCTCATCCACAAATTACTATGACTTATCTTTCTTCCAATCTGATCTATTTGAATAGTGCATCCTGCTTGATTCATGTACTTCCCTAATAGTCCTTGAGTATAGTCTTCTCCGAGAATATAGAAGTTTCTGTTGTTAGATTATAAGTAGGGGAACCTTCCTACTAAGAATATAACTAGAACATTGACACCTTACTAAGTTTAGAATATCTAGTGAACCCTAGAATTTTCTTATCTTCAGACTGGTTTACCATTATCCCTTGCTATAATTTTGAATGACTTGAGAGTAGCATGGACACTACTAGAGTTAGTTAGAAATTTGACCATACTGTTTACCCTAGCATTTAGGAGCCAATAGAAATCCAAGGAGGAATGTTAGGTCCAACCCTAAATTTTATAGTGAGATAGTATTATTGAACTATACCTTTAGATTCTTGTTTGGATATTAGCAGACAGTACCCTAGAAAGTTGAGAGGAATGAATATAGAAATTCCTCGATCATACCTTGAGAACAGAGATTAGCATATTACTTTCCCCTTAAGAAACCATGATCTTATCTAGAGTCTTCCTATTTATAATCTTATATCTTGTTCTCTGAAACCTTAATATTTTTTTTATTTGTGCGACGACTAAATTATGTTCTTCTTTTCTTCATCTTTCAACTCGCGCCACCTGACACCTCTGATTATAGACCAAGTGATTTTATTCTAGGTAAGGATATATAGCTTGCTAGGATTTTGGTTGTTACTCTTGAATTTTGAATTTAAGTGCTTGGTAGTTAGAACTTGATAGTTTTAAGTTCTTCTGGTAGATTGCGACTTGATGATTACCCTTAGTTTTAAACCGCGTAATTCGTACCCATAACCTAATATAGGTATATCCCCTTTTCACTTGAGAACCAGAAGCTCTTCCATTCTTACTATTGTCACTTGTTCTATGAGCACTATGATTAAAACTTAAGGTGACCATTATCTATATAATGCAATAGGATGATTTTCTCGTAAACCCCAATAAGAGTTATGATTTATTTACAAGGACAATATTATTTTGTAGAATCCCCTTAAGACTGCCACAGTATTAGATAATTGTTACAAGTTGGATAGTATGCCTCCCAACCTAGTATCACATTGTCCTCTTGACATATTATTGTAGTATAATTGAACGACATTAATTAAATACTAGCATAAGATGATAGTGTTTATTTAGACGGTAGAACTTAAAGGTCCATACCCCTTCTTTGTCGACTAGCAGCTTAGACAAGGTGTTAGTACTACAACTGTAGAGGCTGTGGAGTCTTATTTTTGTTTTATTTGTGAACTTGAATTATTTGTATCTTATTTCATCATGATCCAGCATATTTATATTTTATATACTACCTTGACTTATGCTGCTATTTTATAGCCTAGTTTTGCAAGCTTATTCTTTTATCGAGCTTGTTCACAACATATGTATTAGTGGATGCATACACTAATACGTTTTAGAATCATTGTATTAAGGTCTAGCTAACCTTGGTACACTTGGTTCGCCATTCGCATAACTACTTTACATGGATTGAGATATATAGTGTCTAGTAGACGAATATACTTGCCCTTTAGACATGCCTGAGCATATCGTATCAGTCACATAACTGTACTGACAAGAACATGTGAATAAAAAATTACCAAATAGGAATCTAAATTTACAACTGCCTTGACAATTCCTTTTGAACTCCTTAAACGCCTTGATCCCCACACTTCTATTCTATTATCCCCCTCGAACTCTTTATAATTGTTTTCTTTCTTCCCTTATTTTGGAAAGATGAAACTTCGTGCTTGGTATAAGTTTGATATACATATAGTACTAGATATACCCCATAGGCCAACCACATTACTTGGTGATGATTTTTCGGTAATTAAGGGCATACCATAGGTAAAATATTTCTGTTTAAACTTTTGAGGATCAAACAGCATGATTAAATAAGTTGAGGAATAATTTTCTTAATTGTATAGCCTTATATGATAGATGGGTAAAACTTTTAAGTTGGGTAGGAGTTGCATTATTAAACTTGAGGAGAATTCTTTTAGATTGTGATCAAGTAGGAATAGATTGAGAGATTAAGCCATTTTAAAGGTGGAGAATTTTAGAAGAAGGAGTTAGAGGATAAAGATTTAATAAATTTTGAAATTCTGATAGTGAGGACCAAATATTTATACCTTGAGCACATGATGTAAAGTTTGAATGTTGAAGATTGAATCAACAATTTAAACCTTGAGGATAAATATAGAATTCTAGGCTTAAACAATTGGTGAAGTAGATAAAAATTTTAAAACTTGAGGATTCAAGTTTAAAGCTAAATTCTAATTGATGGATTACCTATTGGAAATATTGAGAATGTGAATTAAATTTAAATAAAATTTGAAGGATACAAAACTCATAAGGGAAAATAGGAATAACATTGGATTAAAATTATTTTCTTCTAAAGGAGTTTATGATAGTTGGAGATCGTAATGTAAAAAGTGTTATGGGCTATTTAAAACTTAGAGATGTTGTATAGATCTAGCTAAGAATTGGATATGACTATTGAGAAAAGATTACAAAATTTTGATTAAACAAGGGTTACCTTAATTTCAAAAGTGATTGCAATGGATTAGAATATATTTTTAATTTTGGAAGAGATTGTGATTGACTTGCCTCATATACGAATGCGAAGGAATTAACAAATTATGCCGTATTTTAAATTTTGAGGATAAAATTGTTTTTAAGTTGAGTAGATTGTAAACTGCTTTACCCCAAAATTTAGCCTACTTGGCTAGATGGAGAAACTAGGGCTAGTTGGTATCCAATTGGAAATAGGACATGATATTGAAATATATAATATTTATATCATAAAGTGCACCTTACCATTGCTTCGATAATTGGAGCACTATACTAGCCATTGCCTTCCTACAAATTTTATAACCTTATCCTAGACATGACCGTCTTCCATTCTGACTTCGGTGTAACTTATAATGATGCTCTCTTGTGCTATATTTTAGTCGCACAATATTTATCGCGGACGTTATTATTTAATCCTAAATAATACGACCTTGTATTCTTGTGCATTCCAATTTAAATTGGAGACACAATCTTGACCCGCTTCTAATTAATCCAATTTCCATCTTTGTGCAACTTTCCAATTGTTGGGCACTTTTATACAACAATACAATAAGGGGTCCACACCATTGGACATGACACATGAAGAAACCTAATTCTCTTCCATATGAATCTTCTCCATGAATTTTTGGAATGTGCAGCGCAATATCTCCCCCTCATTTAAGCCTAGCCTTGTATTTTAAGCAATGCAAATTATAGCCCCCAAATCATCCCTATGACATTGGACTTAGTTTTAATTTTGAGGACAAAATTTTTATAAGTTGGGTAGGATGTAAAACCCCAAATCCTAAAAAAAAATATTTTTTTAATTATTAATTTAATTATAGTATTTATGAGCAAATTAGGATAAATAGAATTTATTTAATTTTTATTTTAGGTGTTTGTGCATTTAGGGGATTTATGGAGCCATTATAAAATTTTCCCAATTTATTCCATGTAGGAGATCCTTTGGACAGTTGCTTGCTTAATGGTATGCGTAAATATAAATTCTAGAATTTTCTATTGTATATATATATGTATATATTTATATATATAGTTTTTTTTTAGAAAGAAAAAGAAATGATTAGAAAGGAAAAGAAATAGAAATAAAGAAAAGAAAAAGAAAAGAAAATAATCTCCTTATTGGATCCTTAGCCTACCCCAAACCCAAACTACTATATCCTACCCATTTACGTAGGACCCGCTAAGGGCTATATAAAACAGCAGCCGCAGCATCAGCTACTAAGCCCCCGAGCGAAAATTCTCCCACCCGCCTCTTTCGCGATCTCTCTCTCCCTCTCTCTATATTCATCTCATCGACCAAGCCCTAACCCTAATCCTCCCTCTCCCCGACCTAGCCTCGCCGTCGCTGAGTCCCAGACCACCGCTGCCTCCTTCGGTCGCCGCCGCGACCAACCCCGGACGACTGCACACTGCGACGCCGTGCGCGCGAGACAGAAATTGATCAAACAGCGTACATGTGTTCACGCCTCAATTTATGCATCCTCGCTGGACCCAACTCGACCCCGTCTTCCCCGGTATGATCCTAATCTATCCCCCTTCACATCCTATAGGTTAGTTTATCTCGAACAACATGCAAACCTAGGTAAAAATCGATACCAAGTCGAAGAAAAATGACCACTTTCTAAATTCCAAAAATTATATTGCAACCACCCCTGTTCTCAGATTCGTATCTCCCACCACAGCGATCCGAATCCAGTTTTTCATGTTGGTATGCGAAGACCACTAGAACTGGTTTATTTTTTGTCATTTATATTATTCTGTTAACTGTTGTATGTGGAATTTAATTAGTTGGAAAAACCCAAAAATATATTTTTTTTTAAATTCCAAAAATTGTGATACGGAGCGCGCCCCGCCAAACGGAAACTCACCGTCGTGTACCAAGTATACCGAAAGTTGTGCACAGTGTACCCGGATGTGTAAGATTTTGTGAAAACTGAGATGGACGCATGTGCGCATCAGAATCAGCCCGTATTCGCAGAAGATTCTCTGTGTCATAACTTCTACAAAAGCCCTGCGTATCTTGTGCACGCTCGTCAGAATGCCACAAAACTTGCGCTACTGGACTCATGGTATCGCACTGGTCCTGTGACCTAATTTTTATGTGATTCTGAGATAGTTGACCAAGTCACCTATTGGCGGGCCCCATGGTTGACTTTTTGGACGAATTTGTGTTTGGCTCACCGGAATCCAAGATTGGAAGTACCGCTGAGTTCATTGACATTTAGAATTTGTTTGACCTATAATTTATCCCATTTAGAGACCTTTATCCTTGGCACACTTTTCGGTACAAAGTGGCCCACATGTGGAGCCGCTTTGACCCAAAATTACCGTTTTGCCCCTGTATCCAAATTGGACGAAAGGGGAGTGCTGTCTAGCTATTTTGCTTATTCTGGGAATATTGGTAATGTTTGTTTCTGCATCCGGAGACGTTCATTCTGAGGTCATAGTTTCTGACTCTTGGTGTTTGACATCTGGATATTACACTCTGCAGCTCTCTTATCAGACAAGTATATATTGCCTTGTTGTACTGTTTAAATTCTGTATTATTAGTTGCATATTTATATTATATAACTATACACGTCCGAGAGATACTCGGGTGCAGTCAATGAAGGCGTTGACGTTAGGACTTGTGTCTGACCTAGTGTCTAGTAGACCCACCTAAAGTTGTGGAGTTATTGGTATGACTCCCAGGCCTTGACACATTTCTTACACGTGTTGTGAGTCTCATATAGGACACAGACTTGCGTATGTGGTTGGCCACCTGTACATGTAGGTCGTACGATGGATAGGGTATAATTGTTAATAGTGATTCATGTTAGAAGACTTAGCAGTTATTAGTAGGCGGAGCATAGACTATCGTGGTACAATGGTCCAATCCTTGTCCTTGTTTGGTTGTAAGATTGGGCTATTATTCTAATAATAGACTATGAACCTGAGTTACGACACCACGACGTAGTAGCTAAGGCGTGTTGTGGATACAACATGTTTAAATTATTGGGCGGGGAGGACAACTAGTAGGCTTATGGGACACCCACTTCCTTTATTCAGATTCCACGTTCGACAAAATGGTATGGACGTTATATTATGTAGATTCGCCATTCTTCGGAGCGGTATGGACGTTATATTATGTAGATTCCCCGTTCTTCGGAGCGGTATGGACGTTATACTATACAAATTCCCCATTCTTCGGAGCGGTATGGACGTTATTATATTACGTTGCCCTGATTGTCATGACCCACACCCGGTATAGGGGTACGAGAGCGTGGGTACGTTCAGCCTATGCCACAGCATCGGTGGTACAATGCTGTCTTGGTCATATAACTATCTAATCAATCTCACATGGATATCCAACTCCATAAGGAGACACAGATATCATAATATAATATAGAATATACTCAATCACATAAACTAAGGCACGATGAGATATCGACGCAAATAATAAAATACAAGACAAGTCTAAACAATAATAAATAGTCTAACCTGCAATCAATAACATCCAATCTCTAAGTATGCTGGAAACAAGTTCTCTATGTCACAGTCTGGAAACAATATCCAGTTAGGAATGGAACGAAATACACCTCTAACAGCAGTTCCAAGCATATTGACAAAAACTATAACACAGTGTAAAGAAATACAAGACAGATATGGATAACTGACAATAAGAAATACTGACGAGCATGGATGTACTGGAAATAGAAATACTGGAATAAATAGAATACTGGAGCATGTCATCATCAATGCACATCTAGTAATAAAATAGTAATACAAGTACACGCAAGAACAATGAACTGGTATATAAGTGTATACAAGAACAATAACTAGAACATATGGAGATGCTAGATCCATATACTAGAGATACATGTCAAGAATCATCTAACTATGTGTGTGAAACATCAGCATATCATGTGATCGGCTTGGGACTATATGACTCATTACATTGATTAGCGATCATCCCTAACAGGTCAGGCTAACCATATGTAACAATGATGAGGTATGTAAGGGTAAGGCTGCACCGACATGAGGTGTGGGTGAACTATGATGCATGTAAAGTTGGGTATGATCACATAAGCTACTAATATTTCCCCATTTATCTCCAACTAGCATGATGGATTCCAATCAGGACTCCTCGTGACAGGTCTCAATGATGCCAACTCGTATAAATAATAGTGTCAGAGTCATGTATGCTATACAACAAGAGTTATAAAGACAATCAACATAATGGAAACTGTCAGAGAATGTACACGCCTGGGGTCCTTAGCTGGTATGAATCAGATTCCAAGTCACAGTCCAAATAGCCTACGTATTACAAATTTACCATGTCAAAATATAATTTATTTTAATTATTTAATTATGGAATAATTACTCCAAAATCCTATTTTAATCTTATTATTCTTATTTTTAGGTTAATTCCTAAATTTTGTCCAAAAGAACTGAATTTTATCAACTCGAGACTCATGGCACGTAAATCGAGGCAATCTGTTGACCAAAAAGTCAACCGACACAAACTCAACTTTCATACATGATTTCTTGTAGATTTCAGCATCAAAAACATACTGGAATTTATGGCTCATCCGAATTCAAATTCGTTTGGAAATTATGGCACATACAAATTTTATATCGTGCACCGATGGTTAAATTCTAACTTAAAAGTTCTACAGAATTAATAGTATATAAATACTTCGAACTAAATTCTAGGAAAAACATATGTCAATGATCTTGACATTAGATTTCCGAAACATAAACGGTTCATGAATCTGATTCTTGGTTCTCCCAAAATCATAAAAACATCAAGACGTATCTATTTTCGGACATGCTGTGCTCTACGAATTTTCTAGAATTTAATACTCATAATTTCATAAAAAAGTTTATATAATCAGAAAGCTAACCTCAATATCGTTCTCACACAAGAAACTAGGCCTCGTTTGGAGTCTGCAGCTATTTGCAATGACTTCTGGAAGATGAAAGAACCCGAGATGACAATTCTCCAAAAATCGGCTCAAGAAAAACCATAGAAATAAATAACTAAACTATTATATATATAGAGGAGAGAGAGAGCAGCCGCGGCTCGGATTTGACACGTGGCAGTCTTCCATGCAGCCCTGCCCAAATCGGACGGTCATGGTTTGACCCGGCTTGGCTCAGCTGAGTCCGAGTCGAACTCTGACTTGGCTCGGCTCGAGGTCGGCTCGACCTCACCCACACCCAAACCCCGGTCACTGACCGGAGGGCCCCGCACTATTGGCTGCGGGAGGCATACAGGTGGGCCCCTGTTGGCTGACTGGGCAGAAATAATTGCTTTTTGGGTTTTTTTCAAAAAATAGTTTTTAATTCAGGTTTTTTTCATAATTAACTCAAAATAAATGCTAAAAATAATCCGACAATTTTCAAAAAATTCTAGAAAATATATTTTATTATTTAGAACCTAAAATAAAAGTTTGAGATATTTTTAATTAAGTTTGTCCATAAAAAAAATTCTTAAAAGTCTTAGGAAATTAGGGTTACTAGTTTTTAATTAACTAAAAATTATGGAAAAATTCCAATAGCCCCAAATGAACCTAATAATAATATTTAAGCAAGAATTTTAGGATACGGAGGTTACACTGATGAGGGGGCATATGTGGCATATACTAGCCAGTTGTCATGATTGGTGAATTAGGTCAGCATATGTCTAGCCTACACTTTTCCATATACTCAAGTTGTCCTCAAGTTGCATTTCCCTTAGATGGTTAGCGCACCCCTTTTATTTATTCAGTATTTACTTTATGGCTTATTTCTATGTATCTTGTTATGTCCCTCTGAGGACCAGGTCCCTTTCTAGGTGTATTTTTCATGAGTATTTACAAGAGTGCAGATTCGGACTCGCTACTTATATTGCGAGAGGTCTTCTCTTCAAGCCTCGTGATTGTTAGAGGTTGTATTTATATTATATTTGTCTTGTTTATTCTTTATTCAAGTTCGGCAGTAAATTTATTTCTATTCGACTGCCCTCTTTAGATACTTCATTTGGGATCTGGTTATAGATATTGGTTATTCATTATATTTGATTTTCTATGGATGAGATTAGATTATACCCTGTGATTTATGATAGTTATACCACTAGTGAATTGTTATTCATATTACAGCGTACGTGTGTTATGGTTTTCATATATTTGAGTGCCATATTCATACGGCTGGCATGATTATGTGTCCTAGTCCTACGTATTTTGGGACTGGGTCATGACAGAAAGGGTGTTCACTTGGCTGTACAACAGCAATAATAGCAGAAGGCCGTTGGCTTTGCCGGCCTTTTAGTAAGGTCAATTTAAGGGGCCGTGGGAGAAGGAAAGGGAAGGAAATGTGAAGAAAAAGAGAAGAAGAAGGAGAAGGAGAATGAGGGGGAAGAAGAGGAGGAAGGGGGAGGGTATCTCACGGTTGGAAGGGAGTGAAGGGGGGCAATGTAGGTTTTAGGCGATATATAAGAATAGGTGCAAGCATGAAGGTTTAGATGTTAGTATGTTTAAATCCTAAGGCTAGGATTACATGAGCTTAATATGGCATGTAGTGGTTGCCATCTACATATATATGCTACTATTTAAATAATTTGACAGGGATTTAATTGGTTACAATGATGGAAGGTGCATAGGATTTAATTCCAAAAAATAAGAAGACACCGAATTTTAAATTCAATTGATTGAAATAATAAGATTTTGTTTATAAAAATAGGAGTTGGTGGTTTATAGAGTGGGGGATGGGTGTAGGACATTATGCATGAGCAATAAAATTTGGTTCAAGGGTTCGGGTTAGGTATTTGAGATCGGTTGAGTGCGATAACAAAATATGTATGGGATAAGGCAACAAATTTAGTCAAGGTGGTTTATAATATTTATGGAGCATGCGGGGGAACAAATAAATAGGATACAAGTATCCTTTGTGATGTAGGTCAAGTTAGGCTCTTGAATATCAATTTTTTTAGAAGAAACGAATCAGTATTGTATATTAAAGTCGTTCGCAACAAAAAAAGGTATAAGTATCAAATTTGTGTAAAAATGTGTCACAAAAGTTGTGCGACTAAAATGAAGCATGGGACGGTAAGTTTGTGATTAATGGTCCTGTCATGAGCGTAATTTGGCTCGATTAGGTCAATGATACAAAGCTTGTTGGAAGGAAAAGCTAGTGTAGCTCTCAAGATATTAAAGCCATATTGAAGAGTATCAAGGGCTACGAAAAATCAAAGAGATAATTTAATTGCTTGAAAATAAACTTAATTAATACCAAATAATCTAAATTACTCTAAACTTCAAAGAATAACCCTACACTAAAACCAGGGGGCTTACAATCTCCCCATCTTAGAAAATTTTGTCCACGAAATTAAAAAATAATCTCTCCAACAACGATCTTAACATATCTCTACATATATTTATGCAACTTATTGTTGCACCACTCTAGTACTTCAACTATGCAGTTCCATCGTCTAAGCATTTAGTCCTTAATTAAACAACATGTATTATCTCATCATTTTATCATGCTAATCATTATCTAGAAAATTTACCACCTTTAGGCCTAAGTTACTCCAGGATGCCGCAACACAATCTAATTTTGAAACTTCTAATACATAAGAGTTTAATGTTCCTTTATCCTCGGCACCCAAAATGTTACAAGCATAAATCCTCTAGCTCATATGTACATTATTCAATTCTCTCATTCTTTAACTAGGATGGTTATTAACGCAATATTAAATCCTAGGTACGATGTCATCAACCTTTAGTATCCCCAATAAAATCTTCCAATCCTAACTTCCTATAATTGTTCTTAGCAATAATAAGTCTAATCTAACTAGTTAGTCATACCTAGTATAGGAACTCAACTCAATTCGATTCTTAGGAGGAATACATGTAATTACATAATGGTACACAATATAAGCCTCTACACAATCGAAGTTATAGTAATCATGTAATAAATAACTATTCAATAATTTAAAAGACCTAGATAAAATATAACCAAATAATATGATTTCCCAAAAACCATCGATCTAGGGTGGATTAAAAATAGGTTCTCATATCATCACTCACTACTAAGGAGTGGGTTCTTCATGTTCATACTCCATAAATGTTCTATGATTTACCTTGGTATTGTGTCACCAACCATTATGTCTAATTTAATTCTCTTTAAATTTTTTAGCTTAACTTTTGTTATATATTGGCCACATTGCATTTCTTAAATTTGTATCCCTATATTTTCATCTTTCCACTATTAATGCTCTGTGTCATCCTTCAATCAAAATTTATGATTTTATCCTCGAATATGTATAATCTTAATGCATAGTCGTTAAGTTCTATCAGTACTAGATTCTTGAAATCTCCAAAGTAGTTAGAACTTTGCCTCCCCAAATATTATTATTTCTTGCGTCATTAATCCATTCTCCATGATAACTTAACTTGTCTTTATTCCAACGAACCTTCATACCTCAATGACGATATTAAATCATAGTTTAACCATAATTTTATGTTCTAGCATCGTCAGCCTCAAGTATAGATCTTTCGATCAAACTCCCATCAATATAATTGTCAATTTCCCTAAATCAACTTCTTAATGTACTCAAGGTCAATCTGATTAGGACACCTATAAAAATTACTCAATCTCTAATATATATCATTCACCTTTTCATACTAAAATAGGCTAATTCTCCAGCCCAACTAGTTTTCACTTATCCCTGTCGTACTCATAATCAAGTGTATTTAGTCCAAACTCAAAGCTACCTATTTAGTTACCCAAGAATCAAACAACATTTTTACCAAATACCAATCCATTTTAGTCTAATCATTGGGTTATCTATAGTTAAGGATGCAGTACTACCCACCTTAGGATTGCTGGTACACTTTCTACATCCTAAGGCAACTAAGAATTTGAAATAGTAGGGTCTTACCATTCAAAGTTTCTTTCCTTGTGTCAAAATTTTATCCATATCTCCTTTGCGTTGTAACCATTATTTGTCCTCATCGCTTTATGGAACTTCAAGATTATATAGTAACTCAAATATCCAATTGTTTCACCAAGAGTATCTATGATCATAGTCTAGTATTCTAGGCTTAATAAAGGTATGCTATCCCTAATACTCAATTCCATTGATTACCAAGACAAGGAGTCAAATTCTTATTCTACTCTGCCATTGTAGAAGCATAAAAAGTGCATATCCTAAAAGATGCTAAACCTAAATGGGCAATGGCGTACTTCCTCACAAGACATGCACTTACAAGAGCAGCAAGAGAATAGCATATTTCCTTAAAGCTTGGAGCAGAGGCGTACTTTTGGCCCATCCAACCGACTCTACAGAAGCAGGTGTATGTTCTTCATGTTTTCTTCTTTGTATTTAATGCGATGAACCTGACAGTTGACTGATACAACAGTTGAAGTGATGAAGTCATTAATGAAGAAGATCTCTGGCCCGTAGACCCATGTTATCGTTTAGTGGGCCACTGATGATATCTCTCCTATGATACGTCAATATTTCTACTTCAATCAGAGAATGCCAGTGTGTTATCCCTATCAGAGTACGCCAGTGTATTATCTCTATCAGGGTACGCCAGTAATGCTATCTCTCCATGAATACGCCAATATTGTTACTTCAGCCAGAGTTTGCTTATGTTGCTATCTCTACCGGAGTACACCATCATCGATACGTATCCAATTGCCAGTATATTGTTCTACAATAGTATACTTGTGCCTTTCTCTACATAAAGGTGATTCTCTCTTGAGAGAGAATAGTATGCGCACTTTGTTACCTATAGCCGATAGTGAGTGGTTAGGATTCATGTATTTTGTGCCATAATACTCATAGAATGTGCATAAAATAACTATCCCCACAACCTAGGCTTTCCTCGTATAGGAGGCTACGTGTCAAGCTGAGAGCAAATGGTTCACCCACTAAGAAGAACGTAGGTTGCAAGTCCTCAGTATTTATGCATACATTGGAAAACACAGTACATATTACTTGTTTGTATGCGTATGTCTGAATGCTATAAATACAGGGTTATTGCATCCTAACACACACATACACACAGATGGACAAAGAGAGTACACAGAAGCTTTTGCCAGTTTTGCCCGAGCCTTCTTCTCCATGTGTCCATATGTTTTGGCATTTCTTCTTTGTGTCAAGTAGTCCAAGGAGTAAAGTGATTGACCTCAAATCAGATCTCTACAACTATACTCCCCAAAATTATTGTATTTTAAATTCTTGTATAGGATTTAGTATACATTTCTTTTCTTTCTAGTTTGTTTAACTTTTTGTTCATGGCAAAAAAAATGGCGACTTTGTTGGGGGCGATCTTCTTCTCTGATGAGAAGGTGACAGCTCAATACGACATGACGCTGGTTGGCATAATACAGAAGACATTGGTCATGTAGTTCAACCAATAAGCTTATAAAAAATGCTTGCTGGGGGTAAAGCTATCCCTTCAACAACAGCCAAATCGAAAGATCTCCGCAAGATTTGGCTCCCCAAGCCTCACTTCTCCTACCCGGTAGTTATTGTTAACAATAGGAAAGGGGTGCTGACCCCAACCAATGAGGATTACCTCGTTGTTAACTATGTTCCTTTATCCCTAGTCTGTGACTCTATGGATACTACCTTTAGCCACACCAGTGTGCCAACTATGGGAAACAAACTGCAAAGCTCTCACAACAACAAGCGAGGGGTGAACCAATCTTTCCCTTGTAGAGGAATTCACTATAATTCCAGGGGTTTATTCATCCTCATACTGCCAAATCCTTGTATGTTCAGTTTAACATACAAAGCAAATCCAACAAGGACTCTACTGTCTAGTCCAAGCTGCGAACAGAGGAAAATTCGTGCACATCTCCTGCCTCTTGTAATACATGTGGCAAGAAAATTGTTCAACTACCATGTCGCTTGAAGAACATCATGCGCATACAAACTCCCCTACCACACATTAAGATTTTTGCGCACAACAGAAGAAAAATTATCCACCTCTATCCTGAAGCCACTGATAGTGCACAAAAAGTACTTGTCACTACCATATTTCTATATGAGGGTATTTTTGTCATTTAGCATATTTTATATTTAGTGATTAAATATTTATATATTGTGCTACTAATTATTAATTATGTGTTGTGTTATTTATTTATTAGTTAGTGGGCTAGCCTAATTATTGGACTTTTCATAGTGGACCTAATAAGAACTTGTCATGATACATTGAGCCCAATATTGGACTAGGTCCAATTAGACCCATTCCTTTAGTTAATTAAAGAGATTTGATTAATTTTTATTAGAATTAGATGCTTCAAAATATAATTCTCTTAATTAATTCATCATAACTAATTAGTAGGGGGGTATCTTGAATATTGCATATTGCTTGGAAAAGGAGAAAGGGGCCGGCCATAAGAGGGGGGTCTCTCTTTTTCTCTCTCTCTCCCTTCATTAGTTTATTTTATTTTAGATCCCTAATTGTGTTCTTCCCTAAATTGACTCATCCATGTACCAAATTCATCCCGATTCACTCTCATTCCCTTATAATTACATCATCTAAGGAGCATTGGATCTTGGATTATAAGAAGCATTTGGAGAAGGAGAAATTGACAAAGAGTTTGTGTCCTAATTGTGTCCATTGAGCTATTCATTGGAAACCTATCTCCAAATAGGTATAATTATGATTTCCCTTATAATTTAGACTCTAATTCATCTATTTAACCATTAGAAAACCTTTCTTGGCTTAGGACTACCCATAGGAACAAGAACTTGGTTCATAGGACCCCTATTATTATTTCTTGTTAAGTTTTTGTGTCCAATTTGGGAGAGTTCTGAGATTAGTGCATCATGTGTTTGTCATTAAGAAAATTAGGCCTAATTAGACTTAGATTGATAGTACAGAATTATATACGTATCCATAATTGGACAAGAGTAGAGCATATCATGGTATTTTATTATACGCTATGACACGGAAACCCATTTTGGGGGTTTTCTGCCTAGTAGTGTAATTACTCTTTAATTTTCATTGTAAGTAGTTACATTAGTCATGTATGTATATTATATATATATGTGTGTGTGTGTATGTGTGTGTGTGTGTATGCGTGTGTGTGTGTATGTGTGTGTGTGTGTATGTGTGTGTCGCACCCCAGAATTGAAATACGAAAGTGGGCATGGCCAGCTACCCCGTACAAGGTACTATACGTCGTACAACGATCATGGTTGTAACTAGACAAGGGGGTGCATACTACATGCAAGCCACTTAGGGTCACACGTTATATCTATTATCTCAATTAGTAAAGTAAGAACAGTAAAAATAGAACATATATGACAAAAAAGTAAGGTATCCCAAATGTTCCGCCATAACATTCTGGAAACCAGCTGTGCAAAATAAAAAGTTGGCAGAGTAGCAAAAGTATATGACCATGATCAGCTGTAGTTTGACTAATTAAAATTATGTAAAGAAAAGTAAATGTCCAGATTTATGGCTAACGAGTGGCAGTGGCTAAACGCCCAAAAGAGTAAAATATATAATTAATGAGCAGGAAAGAAGAAACCCACTCGTGCCCTTCATCGACCATCCGCCTGGTACGTGCCATCAAGAAGCAAGAAATAAGCTGGATCCTCTTGAACTGGCTCCAAACCTGGTCATGCAAAACTAGTGGGGTTAGACCCAAAATAGCAAGTACCAAAAAGTAAGTACAAAATGGAGAAACAAAACCCAAAGAAATAGATAGGTATAATATGAGTTCGGTGACATGGTTTCGGTCCATAGTTTATCTTAGCATAGTAGCCCAACCCAACAACCATACAAGAACAAGGGTTAAACCATCACACTATGATAATCCATGTCCCTAGACTACTAACAGAATAATACAATCACAACCAAGTCCATTTATTTAACGGCTAATCAATTGTACGGTTTGCTACTGTGGAGTCCGAGTTATCTCAGTTATATGCATAAAAGAAATCCTCATATCGTGAGTTGTTTGGCGGGGCTAACCGAGCTATAAAAATCATATAACACTTGTATATTATGCACCAGTCCCTCGTAAGGCTACCGTGCTAGATCACATAGAACGCATTGTATAATATAAGTATTTGGATATTGTCATCCACTAGTACGAATGTAACCAATATCCATGGGGACTTGCACGTTATGGCAGTTGTCTGGGGTAGCTAATATACACGATCTTGGGATTTCATCCCTCATAATGTTCTACCAATTTTAGTTGCCTAAGTTAACCCTATGGTTATGTTAGGAATCCCATGGCGTGGTCACATGATCAATCCCCCTATATGTCATACTACAGTACGACCATGCTAGATATAAATTCACTTTGTTACTTTATAACTCCATTGGATTTACCTGAGCGTAATGCAACAAACAACAAGTCCTAGCCACACTTTGGTAGTTGACCCACATGCCTTGTCCGTATTGGGTAAATAATATAATAATATGATATATCGTGTAGTATATGAGGCATTCTCAATGCACAACCTAAAACATATAATCTTATAGCACGTAGCAAGTTATGTCATACCTTAGTGCACATTTATAACACAAGTATACGTAGTGTGTAGTAATTATATCAACATAGATATAAGAAATTGGGTCGAATTACAAAACTTATAATTGGTCGTATGAGCCCTATCACATTAGGATACATGCTCATGTCATGCACATAGTTGGTTACTCACTTATGACATAGTCAATTGTAGCACATGGTCATGTCTAGCACAAGGTCGGGTTACTAGGTCAATTCTTCCTTAGGATCAATCACAAGCAATTGTCAAGACCAACCTCTAAGAACAAAAAAACATAACAAGTAAAACAGCTAAGCCGCATGAACAACTTCGCGCATGCTACGGTTGTTGCATGGACTATCGGCCCCATGCAACCTCAGGCTGCATAAGGTCCCAGACCTCATGCTTCCTCGGGCCGCATAAGGTCCCAGGCCGCATGTTACGCCAAGCTACATGCTCCAAAAAAAGTCTATTCTCTTGGAACAAGTTTTGAAGTGATATGTGTTAGATAAAAGTGACTGAAGTGATATATGTGACAAGCCATAAAGTATGTCAGAGAAAAAATAAAATCATAGAAATATGTGCCTATGGTTTGGAGTCATGTGTCCAAGGAATAGTAGCCGCATACTCAACAAGCTATATATATCACTCGGTTGCATATGGCTCTTTAGACTTTAGCAAATTTCTCATTCATTTAGCGAGTGAAAACCTAAGGAGTTTATGGATTAGCTCCAAAACACTTGTGTGATGGCAATCATGCGTTCAACAAGATGGACGCATGCTGGTCAATATGCGGCAAAGAGCTAAGGCCGCATACCACTCAGGCCGCATATCACTCTTCAAGCCACATAACTCGTTGGCCGCATAATGACTTCGTCTTCTCCAAACAGCAGGTTCGGCCTAGAAGGAAGCTCCCAAAAAAAATTAAAAACTATTTTGACCATAAAATCCTCATTTTTAGTCCAAATCAAGTGGACCAAAATCCAAAATGCTTGAAATTGAAAGCTCTATCATATAGCAAAACCCTAAGTTAAAAATACATGTTTAATAGATCTACACTAATCCATCCACCAAATCCGAAATCTAAAGAGAGAGTAAGAAATAAAGAAGTGAAGAGAGAGAAAAAAGTTTAGGTTATATATGGTAGGGTTGAGGGTTGAACCAAGGGTTCTCAAGACTTTAACCAACCTACAAAATAAACCATAAACCATGTTAAAGAATGAGTCTAGTCTCCATGCATATGCAACCATGCTAAAATTAAATACATTCCAAATACGTATATCGGGAACGGAGAGTGACATCTCTATCTACCTTAAAAAAATTACTTCTTCAAAATTTGAATCCAAGCAATAGCTAGAGAAGTCAGGACAAGCACAATACAAATCTAGTACAAATACGCATGCAAGCAATATCATAATAACATATAGGTGATCACCAGATCACAAAATTCGAGATATAAAGACGTAAGAAAGAATATACCTTCTAAATCGAATTTCTTGTCTATTATTTTCTGTAAGTACATGTTAGATAAAAAAGAAAATATACAGAAGCAACTATTATATATCTGGACAATACTGAGATTAAGTAGAAGATACTATAGTGATTGGTCGATTATCATAATGCTAAACTTAATCGATTATCCATATTCAAAAAATTAACATAAATATTGGGCCAACAATGTCATGATTGACAATACCTGTAGCTTTGTTATGGACGGGTTGTAGGGGTATAATCAGATCATGATGTTTTTTGATGATGAAAAGCACACCTCTTTTCGGACACCGTTAGGAGTATACTGCTACACAGTAATATCTTTTGGCTTAAAGAACGTAGGTGTAACATACCAATGGTCTATGTGTATAATCTTCCATGAATATTTATGACAAATAATTGAATATTATTAGATGACATAACAGTTAAAAGTCATCGCAAAGATAATCACCTTCAAGACTTGAAGACAGTGTTCAACTTGATGCGCTAACACCAACTCAAGATGAATCCGACCAAGTCTTTCATGGGGGTCTCTAGTGAAAAATTTCTTAGATTCATTATAACTTCTAAGGGTAAACATCTTGACCCTAACAAAGTTAAGGCTATACATGAAATGTGTCCTCTATGTAATTAACCTTAAAAAGCTTCGAGATTGCAAGGCCGATTGGTGTATATTAGGAGGTTCATATATAACCACTTAGGTCAATGCCAATTATTCACTCAATTGATAAAAAAAGGGGTAACATTTTGTCACGACCCACACCCAGAATTTGGGCATGAGTCGTGGGTACGTCCAACCTACGCCACAGCATCGTTAGTAGAACGCTGTCTATGTCTCAATAATACTAAATATATCTCACAACATGTCAATGATATCAACTCTATAAGGAGTACAATAAAATATACATCTCTCAAAATCTCATAATATAAAATCAATCACAGCTATAAGAAATAATGGCACGATGAGATAAAAGATAGGAAGTACTGACATAAGTCAAGCATAACAACTCAAAATAGAGATAAAACTAAAGTCTAGATGTCCAATATAAATATTCTCAACAAGTTTCAAAATAAACTCAACATAAGTCTCAATATAAGTCTCAACATAAACTCAAATGCATAAAATAATAAATGTCTAAATAGATGCAGGTAGTGTCTCCTCTAAGGGAATGGACTCTTCTAAGCTCTCCGGTATGTAGTCTCCTTCTACACCTGGTCCATAATGTATAGGACAGAAGTCCTCAAGATCCTCTGGAAAAATATATCCAGTCAGGATTGGAGCAAAGAACAAGCACTAACAACAGTTCCATGTATATTAATAAAAACTATAATACAGTGTAAAGAAATACAAGATGGATACAAATACTGGAAATAAGAATACTGGAAATAATAAAATACAGGAATAAGAAAATACAGGAGAACATATCATCATCAATGTTACAACTAGCAGAGAACAGAAATACAAGTGAATACTAAAATAATGAACTGGAAATACAGGAATAAATATCTAGCTAAGTCTATGAAATATCAGTCTATCATGTGATCGACTTGGGACAGATCAGGCTTATTATATATGATTAGCTATGATTCATGTAAGGTCAGGCTAACCATCTGGCTAGCTATGATGCGAGCAATAGTCTGGCTAATCATATATAACAGGCTATGAGGCATGTAATGGTTAGGCTACACCCGACGTGAGGTGTGGGGTGAGCTATGATGCATGTAGAGTAGGATATGATCAAATAATCTACTAATATTTTTCCGTCTCCAGCTAGCATGATAGATTCCAATCATGATTTCTCGTGACAGGTCTCGATGATGCTAACCCGTGTATAGATAGTATCAGAATCATATACGCTATACAACTAGAATCATATAGATGATCAACATAATAAAAACTGTCAGAGAATGTTCTCGCCTGTGGCCCTCTGCTGGCAATGCCAATATCATGTTTCCGAAGTCTTTTCTGAATAATCCAACAGTCCTATAGATATAATATAATAATAATAATATAACATCAGTAGTTACACTAGCATACACACACAAATATAATACACCAAACTCAGAAACTGTCAAGACCCGCACCCGGGGTAAGGGTACTAGTCGGAAACAACGCCCAGCCTACGCCGCAGAATCGGCGGTAGAACGCTGTCTAGAAAGTCTATCTAATATAATGAACCACCAAAAGATAGTGTACTCAATCACAGAACTAAGATAGAATGAACACGAATCAGATAAGAATAGAATAGTCACAATACAACTCATGAGTCTAAAATAATACATCAATGAGTCTGAAGAAAAATACAGAAATATGCTGAAGACAAATCCAGTACAAAAGAATACTACAAAACTATAAAGCTACAACTCCAGGGTCAACTGTCTCAGTTGGGATAAGTCCCTCTTGAGCCAGGGTCTCAGAATCTAAACCCACAACATCCTGGGGTACATAATAGGTAAGGTACTCCTCAGTGTCATCTGGAAAAATATATCCAGTCAGGAAAGGAGCAGAGTACAACCCTAACAGCAGTTCTCAAATAATGATAAAAACTATGTAACAGTAAATAGTTATGGATAAACAAGATGCATAAATAGATACAAGAATATATAGACAATAAGGAAATACTGGAAAGAAATACAATAATGAACAATATGCTGATGGAACAAGAATACTAATGACTAAGTGTGTGAGTACTAGCTTTAACATGTGATCGGCTTGGGAACTTGCACAAGAGTATGATGGCCTGGCTGATTATACGTGCGGTGTATGATCAACACTCACAAGGAACAAGACATGCACAAGGAGGGTATGATCACATATCTACACTAAAATACTCCCCACCCCGACTGGTATAATAGATCCAACCATGGTACGTTATGGCACTAGATTCCCCAAGAAGATAGCTAGTCTCCCCGAGAATCGGTGTCTGTACATGTACAAGATAACCAATGAAACAATACTTGCACCATATACACCATATACCAAGGAATAACATCTCATGACGAGATCCGGATATACCAATCCGTGTAACCATAGTGTCAAGAGAACATGTATATCTACACTAGATACAACGAACATAGAGGATATCATAAATGAGAAACTATCAGAGAATATACTCGCCTGAAGTCCAATGAACAGTCTCACAAATGTCTGACTCGGTGTCTCGAAGACCTAGACATGGAATACCACATTAATACAAGGTCCCGGAAAGAGAACAAGTCAAACTAGGCAACTTCTAGGTCAATAAGTCAATTCTAAGGTAAAAGTCAACTATGGTCAACTCTAAAGTCCACTAAAGTCAAACATGGTCAAACCCAAAGTCAACCTCACAAGACATCTATAAAATAATATAGAGATAAACTACAATAATTTAGGAATCAAATTAGATTCAAAAAGAACTCACACAAAGTATACTAATAATATAATTAATATATACCCTAAAATAATATATACAACCCAACATTTATATAAATAACATAATATATTATTACAATTATTATTCCTCACAAAACACATATATATATACATATATATATATACAATTATAATATATAATATATACATTAAATCTGTCAAAGCGTCATTGAAAAACAGTGAATAAAATAGGATTAAATCAAAACAGTTTAAATAGTGACAGTCGGGACTGTCACCGAAGGACTGTCACCGAAACCCAAATAATAAACTGCCACTGCTTTGGTTTTCGCTGACAGTTAAACTGTCGCGGAAAAGCGTCGCAGAAAAGCTGCTGTTTCCCGCTGCTGCAATTAATGACAGGTTTGTCATTAATTGCCCGAAGGCTACAGCGGCTGCTATTAGTCGGCTAATTAATGACAGTTTTTACTGTCATTAATTCACTGTCACTAAAATAAGTTTTATATATATAATTATATATATAAAAATAGAATATATAAAACAATATATATATATATATATAAACAGAATATATAAAACAGTATATATATATATATATAAACCATTAATACAAAAATGTACATATATATATTAATATACACATAAACTTATACCTTCAAATATTTAACAAAGAACATATAATTTACATGGCTAGAAGCACACCTAAAATATTTACATTAATATCCAAATAATTACATAATAATTATAAATAATATAATTACACAATTAAACATACAAATATATTTTATAAAACATTTTATGTATAAATTATATTATTTAACAAGTAGTAACATATATATTTGCATGCAAGAAAGCTACATATTATATTGTACATTATATTAGCACACCCAAAATATAGATCTAAGCTACAATAATTACTATAATAAATACACAAAATAAATATTGAATATCCATATATATATACTAATTATAAATGAAAAATTGAACCACAATTAATTAGATCTATACAAAAATACACACAATTGGAGAGTATCTTACCGTATCCCACTAGATCTAGGATACGCATGCGATACGAGTCCAACACACAACTAAATGCACCCCGAAGGACACAAACAGATCACAAATAATATTTATAAACAAATCAAAGCGTCAAAAGTAGATCTATGTGTCTGTGTCAAAATACGACATGTTCAAAGCCCCGTGTCGGAGGAAAACCCCCAAATGACACGTATCACCAAATAGTTGGGATACGAACCACAAGTATCCCAATATGGACACGACACTAGCCTCAAACACAAATCTCATGTCCAATTTGATCTATAGGATCAATTGACACACACAAAAAAATATAAATTCGGAATTCCAACAAAATTGACACAAAAAGCACCATAACTTTCTCCATGGGTCTCCTATGAACACAAAACAAAGTCCTATGGGTAGTACATACATATAGGTTGATTTTACATGATTAAATCTCAGATTTAGAAGCTATTTAAATTGGAAAATCTGAATTATACCTATTGGGAGATGGATTCCCAATGAAACCTCCAATTGAGATGAACTTGTTTCCAAATTGTAGATCCTTGCTTCCTTCTTCTAGATTCTTGCTTCCTCCTTCTCTAATGGTGAATTAGAAAGAATTTGGAATGAATTTGGTAGGGAATTGGATTGGGAATGGAGGGAATTTGGTAGTGGGAGAATTCTAGATCTAGATTTGGAATAAGATGAGAGGAGAAAGAAATTTCCCCCCCTCTTTAATAGGCCGGCCATAGCCCCTCCCCCAAGCAATTGTAAAATGTCCAATGTACCCCTTGGGGCCTCTCATGAAGAAATAATTAAGGAAGGAAGCTTCTAGTCTAATCATTTAATTAATTTAATCCATCTTCTTAACCATGGGCTTTCTAAATGGGCCAAGTCTAACTAATTAATTCATGTTGGTCCATGGGTCCAAACTAAACTAGTTGGGTCCACTAAAATAAGTCTAAAATAAATAAATAATATCTCACAACAATTAAATAATATAATAAAAATTATTTACCATGCACAATATTTATTTAAATAGGAAATTACTAAAATACCATTTTTTCTAAAATATGGTAGTGACAAGTCTACCCTCCTTAAAATAATTTCGTCCTCAAAATTCAAAGACGAAAACTACCCCCAGAAAATCACAGAACAGAACTAAAGAATCACAACTAACTAATGAACAGAACATAACAATGAACAGAACATAACTAGAAATAACATACCTCAAGGTACAAACAAATATGGATAACGCCCTCGCATTTCATCCTCTCTCTCCCAGGTAGACTCCCCCGGAGAGTGATGCCTCCATGCGACGCGCATCAAAGAAATAGTCTGGTTTCTCAGCACCTTCTCTCTCCGATCCAGAATCCCAACTGGCTGCTCTGGATAGCTAAGAGTAGGGCCCACCTCTATCTCTGAGTGATCCAATACATGACTAGGATCTGCCACGTATCGTCTCAACTGTGACACATGAAACACGTTGTGCACTCCCTCCAATGCAGGTGGCAAGTCTAGTCTATAAGCAACTGCACTGACCCTCTCTAGAATAGTGAAAGGTCCAATGAATCGCGGACTAAGCTTTCCGCCTCCACCGAAGCGAATCGTGCCTCGTGTCGGAGAAATCCTCATAAACACCAAACCACCCACCTAGAATAAAACACCACCTTAAGAACTTATCTATAACAAACAACCAAGAACAAGCACACAAAATAAAATCTAAACTATACCTCAAACTCCAAGGGTCTCCGATGGCTATCGGCCCAATGCCGTTGTCTGTCCTGCGCCACTCGAAGTCTGTCTCTGATCAACTGAACCTTCTCTGCTGCATCCACAACCATCTCTGGCCCAAGCAAAACTCTCTCTCCAACAACGTCCCAAGACAAAGGAGTACGACACCTCCGACCATATAGAGCTTCAAAAGGTGACATCTCTATACTGGCCTGGTAACTGTTGTTGTAAGCAAACTCTACCAAATGGAGATGGTCCTCCCAAGAACCCCCAAAATCTAGTACATAAGTGCACAACATATCCTCGAGAGTCTGAATAGTCCTCTCTGACTGCCCATCTGTCTGGGGATGATATGCAGTACTGAATTTGAGCTGAGTGTCCAAACTCTTCTGCAAACTCCTCCAGAAATGAGAAGTGAAACGACTATCTCGATCTGAGACTATGCTGACGGGAACTCCATGTATCCTAACGATCTGCCTCACATACATCTCTGCCAGCTTCTCCGTAGACAAACCCACCTTGAAAGGCAAAAAATGGGCCGACTTGGTCAATCTATCAACAATGACCCAAATCGCGTCTTTCCCTCCTGGAGGTCGTGGTAGTCCGGACACAAAATCCATAGTAATGTGTTCCCACTTCCACTCTGGAATGGGTAATGGCTGAAGTAAACCTCCTGGCCTCTGCCTCTCGGCTTTCACCTGCTGGCACACTAAGCATCTGGATACAAACTGTGCCACTTCCCTCTTTATGCCATACCACCACACACTCTCTCGCATATCCCGATACATCTTGTTAGCACCTGGATGTATGGAATACTGAGAGCGATGCACTTCCTGCAATACCTCCTCTCGCAACTCCCCACTAGGCACACACAATCTAACTCCATGCCTCAAAAATCCATCCTCTGCAATAGTGAAATCATCCTCCAATCCTGCTCTCACCTGAGCTCTGATACTCCTCAAAGATACGTCATCATACTGTGCTACCTTGATCCTATCCATCAAATCTGAATGTATCTGCAATCCCCACATCTGCATAGCACACCCTGGAACAATCACCTCAATGCCCAAGCTCTCCAAGTCCTCCAACAGATATCGATCCTGCGTCAAGAACATAGCTACCGGATACCTGCTCAAAGCATCGGCAACTACATTAGCTTTTCCAGGATGATATTGCAAAGAGATATCAAAATCCTTTATCAATTCCAACCACCGACGCTGCCTCATGTTCAACTCCTTCTGCGTGAAAACGTACTTCAAGCTTTTGTGGTCTGTGAAGATCTCCACACGCTCTCCATACAAATAATGTTTCCACAACTTCAGGGCGAATATGACAGCTGCCAACTCCAAATCATGGGTAGGATAGTTCTTTTCATGAGGACGCAATTGTCTGGATGCATAGGCAATCACTTTCCCATGCTGCTGAAGAACACAACCTAAACCCTTTCCCGATGCATCACTATAAATAGTGAAACCTCCAGACCCTGATGGCAATGTCAAAATAGGAGCAGACGTCAACCTCTTCTTTAACTCCTCAAAAGCAGCCTGGCAATCTTCCGTCCAAACAAACTCCACATCCTTCCTTGTGAGTCTGGTCATCGGCTCGGCAATCCTCGAAAAATCTTGCACAAACTTTCTGTAGTAGCCTGCCAATCCCAAGAAACTTCTGATCTCTGCTACCGAACCCGGAGTCTTCCAAGATTCCACTGCTGAAATCTTCTTCGGATCCACTGAAATACCATCACCAGTCACAATATGCCCCAAGAATTCTACCTTGTCCAAGAAAAACTCACATTTGGACAACTTCCCATACAGCTTCTCCTTCCTCAGCACATCCAACACAATCCTCAAATGCTCCTCATGCTCCTCCGGTGTCCTCGAGTATATGAGTATGTCGTCGATGAACACCACCACGAACTTGTCAAGGTGCTGGTGGAACACCTTGTTCATCAAGTTCATAAATACCGCCGGTGCATTAGTCAAACCAAACGGCATCACCATAAACTCGTACTGACCATACCGAGTTCTAAAAGCAGTCTTCGGTATGTCCCCCGGCTTCACCTTCACCTGATGGTAGCCTGATCTCAAATCTATCTTAGAAAATACCTTGGCACCACTCAACTGATCAAACAGATCATCAATCCGTGGCAAAGGATACTTATTCTTGATAGTGAGATTATTCAAAGCCCTGTAATCAATGCACATGCGCACCGATCCATCCTTCTTCGGTACAAACAATATCGGGGCTCCCCATGGTGAAGAACTCGATCTGATAAATCCCTTATCCTGTAATTCGTCCACCTGCTTCTTCAACTCGACCAGCTCGCTGTTGTTTACTCTATAGACATACTGCAAAATCGGTTCTGCACCTGGCACCAAGTCTATAGAAAATTCAACATCTCGATCTGGCGGCAATCCTGGCAATTCTTCAGGAAACACATCCAAAAATTCTGCTATCAACGGATGTGGCAACTCCTTGTCTTCCACCATAGCTTCACAAATAATACCTTCTTCCTGCTCCGCAGTTCCTCTAGCAAACTCGAACTCTGGCTCTCCTGGCGGACCAAACAAAACTCTACCTCCTCTACAATCTATGCTAGCACGGTGCCTACTCAACCAATCCATCCCGAGTACAATGTCGTAGCTCGGAAGTGGCATTACAAGTAGACACGCACTCAACTCCCGGCCTCCCAGAGTAACTCTTCGATCCTTGCAAATATCATTAACCAGGATAATGCCTTCCCCGGTCATGATCTTGCAAGTCCTAAGCAAAGACTCAGCTACCAAACCATGCTTTAGAGCAAAAGAAACAGATACAAAACTATGGGAAGCACCACTATCAAACAAAGCTAAAGCTGGAATGGAATCAAGAAGAATAGAACCTGCGATGACATCTCCTGTGGGTTCCTCCTCTTCGACTATCATAGCAAACGCTCGTCCCTGCCGAGCACCTCCCTGCTGCTGATGCTGGACAAAACGCTGCTGCTGTGTCGGAAGCGGTCCCCTCGGTTGTGCTGCAGGTGGTCTCATCTGTGCCCTCGGAGCTGGAGCTGCTCCCTGAACTGCACGACGAGGACACTCCCTCAATTGATGCCCTTCAGTAACACAATACAAACAAACTCCTAGCCTCTTTCTGCAAACTTCTCAGATGTGGCCGGGCTTCTTGCAGAAGTTGCATAGAGCTTGCTGTAACTGCCTCTGCTGCTGAGGTACCTGGTGAAAAGGCGCTCTAGTTGGAGTCTGGTTCTGCTGTGGCTGCTGGAAAGGTCTGGACTGGAAATGAGGACGTTTGGCAGATACTGCACTGCCGTTGGCCCCCAGAAAAGAATTATGGTCTCTCTTGGTCTTCAAACCCAGATCCCTCTCAACCTTGCATGCCTCCACAAGTATCTCCGAGTATGTCTCATAAAAAGACGGAATGAGAATCTTCACCTCCCAGTTTAGACCCTCTCGGAAACGAATAGCTCGAACCTCCGGCTCCCTCACCAGATACTCTACAAATCGGCTCAGCCTACCGAACTCCGCAGCGTATTCCTCCACAGACATGCTTCCCTGAATGAGACTCTCAAATTGTCTCCCCAAGTCAAGCCTGTCTATCCGGGCAAAAAACTTCTTCTTGAAAAGGTCCCTGAATACCTCCCAAGATTGTCCTACGTCAACTAGAACCGGCTCATTCCTGAACCAAGTACGAGCGACGTCGAACAGTTGAAGTCCTACCGCCTCAACCTTCAGATCTTCAGAAAGACGGGACACCATGATAAGACGCTCAATGTCCTCGAGCCAATCATCAGCATAGACGATGCCCTCCGTCCCTTTGAAAACCCTAGGCTCCAGTTTCTTGAAGTCCTGAATGTTGCCTGGCCGAAGCTGAGCAACCTGAGGAACAACCTGTTGCTGGACCGAAACTTCTCTCTCAACTATAGCACGAGCAAGCTGATGAGCACTCTCGATGCCCTGCCGTAGAACGTCGGTCTGCCTCTGATGTGCCTCTGACTGAGCCCTCTGTGCCTCGAGCATCTCACGAAACAGAGTAAACATCTGTGACGCCTCTGCTGGCACAGGAGGTGGAGGTGGAAGCCCCTCAGATACAGCTGGCACAGTCCTCTGAGTGGGTGGTGGACCTCCGAAAGCAACTGACACTCCAATCACCGGAGAAGTGACTGGTGCAGGCCCTCGGGATGTCGCAGACCTCTCAGAAGCTGCTCTCCCCTGCTGTGATCTAGTTTTAGGCGGCATCCTGAGACAAAGCGAAAGAAAGAATCAATATGGCATAAGATGTAAGATATTCAAGGAAAGGACAAGTTTAAGGGATCAAGTATCAATATCAAAGGAGAATAGTTGAATCAAAAGAATTTTCCTAGATGTGATTGAGTATCTCAGCCTATATCCTATATCCTATCGCAGGCTCGTAGTAGTACAACTAAATTGTCGCACTACCACGACATCACATACTTGTGAAGCTAGACCTGCATGGGCCACCACCAAAAACGTGTCACGACCCGCACCCGGGGTAAGGGTACTAGTCGGAAACAACGCCCAACCTACGCCACAGAATCGGCGGTAGAACGCTGTCTAGAAAGTCTATCTAATATAATGAACCACCAAAAGATAGTGTACTCAATCACAGAACTAAGATAGAATGAACACGAATCAGATAAGAATAGAATAGTCACAATACAACTCACGAGTCTAAAATAATACATCAATGAGTCTGAAGAAAAATACAGAAATATGCTGGAGACAAATCCAGTACAAAAGAATACTACAAAACTATAAAGCTACAACTCCAGGGTCAACTGTCTCAGTTGGGATAAGTCCCTCTTGAGCCAGGGTCTCAGAATCTAAACCCACAACATCCTGGGGTCCATAATAGGTAGGGTACTCCTCAGTGTCATCTGGAAAAATATATCCAGTCAGGAAAGGAGCAGAGTACAACCCTAACAGCAGTTCTCAAATAATGATAAAAACTATGTAACAGTAAATAGTTATGGATAAACAAGATGCATAAATAGATACAAGAATGTATAGACAATAAGGAAATACTGGAAGGAAATACAATAATGAACAATATGCTGATGGAACAAGAATACTAATGACTAAGTGTGTGAGTACTAGCTTTAACATGTGATCGGCTTGGGAACTTGCATAAGAGTATGATGGCCTGGCTGATTATACGTGCGGTGTATGATCAACACTCACAAGGAACAAGACATGCACAAGGAGGGTATGATCACATATCTACACTAAAATACTCTCCACCCCGACTGGTATAATAGATCCAACCACGGTACGTTATGGCACTAGATTCCCCAAGAAGATAGCTAGTCTCCCCGAGAATCGGTGTCTGTACATGTACAAGATAACCAATGAAACAATACTTGCACCATATACACCATATACCAAGGAATAACATCTCATGACGAGATCCGGATATACCAATCCGTGTAACCATAGTGTCAAGAGAACATGTATATCTACACTAGATACAACGAACATAGAGGATATCATAAATGAGAAACTATCAGAGAATGTACTCGCCTGAAGTCCAATGAACAGTCTCACAAATGTCTGACTCGGTGCCTCGAAGACCTAGACATGGAATACCACATTAATACAAGGTTCCGGAAAGAGAACAAGTCAAACTAGGCAACTTCTAGGTCAATAAGTCAATTCTAAGGTAAAAGTCAACTATGGTCAACTCTAAAGTCCACTAAAGTCAAACATGGTCAAACCCAAAGTCAACCTCACAAGACATCTATAAAATAATATAGAGATAAACAACAATAATTTAGGAATCAAATTAGATTCAAAAAGAACTCACACAAAGTATACTAATAATATAATTAATATATACCCTAAAATAATATATACAACCCAATATTTATATAAATAACATAATATATTATTACAATTATTATTCCTCACAAAACACATATATATATACATATATATATATACAATTATAATATATAATATATACATTAAATCTGTCAAAGCGTCATTAAAAAATAGTGAATAAAATAGGATTAAATCAAAACAGTTTAAATAGTGACAGTCGGGACTGTCACCGAAGGACTGTCACTGAAACCCAAATAATAAACTGCCACTGCTTTGGTTTTCGCTGACAGTTAAACTGTCGCGGAAAAGCGTCACAGAAAAGCTGTTGTTTCCCGCTGCTGCAATTAATGACAGGTTTGTCATTAATTGCCCGAAGGCTACAGCGGTTGCTATTAGTCGGCTAATTAATGACAGTTTTTACTGTCATTAATTCACTGTCACTAAAACAAGTTATATATATATAATTATATATATAAAAACAGAATATATAAAACAATATATATATATATATATAAACAGAATATATAAAACAGTATATATATATATATATAAACCATTAATACAAAAATGTACATATATATATTAATATACACATAAACTTATACCTTCAAATATTTAACAAAGAACATATAATTTACATGGCTAGAAGCACACCTAAAATATTTACATTAATATCCAAATAATTACATAATAATTATAAATAATATAATTACACAATTAAACATACAAATATATTTTATAAAACATTTTATGTATAAATTATATTATTTAACAAGTAGTAACATATATATTTGCATGCAAGAAAGCTACATATTATATTGTACATTATATTAGCACACCCAAAATATAGATCTAAGCTACAATAATTACTATAATAAATACACAAAATAAATATTGAATATCCATATATATATATACTAATTATAAATGAAAAATTAAACCACAATTAATTAGATCTATACAAAAATACACACAATTGGAGAGTTTCTTACCGTATCCCACTAGATCTAGGATACGCATGCGACACGAGTCCAACACACAACTAAATGCACCCCGAAGGACACAAACAGATCACAAATAATATTTATGAACAAATCAAAGCATCAAAAGTAGATCTATGTGTCCGTGTCAAAATACGACATGTTCAAAGCCCCGTGTCGGAGGAAAACCCCCAAATGACACGTATCACCAAATAGTTGGGATACGAACCACAAGTATCCCAATATGGACACGACACTAGCCTCAAACACAAATCTCATGTCCAATTTGATCTATAGGATCAATTGACACACACAAAAAAATGTAAATTCGGAATTCCAACAAAATTGACACAAAAAGTACCATAACTTTCTCCATGGGTCTCCTATGAACACAAAACAAAGTCCTATGGGTAGTACATACATATAGGTTGATTTTACATGATTAAATATCAGATTTAGAAGCTATTTAAATGGGAAAATCTGAATTATACCTATTGGGAGATGGATTCCCAATGAAACCTTCAATTGAGATGAACTTGCTTCCAAATTGTAGATCCTTGCTCCTCTTTGTAGATCCTTGCTTCCTTCTTCTAGATCCTTGCTTCCTCCTTCTCTAATGGTGAATTGGAAAGAATTTGGAATAAATTTGGTAGGGAATTGGATTGGGAATGGAGGGAATTTAGTAGTGGGAGAATTCTAGATCTAGATTTGGAATGAGATGAGAGAAGAGAGAAATTTCCCCCCCCCTCTTTAATAGGCCGGCCATAGCCCCTCCCCCAAGCAATTGTAAAATGTCCAATGTACCCCTTGGGGCCTCTCATGAAGAAATAATTAAGGAAGGAAGCTTCTAGTCTAATCATTTAATTAATTTAATCCATCTTCTTAACCATGGGCTTTCTAAATGGGCCAAGTCTAACTAATTAATTCATGTTGGTCCATGGGTCCAAACTAAACTAGTTGGGTCCACTAAAATAAGTCCAAAATAATTAAATAATATCTAACAACAATTAAATAATACAACAAAAATTATTTACCATGCACAATATTTATTTAAATAGGAAATTACTAAAATACCCTTTTTTTCTAAAATATGGTAGTGACAGAAACTATGCTAGGGGTGATATTGGTCATGTAGCAGGGTCAAGCATGCATCTAAATGCACGGGTGTCATGTCCTTGATTACTGTGCATAACAAGCCAGTAACTAGTACTAACACATGTCTAGCCAGTACGTTAGTGTACACAAGGCAGACAGTTCACTAACACCTAGGGTCATACAGCAAATATATTACAGTAATACCTAATACTAGCAATTAATTTCTACAAAATATATATATATACCAATTAGTTATTATACACACACGCATGCACACGCAACTAGTTTATAGTTTCACCAATATTGGGTTTTGAAATCAACCAACTAAACCATCATGAAACGATATGCTAAACCCTAATACTATTCACACATGCACATACACACAACATAAAAGGGAGGCAAGGTCGAACCTGCGTGTTAGCGTGCACGTACACGAGGTCAAGGGTATATGATACGGGTTGTCGAGGAGAGGTTGCTGCTATCAGAGTCGTCAATGATGATGATAATAGTGATAATGATGATGATGATGATGATGATAATAAAGTCGAGGTGGCTCGGCTGCTCGTCGTGGGGACTCAGGCAGTCGGGGTCGTGTGGCCAGGAAGATAGTCGAGGGGAAGTGAGGTATCAATGGCGGTATAGATCGGCTGAGGGAGATAAAGTTGGGGTGCTATGCTCAGGCGAAGGTCGAAGGGGTGGTGGTGTTGTCATGGTGGTGAGGACCGGTTGTGGTGTTATAGTTGTTGTAGTCGGTGTTGTCAGCAGGATGATGGAAGTTGACAATGACGGGGAAGTCGGTGGCGGTGGTGATGGGGATGAGGTTGACGGGGTCGAGTGGAGGGAGATCGAGGCTCGTCGTTTGGCGTGGATCCGACGAGGCGGTTCAGCGGTGCTCGGGTGTAGATGGCGGTCGGGTAGATGATGGAGTCGGTGATGTTGGTGGTGGCGTTGGTGGAGTTTGATCAGAGAAGAGGTGATGGGGTGGTGCTGCTCGGGTGCTCAGGCGGTCAGGGGTGACCGGGGTCGAAGAGTTGCTCCGGCAGTGTCAACGGGTCCGGTATAGGGTGATCTTTCGACTAGGGTTAGGGTTAGGTTCGATTTTGGTGGTGGTGATGTAGATGATAGGAGAAATATATATATATATATATATATATATATATGTGGAGAAAATGAGGTAATATAAACCTAGAAAGTTGGGCCGATCAACCACTCCTTGGAATGGGGCTTGCTTTCTACATAAAAGAATTTGAAGGGCTAGGATTTAATTGGTTTAAATGGGTGGCTAAGATAGAGAGGGGAAGGATATTGAGTGTTGCACACTCCAAAAAAAATAGAAAAAATCACATATGACCGATCAAAGAAGAGAGGAGAGGTTTCTTCATGTGTTGGGTCCAATAGGATGTGGACACCTCAATGCACTTTTGCATAAAAGTCCCCAACAATTAAAAAATTTGCACAAAATGGGGTTTTTGGATTGAATAAGGGAAACACCATGTTTGGTATGATGTAGTGGCTAAAAAGGGTGTTTGGTATTTCGTATGAACCTTGAGGGTGTGAACGGGGGTTTGGTTTGGTGTTGGGTCTAGTTTTGGGTTAAGTTGGGTCCTTACACTAATTCAATTAAAATTAATGTAAATGGTGTTCTAAAATTAATTAGAAGTACATAGGGTTAAAATTAGGTAGGACACAAGTGTCATGGACGTAGAAGACTCAAAATAGAATATTATCATAATTTGGGTTGCACAAAATGGGTCGAGATTGTGTCTCCAATTTTGATTGAAACGCAAAAAGATGCAAAGTTAGATTTATTTGAAAATACAATTAAATGTTTGGGACGAATATTGTGCAACTAAAATAAAGCACAAAAGAGAATATTTATAAGTTACACATGGGTCAGAATAGAAGGCTGGCACGTTTAGGACAAGGGTGCACAATATGTTGGAAGACAAAACTAGTATAGTGCTCCAAATATCGAAGCAACGGTAAGGTACATCAATCAAATAAAATCACAATAATAAATATAATCCCAAATATTAAATCCTAAAAATTCTAATTAAAATCCATAACCCTATAATTTGGTCAAAGATCTACTAGTGGGTTTCTAGGTCCAGTCCACTAACTCATGCATTTAAGGAACACTATATATAATATATAAATATCATACTATATATTAACACATTAAATTTAATAAATTAAAAGATGAAAATATCCCTATTCTGGAATGTAGTAGTGACACATTTGTTTGGAAATAAGCTTGCCTGCAGGCATTCGATGACATTAAATGGTATCTTATAAATCCTCCAATTTTGGTGGCTTCTATTGTAGGAAGACATTTCTTGCTGTATGTTCAAGCAATGGATTATTCCATAGGAGCTCTTCTTGCACAGAAGAGTAATAAAGGTCATGAACAGGTGTCATGCCCCAATCCCAAAATATTATGGAACCAGGCCACGTGGCATTGGCCAGCTGACACATCTCCGAGGATATCCCAATTTAATGGATCCTGGCGAAGCGTGCTACGCTGTCCTAAATCTAACAAGTCTATATCAACAACAGTCAATGACTAATCTCATCCACTAATGTACAAGTAAAAGTACTGAATGAAAGACTGGAATATAAGGACATAGTCAAATGACATAATACAACTGAAATATGTTTGGTGGGAACAAACCCACTACAAAATGTGCTGAAAGTCTGAAATAAAGTGCTGCTAAAGAGAGTGACTGGAACAACGGCTAACTAGGTAAGGAGCTCCAGTCATAGGCGGAAGGCCTACCAATCTGATCAGGGGTACTCTGATGGAAGTACCTCCAGCTCCTCGTCAAGAGCAAACCTCGCCTCCACGCCTGGCCCATAAACTGTGGGATAAAAGGCCTCATCCAGATCTGAAAGATAACCAGGTCCTCAGAGGGACGTAACAAGATACAATATGTATGCCAGATATAGTACTGAATAAAAGTAAAGAGGGGTGTGCTAACCATCTAAGTGTATGCAATATAAGGTCAACCTCAGAATGTATAAGTAGGCGTAGGCATAACGTCCAACGTCCTCTAGAGTGTGGTGTCTGCAACGTCCATTATTCCGAGGAATGAGGTATCTGTATATGAGTATAACGTCCACACTCTAAGGGCGTGGTGTCTGCTAGGTATATACGTCCGTACACTCCGTAGAGCGCGGTGTCTGAATATAGGGAGTCACCGGGTCTATGGTTCCTCTGGATACCACGGAGTCCGGTGGGGGTATCCCATACGTTTATCAGTTGTCCTTCCCGCCCAATGTAGATACGCAAGTCGAATACACGACGTGAGTGAACCGTATCTAAATGCCAAGTCTCAACTAACTATACTACTCTAGTAACAGGCTAATCCGTGATGCATGTCGTACGCACCGATAGCGAATCGGGTACGCGGACCCGCATCCCAATATGAGTGTACCATCGTGTAAGTGTCACGGTCTAGGAAGATATCAAATATCCTCACAGTGGGTGAGTCAGCTAGCAACTAGGTCAAGTACACTACTCATCGACGCAATGTCGACTGTACCCGAGTCAATCTCGGACGCGCACAGTTCATGTATATTTGAAATATTTAATATTTAAATTTAAAGCAGTAATCCAGCAAGGTATACTTGCCTGCCCCGGGTAGCTGCGAAATCCAAAGTCCTGCTCCTGATGCCTCGGCAGTAGTGTCCAGCAATCCTATATAGGATATAGTAATGACCAAATTAGTCGCTACAATAGCACGACTAATACACGCTGTTCGTATCTACAGCTGTCCTAGGGTCGGGACTGTATATTTATATAGTTATTATAAGTATACACAAATACACTAAATCATATTTAATTATATTACATAAAACATTATATTTGTTTAATAGTACGAAAATAGTACTTATGTATTAATTAGTATAGACTAATAATACACTTATTAAATCTCTATACATACTTGGTAACATCATAATTTCATATATATATACATATTTTTAGATAAAAAATATATACATCAATTTGTATACAACATAATAAAGGTATATGAATTTTGTATACATATATTGCAGGTATCTATATATATATACTAGAGGGTCAATACGTAAGTATTTAATATATAGTAATCATATAATATACTTAATTTTCCAAAAAATGTATTTAAAACCATAAATATTATATACTTAATATTCTTCATGTTTTAAAAATACATACATACATACATACATACATACATACATACATACATATATACATGCTACATGTGTATAAGTATAAATACGTAAATATACTACAAAAATAGTATTATATTATATATAATTTTTAATCACAAAAATTACCTTGATTTTGATTTATATTAAAAACTTACTATTTTATACATTATACATTCTTACATATATTTATATTTATCTACACAAAAATATATACATTTATACAAAATAGATGTTTATGTACATACACAAATACACATATATAATTCTCTTATACATAATATTAATTCAATAAATATATATATATATATATTACAGAATTTATACAGGAATGTTTTAAATAAAAATACTGATAAATACTAAAATACACTAATTAGTATCGAATACGTATTTAAATACCTAAACTAATACACACATCTATACATTTATATTTGCAGTCATAAATACGCATTCAAATACCCGTATTTATACATAAAATCATGTACCTCAGCGAAGCTCGGGTCGAGGGGGTCAAGTTGGTCGACCGTCGCCGGAGGGAGTGGCCGGACGGCACTCCGGAGACGCGCGGGGAGGATCGGCAGCAGCAGCGGTTCAGAACAGCTCCAGCGCTGCGGGGTCGATATCTCAGCGGGGTGGCGACGTCGTCGGCTGAAAATCGACGGGGACGGAGGTGGTCGGTCGGGGAAGAGGTCGGCCGAGTTTGGTGGGCGGTGGTGTTGCGGTGGCGGAGCACGGAGGGAATGGGTGGGTCGGCTGTCAGTGTGGGGAAGGGAGCAGCCGGTTCTGTGGAGGTCGGTGGGGGCTGCTCCGGCGTCGTGGGGACGGGTGGTTCAGATGGCAGGTGGGGGGAAGGTAGGCGAGGGTGGTCGGGTCGGTGTGGTGGCGGCCGGTGGCAGAGTTTGGCCGGAGTCGGGCTCGGGGAAGGGAGTTGGGGTTGGACTGAAAGGGGGGTTCGGTTGGAGAAGTTAGGGTTTTAAGTATTTGTTTTCCTTTTAATGAGTAGTTATGAATGTATATGTAGAAGAGAGAGTGAGGGGGGGCTGCCTTGGGGTTAGGGCCGACTTTGGGAATTTGTTGGGGAGTTTGGGAAGCTTCTACATGGTGAGGGGAGGGCTAGGATTTAGTTGTTTAAAATGTAGGGCCATGATGTGCCCTACATAAAGTGATGTAGGTACATAGAAAAGGGGGGAAATTAAATGTATATGATTGGTCATGACCATCTCTTTTCTCCATGATGGTTTGGGCCAATGAGAGGAGGGCACCTCATTGCAATTTTGTAATTAGGTCCCTGAACCATCTGGTATTTGCACAATAATTAGAATTAGGGATTTAATATAACCAAACACCATGTTTGGTGTTCCTTATTGGGCTAGAGTGGTGTATGGTATTTTGTATGAGACTTGTGGGTGTGGATGCGGGTTTGGGTTGGAGTTGGGTCCAATTTAATTGATGTTAAGTAGCCACATTAATTAATTTATAATTAATGTAACGGGTGTTTCTAATTTAATTTAAATAAAAACCGGGAGTCTAAATTTGGTTGGACAAGGGTCATTGGTGTAGTAGGCTCAGTGTACAATAATATCGTGGTCTGGGTTGGTCAAAACTGGTTGAGGTTGGGTCTCAATGTCAATTGGAACGGGAAGCGAACGTAATTACGCAATTTAATTAATTTGCGCACGGACGTTTGTAACGACTTTTGTGCGTCTAAAATCAGGCACAAAAATCGGTATCCGGGGTTTGTTCTAGGTTCAATATGATGGGTTTACAGGTCTAGGTCAAATATGTGGAATTTGTTTTAGGGCAACAGCAATGGTATTATCCCAAATAATCAAATCATTTCACAGGTATTTATAATACAATATATTAAATCATAATTAAATCAGATTAACCCTAATCATGCTAATTAAATTAGTTAACCCTAATTTCTGGTCGAGGGGGTTTACAATATACCCTCCTTAGAGCATTTCGTCCTCGAAATTAAAAACAGACATATGGAAAAACTGTTGAATGAAATAAATACTAACACATACCTAGGCTTTCAAAGAGATGGGGAAAACGTTGCCGAATATCGTCCTCTCGTTCCCAGGTTGATTCACCTGGTGCATGATGTCTCCATGCGACACGAACTAGGAGGATAGTCTGGCCTCGCAGTACCTTCTCGCTTCGGTCTAGGATCTCTACCGGCTCCTCCTGGTATGATAAGCTTGGACCAACGGTGATCTCCGAGTGGTCAGGCACATGACTCGGATCCGGTATGTATCTCCTCAGCTAAGATACATGGAAGACGTCGTGAACTCCTTCCAATGTCTGCGGCAAGGCCAATCTGTAAGCAACTTCTCCGACACGCTCTAGCACATCGAAGGGTCCGATGTACCTCGGACTCAGCTTCCCTCTGCCTCCAAATCTGATGGTTCCTCTGGTAGGTGAAATCTTCAGGAACACATGTTCTCCCACCTGGAACTCTAGGGGTCATCGATGCGCATTAGCCCAATGCTTCTGCCTGTCCTGTGCTGCTCGTAGATGCCCCCGAATCTTCTTCACCTTCTCCACTGTACGGACGATCAACTCTGGCCCTAGAATCTGCCTCTCGCCTATATCGCTCCAGCATACTGGGGAACGACACTTCCTACCATACAATGCCTCATAGGGAGCCATCTGAATGCTCGCCTGATAGCTATTGTTGTAGGAAAATTCGACCAAGTGCAAGTGGTCCTCCCATGAACCGCTGAAGTCAAGCATGCAAGCCCTCAACATATCCTCCAGTGTCTGAATGGTGCGCTCGGATTGTCCATCTATCTGCGGGTGGTACGAAGTACTGAACTTAAGGTAGGTACCAAGACTCTCTTGCATACTCCTCCAAAAGTACGATGTAAACCTCGTATCCCGGTCAGACACGATACTGACTAGCACTCCATGCAATCGTACAATCTCCCTCATGTACATGTCTGCCAAGACTTCCGTTGATTGTCCTACTCTGAAGGGTAAAAAGTGGGCAGACTTGGTGAGTCTATCTACGATTACCCATACCGCATTGTGACCACTAGGACTCCTCGGGAAACCCGTGACGAAGTCCATGGTGATGTGCTTCCATTTCCACTCCGGTATCGGGAGCGGTTGAAGTAATCCGGCAGACCTCTGATGCTCAGCCTTGACTTGCTGACACACCAGACACTTAGCCATAAAGCGGGCTATCTCTCTCTTCATCCCGTGCCACCAATAGTACTGCCTCAGGTCTCGGTACATCTTCGTGCCTCCTGGGTGTATAGAATAGGTTGAACTGTGGGCCTCCGTCATCAGCTCCTGGCGGAGCTCTCCATTCAGAACATAGAGACGATCTCCACATCTCAAGGTCCCATCCTCGTGTATATGCAGTCCCGTCTGTATTCCAGCCTCTGTCCTCTGTCGAAGCCTCTGAAATCTCGCGTCCGTCGGCAAAGCAGCCTTGATTCTCTCCACCAATATCGATTGCACCTGGAAACTCGACATCTGGCCGTCTACTCCGGGCATAATGACTTCGATACCCAACTGTTCTAGATCTCTCAACAGATGTTATTGGATAGTCAGGAAAAATGCTATGGGCTTCCTGCTTAAAGCATCGGCTACCACATTAGCCTTTCCCGGATGGTACTGTAGCTCAATCTCAAAATCTGCCATCACTTCGAGCCAACGTCTTTGCCTCTGGTTCAGGTCCTTCTGTGTGTAGACGTACTTCAGGATCTTGTGATCGGTGAATATCTCCATGCGCTCTGCGTACAGGTAGTGCCTCCAAAGCTTCAAAGTAAAGATCACTGCGGCAAGCTCCAAGTCGTGGGTGGGATAGTTCTTCTCATGGGTCCTCAACTGCCTAGAGGCATAGGCCACAACCTTCCCATGCTACATCAAAACGCATCCTAACCCTTTCCCGGACGAATCGCTATAGATCACGAATCCTCCGGATCCAGAAGGTATGGTCAAGATGGGTGCTGTAGTCAGACGCTTCTTCAGCTCATCGAATACCGTCTGACACTCCTCTGTCCAGGTGAACTCCTGATCCTTGCGGGTCAAGCGGGTCATCGGCTCTGCGATCCTTGCGAAGTTCTCTACGAACCTCCGGTAATATCCGGCAAGTCCTAGGAAACTCCTCACCTCTGTGACGTTGGTAGGGGTCGGCCACGTCTCTACTGATGAAATCTTCGCGGGATCTACCGAAATGCCATCTTCCGAGATAACGTGTCCAAGAAATGCGACACGATCTAGAAGAAACTCGCACTTGCTCAGCTTGGCATAAAGCCTCTCTCGTCTCAGCGTCTCTAGCACTAGCCTCAAGTGCTCTCCGTGCTCCTCATGGCTCTTCGAATACACCAAGATGTCGTCGATGAAGACTACCACAAACTGGTCCAGATACTCATGGAAAACTCGGTTCATCAGGTTCATTAACCCAGCAGGCGCATTTGTCAATCCGAAAGGCATCACTAGGAACTCGTAATGACCATAACGAGTCCTAAATGCTATCTTTGGAATGTCCTCCCTTCGCACCTTTACCTGATGGTAGCCCGATCTCAAGTCGATCTTCGTGAATACCACTGCTCCTGTCAGCTGGTCGAACAGATCGTCGATTCACGGTAGAGGGTACTTGTTCTTGATAGTCAGAGCATTAAGGGCTCTGTAATCAATGCACATCCGGAATGTTCCGTCCTTCTTCGGTATAAACAGCACTGGTGCTCCCCAGGGTGATGCACTAGGACGAACGAATCCTTTGATCTGCAACTCCTCTAGCTGTAGCTTCAGCTCGTCAAGCTCCTTCTTCGCCAACCGGTACACATTTGATGATACCGGTGCTGCTCCAGGTATCAGCTCAATGGTGAACTCCACCTCTCTATCAGGCGGTAGGACTGGCAACTCCTCTGGGAAAACATCCTCGAACTCTGTAATGATTTCTGGGGGTGCTGTCTCCATTGCCATGTAAGCTCCAGCTGCATGCCCTACTCCTCGCTCGATGGTGCCTCGCATGAATTCAAACTCCGGGTGTCCTGGCAGTCTAAAAGTAACGCTACCCTTCCGGCAATCTAGTACGGCATTGTACTGGCTTAACCAGTCCATGCCCAGAACTACGTCGAAAGCTGGCATTGGGAGTACCAACAATCGCGCTCTCATCTCCCTACCACAAACTACTACCGAGCATGTTCTAATGGTGCTGGTAACCGGTACGATGCCTCCTCCAATAAGTATCTTCCAACTCTTGGGTAAGGGGGAGGTTGCTACTCTATGCATTGCTACGAAGCTACTAGATATAAATGACAGTGTAGCTCCAGAATCAAACAGTGCAGTTGCAGGTAATGATGCAACTAAAATTGTACCTGCGATAGCCTCTCCCTCTGGTTCCTCCTCGATAGATGCTAGAGCAAAGGCTTGCCCGCGCCTCTACCCTCCTGCCTGCTGTCGGACCTGGTTGAAGTGTGCCTCTTGTGTGACCAAGGGTGGTCCTCTCTGCTATCCTTCGGTATCTGGGGGACGCTGGCCTCCTGCTGGGGGTTGGATCCTCAGTGGTGCTGCTGGTGGTCTCTGTCCAGTCTGGGGTGCTGCATCTCTGCGCTGGGGGAAGTCTCTAGCAAGGTGCTGGCTGGCTCCACAGACCATGCAGAGCCCGAGCTTCTTCCTGTAGTCTCTGATGATGTGTCCCTTCTTGCCACAAAAGTGACAAGTTGGAAGCTCCTTCTACTGGTACGGCACTGTCCTCTGCTGCGCCTGTGCTCCTGGACGGCGGATCGGTCCTCCTGCTCCTTGCTGGATCCTGGCTGGTACGTTCACGCTGGAACGTCTCGCTCCTCCTTCTCCTATAGTCTCCTGGATCCTCGCCTCTGATAGGACCTCTTCATAAGAGATCCTCGCCTGGGTAGTAGTGTAGCTCTGTAGCTCTTGAGAGAGGCCATGGTGGAATCTCCTGGCTTTCTCCAAGTCATTGGGGATCAGGGCTGCTCCAAATCGGCTGAGTCTGCTAAACTCTCCGTCGTAGGCGTCCACAGTCAGGTTCCCTTGCTCCAGGTGCAGGAACTGAGAGTACAGGGCGTTCTTCACCGTGGTTGGGAAATACTTCGTGTTGAAGTGCTCCAGAAATTCCTCCCAAGTCTGCTATCTGCCAATGTTGCGCTCCATAGAGTCCCACCAGTGATGGGCGTTGCCTGTGAGTTGGGTCCTCACCGCGTTCATCCAGAGGTTGGGGTGCAACTGCGAACCCTCTAACAGCATCTCAGGGTTGGAGACCCAGTCTGAGATCTCCTCTGCCGTCTCCTTGCCCGAGAAGGTTCCCGGGCCCATCTGTCGGAAGCCTCGTACAGTGCCCGCTAGCTGGTCAGGTGCAGGTGCTGGTGCTGGTGCTGGTGCTGGGGCTTGGGCAGGTGCCCTCTCTAGTGCTGCCATCAGGCCCTGTCTCAGGGTCTCTGTCTGCTGCCACTGGGCCTGCAACATCATCTGGAAGAACTGCATCATCTGGGGCTGTCCTTCCGCTGGTGGCATCTGAGGTGGAAACGGTGGTGGTGGTGGAAGGGGTACCTCCTGCTGTCTCCTTTGTGTCTCCTCGGGTGCCGCCCTCTCGTACTGCGGCATCGGTGTCGCCCTCGAGGTCTGCCCCTCATAGTACTGCCTCGGAATCGTCTACGATGCCTGGCCCTCTAGCTGCTGCATCTCCTCGTCGGGAGAGACCTGATGCCAGTGCATCATCGGGGCCTGGGGGATCACCTCTGCCTCTGGCTGAGGCTGCTCTCTGGGTGGTCCCCGTGTTGTATCCTCCCTTGGTGCTGCAGGTGGCACTATGGTACCAAGTATCTCACGTCGGCTACGAAGGTTTATCTCGCTGTAAGAGATAGAACGATATTAAAAGAGTATAGAATCAATCAAACAGGATGCAGGTATTTTAAAATTCGGAAGAGGTTCAAAGGCGTAATCAAGTGGATAAGACCTAGTAATTTCTATCCTATTGCAGGCTCGCTGGGCACGTTACCATACCAGGAGCGATAAATATTTGATGTTATGGACCTGCATGGGCCACCACTAAAACTATGTCACACCCCAGTCCCAAAATATTATGGAACCAGGCCACATGACATTGGCCAGCTGACACATCTCCGAGGATATCCCAATTTAATAGATCCTGGCGAAGCGTGCTACGCTGTCCTAAATCTAACAAGTCTATATCAACAACAGTCAATGACTAATATCATCCACTAATGTACAAGTAAAAGTACTGAATGAAAGACTGGAATATAAGGACATAGTCAAATGACATAATACAACTGAAATATGTCTGGTGGGAACAAACCCACTACAAAATGTGCTGAAAGTCTGAAATAAAGTACTGATAAAGAGAGTGACTGGAACAACGGCTAACTAGGTAAAGAGCTCCAGTCATAGGCGGAAGGCCTACCAATCTGATCAGGGGTACTCTGATGGAAGTACCTCCAGCTCCTCGTCAAGAGCAAACCTCGCCTCCACGCCTGGCCCATAAACTGTGGGATAAAAGGCCTCGTCCAGATCTGGAAGATAACCAGGTCCTCAGAGGGATGTAACAAGATATAATATGCATGCCAGATATAGTACTGAATAAAAGTAAAGAGGGGTGTGCTAACCATCTAAGTGAATGCAATATAAGGACAACCTCAGAACGTATAAGTAGGCGTAGGCATAACGTCCAACGTCCTCTAGAGTGTGGTGTCTGCAACGTCCATCATTCCGAGGAATGAGGTATCTGTATATGAGTATAACGTCCACACTCTAAGGGCGTGGTGTCTGCTAGGTATATACGTCCGTACACTCCGTAGAGCGTGGTGTCTGAATATAGGGAGTCACCGGGTCTATGGTTCCTCTGGATAACACGGAGTCCGGTGGGGGGATCCCATACGTTTATCAGTTGTCCTTCCCGTCCAATGTAGATACACAAGTCGAATACATGACGTGAGTGAACAGTATCTAAATGCCAAGTCTCAACTAACTATACTACTCTAGTAACAGGCTAATCCGTGATGCATGTCGTATGCACCGATAGCGAATCGGGTACGCGGACCCGCATCCCAATATGAGTGTACCATCATATAAGTGTCATGGTCTAGGAAGATATCGAATATCATCACAGTGGGTGAGTCAGCTAGCAACTAGGTCAAGTACACTACTCATCGACGCAATGTCGACTGCATCCGAGTCAATCTCGGACGCGCACAGTTCTTGTATATTTGAAATATTTAACATTTAAATTTAAAGCAGTAATCCAGTAAGGTATACTTGCCTGCCCCGGGTAGCTGCGAAATCCAAAGTCCTGCTCCTGATGCCTCGGCAGTAGTGTCCAGCAATCCTATATAGGATATAGTAATGACCAAATTAGTCGCTACAATAGCACGACTAATACACGTTGTTCGTATCTACAGCTGTCCTAGGGTCGGGACTGTATATTTATATAGTTATTATAAGTATACACATATACACTAAATCATATTTAATTATATTACATAAAACATTATATTTGTTTAATAGTACGAAAATAGTACTTATGTATTAATTAGTATAGACTAATAATACACTTATTAAATCTCTGTACATACTTGGTAACGTCATAATTTCATATATATATACATATTTTTAGATAGAAAATATATACATCAATTTGTATACAACATAATAAAGGTATATAAATTTTGTATACATACATTGCAGGTATCTATATATATACTTATATATATATATACTAGAGGGTCAATAAGTAAGTATTTAATATATAGTAATCATATAATATACTTAATTTTCCAGAAAATGTATTTAACACCATAAATATTATATACTTAATATTCTTCATATTTTAAAAATACATACATACATACATATATACATGCTACATGTGTATAAGTATAAATACGTAAATATACTACGAAAATAGTATTATATTATATATAATTTTTAATCATAGAAATTACCTTGATTTTGATTTATATTAAAAACTTACTATTTTATACATTATACATTCATACATATATTTATATATATCTACATATAAATATATACATTTATACAAAATAGATGTTTATATACATACACAAATACACATATATAATTCTCTTATACATAATATTAATTCAATATATATATATATATATATATATTACAGAATTTATACAGGAATGTTTTAAATAAAAATACTGATAAATACTAAAATACACTAATTAGTATCGAATACGTATTTAAATACCTAAACTAATACACACATCTATACATTTATATTTGCAGTCCTAAATACGCATTCAAATACCCGTATTTATACATAAAATCATGTACCTCAGCGAAGCTCGGGTCGAGGGGTCAAGTTGGTCGACCGTCGCCGGAGGGGGTGGCCTGATGGCGCTCCGGCGTCGCGCGGGGAGGATCGGCAGCAGCAGCGGTTCAGAACAGCTCCAGCGCTGCGGGGTCGATATCTCCGCGGGGTGGCGACGTCGTCGGCTGAAAATCGACGGGGACGGAGGTGGTCGGTCGGGGAAGAGGTCGGCCAAGTTTGGTGGGCGATGGTGTTGCGGTGGCGGAGCACGGAGGGAATGGGTAGGTCGGCTGTCAGTGTGGGGAAGGAAGAAGCCGGTTCTGTGGAGGTCGGTGGGGGCTGCTCCGGCGTCGTGGGGGCGGGTGGTTCATATGGCAGGTGGGGGGAAGTTAGGCGAGGGTGGTCGGGTCGGTGTGGTGGCGGCCGGTGGCGGAGTTTGGCCGGAGTCGAGCTCGGGGAAGGGAGTTGGGGTCGGGCAGAAAGGGGGGTTCGGTTGGAGAAGTTAAGGTTTTAGGTATTTGTTTTCCTTTTAATGAGTAGTTATGAAGGTATATGTAGAAGAGAGAGTGAGGGGGGCTGCCTTGGGGTTAGGGCCGGCTGTGGGAATTTGTTGGGGAGTTTGGGAAGCTTCTACATGGTGAGGGGAGGGCTAGGATTTAGTTGTTTAAAATGTAGGGCCATGATGTGCCCTACATAAAGTGATGTAGGTACATAAAAAAGGGGGGAAAATTAAATACATATGATTGGTCATGACCATCTCTTTTCTCCATGATGGTTTGGGCCAATGAGAGGGGGGCACCTCATTGCAATTTTGTAATTAGGTCCCTGAACAATCTGGTATTTGCACAATAATTAGAATTGGGGATTTAATATAACAAAACACCATGTTTGGTGTTCCTCATTGGGCTAGAGTGGTGTATGGTGTTTTGTATGAGGCTTGTGGGTGTGGATGAGGGTTTGGGTTGGAGTTGGGTCCAATTTAATTGAGGTTAAGTAGCCACTTTAATTAATTTATAATTAATGTAACGGGTGTTTCTAATTTAATTTAAATAAAAATCGGGATTCTAAATTTGGTTGGATAAGGGTCATTGGTGTAGTAGGCTCAGTGTACAATAATATCGTGGTCTGGGTTGGTCAAAACTGGTTGAGGTTGGGTCTCAATGTCAATTGGAACGGGCAGCGAACGTAATTACGCAATTTAATTAATTTGCGCACGGACGTTTGTAACGACTTTTGTGCATCTAAAATCAGGCACGAAAATCGGTATCCGGGATTTGTTCTAGGTTCATATGATGGGTTTACAGGTCTAGGTCAAATATGTAGAATTTATTTTAGGGCAACAGCAATGGTATTATCCCAAATAATCAAATCATTTCACAGGTATTTATAATACTATATATTAAATCATAATTAAATCAGATTAACCCTAATCATGCTAATTAAATTAGTTAACCCTAATTTCTGGTCGAGGGGGTTTACAATAGGCTATCTACTATCTCAATCATATGATGGTCGGTGTCGAGCACAAGTATAACTCGGTAGAGAAATAATGACTCGCTTTGGTGTTCGCAATCCAGAAGACACATCATTATGTGACCGACTAAATAATCCATGTCATATCAGGAGTGAATCCCCTCCGGGTGCTGATGACTAAACCAATTACACTCAACTCTCTCTTGGATACATTGACAATGTTGTTATTGCCTTATGATATAGTTTATGTTCCATAAAAGGCAGTAAAAGCATTGGATGATTTTGTAGAAGCTTATCCAGTACCGAAGGCCTCTAAGTTATATGGCAACATTCCAGACGAGGTATTGGAGTCTAATATAGCGATAGAAAATAGCATTTGGCAATTATTCTTTGATGGTGCATCAAGAATAGGTCACAAAGGCAATATTGTTGCTGGTATAGGGATAGTCCTTATTTCTCCAGACAATCTCCTGATGCACCATGAATATTCTATTAGAGAACCTTGTTCTAAAAATATAATAGAATATAAAGCCTTGCTCATTGGACTCTAGTTAGCTAAACAATTGGATGTCGAATATCTTAAAGCCTATGGAGACTCTAAGCTGATACTTAATCAGATTAGATAGGAATATGAGGTTATTCATGAAGACCTTATCCCTAATCATCAGGCTGCCATCAAATTAGCTTCAAACTTCATTGGGTTTTTCATTGAGTATGCGCCTTAACTACAAAATATGAAAGTAGATGCCCTCGCTAGGTTAGCAGCTTCATTGGCCATTCTATTGAAAAGACAACACTCGATCATAGTGATGGGCCAAGATTTGTTCTGTGATAAGAATAATCTATTAATTTAACACAACTTCGAGGTGAAGATGATTCCTAATTCTGAAGGCTGGAGGTTTCCCAAAATAGGTTACCTCTATTAAAATATGCTTACTTTTGTTCAATTATGAAGCAGCATCTAAGACGTTGTATCATCGATCGTATGATGGGCTCCTTCTGTGATTCCTTTCAGATATCTAAGCAAGAGGAGTGCTTTATGAAGCTCTCAATGGTACATGTGGAGGACATCAGCCAAGTCCTAAATTATAGGACAGACTCAGAAGGATAGGTTGTTACTGGCCCACCATAGTAGCTGATGCTGAGGATTATGCTCATAGTTGTAGAGCTTGTCAAATTCATACAGACTTTATACACCAACACTCAGAGTTCTTATACCCTACAGCTGCATCATGGCCTTTTGAATCTTGGGGAAAGGATGATATTGGCCCTATCAGCCCGCCTTCATCCAAAGGTCATTGGTTCATTTTAGCAATAATCAATTATTTCTCCAAGTGGGCAGAAGTAGTGTCGCTCGTTGAAGTAAAGATATCCAATTTGATTAGTTTCATTAAATATCATGTTATCTATCGCTTCGCTGTTCCCCAGAGGATAATCCATGATAATGGACCTCAGTTTGCTAGTCAAGCATTCTATTTGTTATACGACAAGAATCGGATCATGAATGTCATATCTATAACATATAATCCCGCAACCAATGGTTTAGCAGAAGCCTTCAACAAAACTATAATCAAGCTCCTCAAGAAGTTTGTTTCATCCAACAAGCGTGATTGGAATGAGAACCTTGGAGAATTTTTATGGGCTTATCGGACGACGGTATAAACTCCTACTGGCAGCATGCCATATTCTCTGGTCTACAGGTGCGAAGTTGTTCTTCCACTCAAGATCTAGAACCCTTTCATCAGGATAGCTCTTGCTAATGTCCTAACAATTGAAAATAATGATCGTCTTCGACTTCAAAAGTTAGAATCATTGGAAGGGAAGCGCCTGTAAGCTCAACAACACATTATGCTATATCAAGAACGTATCTCCAGAGCTTTCAACATAAAGTCAAAGAAATAATATTCCAAGTCAGCGATCATGTCCTGACAGTGAGAAGGTCAATGATCATGAGGTACAAAAGCAAAAGAAAATTCATGGCCAAATGAGAAGGCCCATTCATTTTGGAAATGGTGTATTCCCAAAACAAAGATTTGCTAATGATGCCAATCAATGGCAAGTTTCACAAAAAGTATTATGTCTAAGCTAGACTTGTACTTCTTATCCCCAACAGGTCATTCGTAAATGCACAGTATGGCATTTATTCCCTGACAGCGTATATTATAAATTCTATTATCTGTATTCATGAGTCTTGGATACATTATGGATAATGGATACACCTTAAAACTTTTCTCTCACAGTACGGTTAAAGAATTTTCTTTCCAATGATAGTCCCAAAAAGAGTCAGTAAAACTCTTTGTCAACTCGAACTATTATCTGTATTCAACAACTTTGAATACGTTGTAGGTAATAGGTCCTTAAAATTCTCTAGCAGAGTAATATTCGGATCTTATGAAACATTCTCGTGGAGGTCACCCAGAGCAAAATCTTCTAAAACAAATTACCTTATTCTTAGAAAACCCAGATGTTCTAAGGATGTCCTATATTTAATCCCCTATTCAGATTGGGGATATCCAGAGATACTTTTTCCCAATTTAGGAAGAATATTTCTAATAATAGTTTACGTCTATATCACTTCTGAACTACTCCTCTTTGTTTTCCAATAAAATATGAAGAAAATAGTCATATCCATATTTTCTCTACATTATTTTCTTGCAAAAATTGATCCCCACTGTGCTATATTCTGCCATGTTCATATTACCTCTGAGAATATATCTTTAATGGGGTTTCGATCTGAAAATCTATAATGTCCATATTACCTCTGATAGCATTTCACCTTCAAACTTGATTATCTATACTCGGTGCCACAACGCCATGGGTATCAAGTCCACCAGATTATTCCGACAAAGATATATTTTGTCATATCCATATTACCTCTGAGCAGTTATATCCAATAGGATCATTGATCAAAAATCTATCACGTCCATATTACCTCTGATAGTGTTTCACCTTCAAACTTGATTATCCGTACTCAACGTGAGTATGCTATGGGTATTAAGTCTACCAGATTATCCCCGCAAAGATATATTCTTCCATATCCATATTACCTCTAAGCATATATCTTTAATGGGCTCCGATCTGAAATCCTATCATGTCCATATTATCTCTGATAGCGTTTCACCTTCAAACATAATTATCCATACTCGGCCCGAGTACACTATGGCTATCATGTCCACCAGCTTATCCCCACAGAGTTATATTCTACCATGTCCATATGACCTCTGAACATATATCTTTAATAGGGTCCCAATGTGAATACCTATCATATCGATATTACCTCTGATAACATTTCTCCTTCAAAGTTGATTATTCGTACTCGGTGCAAGTATGCCATGGGTATCAAGTCCACCAGATTATCCCCATAAAGATACATTTTTCCATGTCTATATTACCTCTGAGTAAAAATCTTTAATTGGGTCCTAATCTGAAAACCTATCACGTCCATATTACCTCTGATAGTGTTAACTCATTCTAACTAATTATCACTACTTAGTTTCAAGTAGCAAAGGGTAATAAGTCTCTCTCTCTCTCTCTCTCTCTCTCTCTCTCTCTCTCTCTCTATATATATATATATATATATATATATATATATATATATATATGAAACATGTAAAAGCATGTGTTTTATGCCAAAAGATGATCATCCTCGTCTCTTGGATCAGTTCATAATGAGCTACCACATAAAGATGGAATTCTCTTCGAATAACGATATTTAAGATATCATTTCATGCTCCATCAAGAAAGAAACAGGCAAGTATGCTTTGTGCACAAAAAAAGTATTATTTCTACATTATGAGTTTTCAACTTCCAGTGAAGAAGTTATAATGTGCGCATAATCTATAATATTCAATGGAGAAAACCAAAATATACACATGATAACCCTTCTTATTTTGGAAGAAAAAAAGTGCACCAACTCTCCAAATTTGATAGGACTTGACAAAGAGCGCTTAATGGCTATTTCACTCTAAAAGAGGAAAGTGCGCCAAGAAGTGAATTTTGCTCTAAAAATAGGGAAATATATATGTGCATCATGTATGTGCTTGAAAGAATTCCTTATACTCTTTATATTCTTCTAATAATTATAGTATAGAGAGAGTTGGCAGCACTAATCTCCAAACGAGCATCTTACCCATCATTGGGAAGTATTTCCTCTTACTTCTCGAAAGCTAATAGAACCAACAATGCCATGCCTCTATGGCCGTCTACTTAGACTTGCATCAAAAGACAGCTATGCTTAGTCTCGCAGCAAGGAAAGGACAAGTTAAAGACTTATGACGGGATGTGGCTGCTATTTATAGAAGCAGAATATGACATTCCAAATTTTGAACAAACCCTCGAAAATCACTCCCATAAAGTGGCATGCATTGCCTTGAGGGCTACGTCAAATCAAGGATCAGGTCAATTTTAAGAAATTTATAAATTAAATGTGGTAAAGGCACAGCCACATCAGCAGTCTATTGAGATTCTGTCAAAAATATGCGCACGAAATCAAAACTGTCTTATTTTTAAGCTTATTGTTCAAAGTATTTTAAATTTATTTCAAAAATTTGAAAACTTTGATGGGGTTCTTGTAGAAGCAAAAAAAGTATGTCTCCCAAAAGATGCTAAACATAAAGAAGGAATTGTCACGTCCCGATTCCGAAAGGGTCAATCGTCCTCGCTGGATCCTTTACGGAATCGATTCGTCCTCGCTGGGGCGTGATGCCGTACGATCCTGGAGTTGCGCTCGTACAAGGCAAGAACTTGCAGTATTAGGAACCCATTTTGAAACACCATTTAGAAAACACATTCACAGATATTTGAACACAAGTGCAGGAAGAAACATGCTTTTTATTGATAATTCAGAGTAATTTACATAGAGTTTACATTAATGCGCCTCTCAGCTACTTGATTTGCATTATAAAAAGATAACTCAAAAGGCAGGGAGCGCTCCATCAGATAGTCCATGTCGTTCATACATTATGCCCTTGTATAGGTTGAAAGTCCAAGCCTCCAAAATGATCTGACTCCAACTATACTTCCAAATAGAGGTGCTCCTAATGCCTCCTCATCTATCCACTAGCGTTGCACCGTCTGAGTGCCTGAAATAGTTGCCCATAACGTGGGTCAGTACTCAACTTGTACTTGTAAGCGGGATGAACCCCCTCGACTAAATCGACACTAGCTTATTAGGGGCGAGCATGCATTAAGATGACTTCTATAAAGAAGCAAGTGAATTAAATTCATATCAGTTGCATGTTTTGATAGGAATAAAAATAACATTGAATCCAACCAGTACATCGATTGCTTACTAAACCGATGCACGCCTTCCCTGCAATGAAACACAAGTATACTTACCATCTGCACAAGACAATAAATTAGCATGTGTTCTATTCTATGCGGTCATTGGTGTGATCGACACCTTAGGGACATATTCCAAGCATTAGCAACGCGCCCTATTAGCCCGGGTAGAAAGCCCTGCTGGACGTCCCACAATGCATCGTGACTAGCACGAATCAAATATTTCCCTCCGGATCGATACGGTTCCAGTGCCCCGGAATGTCGTTTCGAGGAAATACCAAACCTTGTGCACAAGTTGTCCCAGACCATGCAAATGCTATGAACAATTTACATATCATACAATACATCAAAATAAACAAAAAAAGTTAAACAGCAACATATATCTCATACAACAGTTCATATTTTCTCAATACGGTGTTCCAATTTTGGTATCCCATAGGTCCAAACTATATCCGAGGCACTAGGCCGCAACCAACAACCAAATTCCTTTAAAAGTAAACACAAGTTATAAGGTGTGCAAGCATATAGTAAAATTAGTCTACAATTCCCATGTTCCTTTCTTAGTGGCTGGCATGCATTATGGTAAAGAATTTCCTAGGCGTCCAACCGGGCATCATCGAGTGAATGTTTGAAACATTAGAGATATGGGCATAAAGAAGTAGGAAAGAAGGGTCCAAACTACTCACTGGTTAAGGGAAAAGGTAGCTGAAACGAGGAATCCCACCTAGCGATGATCAAACGTCAGTTACGCGGACCTACAACAGCACGAGCACCAATTAGAATTCTTGCCTATCCTTTCTTGCCGAACATCCCAAGAATCAAAGCTCTAAACGATAAAACTAGCAGCGAAAACCAAGCAAATTGAAAGCAATACCAAATCAAAATCCCAAAGTGGCAATCAAGAAAACCAAGCAACCAAACACGAAAAC